>OU896723.1:10755801-11185816 GCA_918026855.4 Phaedon cochleariae
GGGACGAACGAACGTATTACATATAATTTTTTTTCTAATTTTGCTAGAAATTTTCGCTCGAACAGATAATATAATGACCATCATTTCTACATGAATTCTACCGATTATGTACAAAAATTGAGTATAGGCAAGTCGACTCCGCCCGTCACTTCGAAGTATCCGTCATAAAATAATATGGTCGCAAATTAGTGACCAAATTCACGAAAAAGACTCGTTCGATACTTCCATCAGTGGAAAATGGCTGATTCAATTTCAGTTTTTCCAACTGATATTGAGACAGCAGCTTGAAATGCATTATTCTTTTCGTCCAACCACATATTCAATAACGTAAGTGGTGCTGTAGTGAATAATATTTCTTCACCAGTTAAACCAGTTATATTTCACTTTACACCACAGGTTATACGAAAAGTGAGAAGTTTCAATATTTCCGTAGTTTTGAAAAGTTCCACATCACATGTCAAATTAAATAAAAAAGAATTTCGAGCCAAACTCAATATTCCAAGGGATATCCTGAAACAGGTTGATTTTCATTCTCAATTTCCACATTTATAGTAGACAATTTCTCGAATGGAACATCCTATCAACTATTGAATTCTCGAAATCTTCATGGAAAGCTGAATTCAGGGTGTTCCATTGAAAAAAAAAACACAAAGCTAATAGCCTACCCGAAAAAACGAATGACACTGTATATAAAAACAAATACACAAAATAAAAGTTTGGGTGGTTTCAAAACTACTTTTTCATTTAACATTCCTCGATATTCCTATAAAATCAACATAATGACCTCTTTATACTGAACTTTCCTTGAATAAAGTACCATTCCTATTTCACATTCTTGGGGGAATTTAAGACTAAGGAAATTGTTTGAAATGATGACTTAATAAAAACAAATTATCATAGGGATTTCCTTTCGTGCGCTTCAAGCGTTAAAAAATATGTTCCATCAATAACTAATCCAAATGCTTCGTAATTTTTTTTATTTTATAAGGATGCTTGCCAAAAATTCGACTGATGACGTCACAATGTGTCCATGATGATTGCAGACAAAAAGGTTCCTGCATGATCCGCCATTTTGAAAACAAATGTCATTTCGAAGGTATTTTTTCGCTCTATCGACTTACGTAAAATTATTCATACAGAGTGCCATTTGAATTTCAGTAAAATTTTGGGGCAAATCCTCTGTACTTGTACAGTGTGCAACGTATGGAAATTTTTTTGAGGAATTGCACAACCAAAATACAGATAGTGCCAAAGGTTGGTGCATGTTCGGTAATTATTTAAGGTGCACTTAGAATCGTTGCAAGTCAAACAGCATACAGGGTAGGTCAAAAAATATAAAAAATGCTCAGGAGTAAAGTACCCTTATTTCAGAAAAATTCAGCAAACTGTTATGGAAAAAAGTTCTTTCCAATTGAAAGTTTTTCCTGAATACCAAAACATGGCCTCCTAAGACATATTTTAGTGTTTCAATTTGTTCCATTAATGACTTCCCAATTTGTATTTTTTTTTATATTCACCCTAAACACTTTCATAATTTGATCATAACAAAATCAGTTGATCATACTTTTGTTCAAATTAATGCACTTTTGTGCAATCAACTTGGATTTTATTTTTTTTAGGTAATCACAAACTTGATGTTTGTTGCAACGATATACAGCTTAATCTTGAGATTTCGCAAACCATATTTTCAACAAGGTAAAACATCATTAGATAAGGAGTATGTCACCAAACTGCCTCAATATTTACTGTCAATCCTCATTTGTTCTGTTCCTTGGGTGTCCGTGATTTTTTAAAAGATGTCATGGTTGTCGATCAATTTGTTCAGCTTTTTCATAAACATTTCAAATACAAAATGTTCACATTAAATGAAGGTTTTTGAACATGCATATTATCATTAATGAAGTTTTACCTTGTTGAAAATAGGGTTCGCAAAATTTCAAAGTTGAGCTGAATATCGTTGCAACAAACATGAAGTTTGTGATTTCCTAAAAAAATTGAAATCCAAGTTGAATGCAAAAATATGCTTGAATTCGAAAAAAAAATGGGAATTTATTGACGAAAGGAATTGAAGAACTGAAGAATGTCTTGGGAAGCCATGTTTTGGTATTTAGGTATGAATTTTAATTGTGAACAACTTTTCTCAATAACATTCTGCTGAATTTTTTGAAATACGGGTACTTTACTCCTGAGCACTTTTTATATCTTTTTATCTGACCTGTATGCTGTTTGACTTGCAACTATTCTGAGTGCACCTGAAATGATGATCGAACATGCACCAACTCTTGGCACTATCTGTATTTTGGTTGTGCAATTCATTAAGAAGATTCCCATATGTTGCACACTTAAATGACCACACTGTATATTGAAATTATGCTCATATTTTTATTTTGTAGAAGCGAGAAGGGAAAATCCCAAATAAACAAGTAAAATGTATGTAACACCTCCTCGATCAACCAACAGGCGGTATTTCGAGCCGTCATTGCTTGAGATTTGACATTTCATGGAAGATGAATGAAGTCATTATAATATCCGAAACGCAAATGAAATTGATCACATACAAAGTACCTCATTGATCACATACAAAGTACCCCATTGACGAACGGAACATTTTGGTATAAAAACGAATTGGGTCCAATCAACTTATTTTGACCTCTACGTCAAGTACAGCAATTTTGGGACACCCTGTATATAATCTATAACTGAAGTCATGTGAGGGATTTAAGCACAATTGACAATAAGAAATCACTAGATTCGAAAACTCTTGGGGAGTAGGTTTCCCGAACCGAAATAGCGATATACAAATGCTACAAGTTCTTTATTTATATTATCTACTATTCAATTGGAGAATCAAATTGAAAGGTATACACTCTGATCTGAATCTCAGACTCAGACCATTGGACTATAGAAAAGTTTGAAAGTTTGATGTTTTTCTCCAATATTTATATGTTCAGAAATGGACATACAATGATTCCATTTCTGCCTTATAGAATCTCCAAGAATAGATTCACCTATTATACGTAGAAAACATCGTTATATTCACATGTCTGATGTTTTTTTATATGATTTTTCAACAAAAAGAATGATATATACTTCTTTATCTAGATACAATCAAATTATCATGTCAATATCTTCCTGATTCGGATCAAACAGATTATCAAACACAAATACTACAATGTACGAACCTTTCTCAGCCCTCTAGAATTCTTCATAAAACAGTTTGAATCAGATTTGAGAGGTATAGCGAGGAATTTCTATCGATTCAACTTGGCAACAATGCGCTACCGCTTGTTCCGAGTCTCCACGCGTCTCACACATTCTGGTATATTGACGGTCTGTCGATGTACGGTTCTGATGTTTTACGGGTCTGTCAATGTACGATTCTGCCATTTTACGGTTCTGCTATTTCACGGGTCTCAATCCAAAAAATTCTGAAAATTTACGGGTTTGGTAGCTGCATGATTCTGCCATTGTACGAGTCTGTCATTTTACGATTCTGCTGTTTTACGGGTCTGTCGTTTTACGGTTTTGATGAATTATAGTTCGGAAATTCTGGTAGTCCGATGGATTATGAGTCTGTCGATGTACGGTTCTTGCATTTAACGGATCTAGAGTATTTACAGTCTGTGCTTTTACGAGTCTGTCATTGTACGGATCTTTCATTTTACGGGTATCAAAAATCGACAGTCTGTCTTTTTACGGGTATGAACTTTTCGCATTCTGCCATTTTCAGATTCTGTACATCACAATTCTGCCAGTTTGCTGGTCGGGAATGTTCATTCTGATGAAATGGTGGTCTACAGAGTACGGGTCGCTGAATTACAGTCTGTGCTTTTACGGTTCTATGACTTTACGATTATATATTTTTATGATTCTGACGACATGAAGAGTATTTTATTTACTGGTTTGGCAAAGTACACTTCTGAATATATGGCAGTCTTTCGATATACTATTGTGATTTATGCATTCTGACATAATACAGTCTGTCAAAGTACGGTTCGACAAATTACGGGTTGTACATATTGCAGTCGCTGAAATATGGTTCTGATGATTTGCTATTCTGATTTCTTACTATTCTAGTCAAATAAATTCCTACTAATCGACGGTCTGTGTCGATACGTTCTGATGATGTATATGGACCCGTAGATCGCTATTCAAATAACATGTATTTCTCAATTTATTCAAACCAAATTTGTTGATAGGGAAGTTGAACGGTTACAACGGGATGCTGGCATCATTGGAAAAAGATTCGTTCGTCAAAGCCTGTTCACAGTTGGCATACGAACAAGACAAAATACACTTGTATCTTCCGCCAATATCAAAATCGAGATCTCTCAGCATCAAAGATAAGATGTTCTTCGTAGTATATGAAACATAATTATATTTCTGATTGTTACGGGTTCAAATTGGTACAGGGTGGAGTATATAAATCAAGTACGTCCTGAGTGGAAACAGTCGTAGTATCAAGATATTTATTCCGTTATTGTACAACTCAAGTGTGTTTCGTTGATATCATGGTGAATCAGTCGTAGTGGTATCTGGAAAGCAAATATTAGTTAGTCTGGAAACGAAATTTCACAATCCTTCAAAATAACACCTCTGGAAGATCGATTAGCAATGGTTTCCAGTGCTTCCTAGGTTGTTTATTGCGTGACTCGGAAGTCTGTTAGTATCCATGGGGTTTGTCTGGAAGAACCTGAAAGTAAACATTGGCTAGAATCAGCTGTTGCTGATGTTTCGAAACATTACCTCTTCTGCTAGATTGTCTGGTAAAATCTGTCGATCTGTGAACTTGGCCTTGACATTGACACTGAAAAGAGTGAAAATTGGAGGGATTTTGGGAAAGATTGAGGTTAGGGGGTTTTACATGTGCTTGCAACAATTTCCATCGCATTTTGCGGATTTTCTTGATTTTGGTCAACTAAGTAAAACATTGTAGTAATCTAGTGATTCTACGCACTATTTGTGGATATTTAGTTTTACTTTTCGACCAGTCTCCCAAACCAAAGTGTTATCATCACGAACCATCTCAAAGGCCACACGCCATCCAAGGTAGGTCCACACGGATTGTATATCTAGAGCAAATACATCGGTAGTAAGTTACCTGGTCTTCCATTGCATTGCAACAATCATATTTTTAGGCCTTTTTGTTGGTATACGTGGATCTCTCCTCTGCTACAAAATTTCGGAGTACGTTGAGGATCCACCTGTAGTGTACCATACCACCAGGGAACACTCATCATCAAGAAGTTTCCAGTAGCAGTCAGCTGGATTGCTGTAGGGTGATACCTGACCCACTTCCTGGTGGAACGTTAGTTCCTGTTGAACGTGTCACTGGATTGCTCAGATAAGCCCTAGTCTAGTCACTTCTGTTATTAATTTTGCTTCGGCTTGTATGCTTTCTCACTCTTCTGCTAACGCACCCTTATGCTTTTGGCTTTTTTGGTGAATGTTAACTGTTAATAATATCTGGAGTACCTACCTGAAGATTGTATGTATGAACTAGTCACCATTTCACCAAGCTTTGTAACTAACAATATCTTCTTGATCAGCTCTGCTGATGCAAACATTTTGTACATACTCACCCATTTTGTAAATAATAATCCATAGTCTCTGCTGCACAGTCCATTCGGTTCACCGAATTTAGGGTTCATGTGAAAATAACTGCTATGCCTAGATATTGATGCATTCAATTTAAAACTGTTTATTTTCATAATTTTACAAATCGCCACATTGTTTTGTTTACTATGTTCACATCCAGAGGTTGACATTTGACAATAAGACGTGACGTGACCTGACAGACACACGACACACGGAGCAACAACTAGCACGGAACACTTTCTACCAGACTCATAAACCACAGAACACCGGACGCAGAATCACTCACGGCAGTATTGCCTAAACGACGCTTGGCTGCGGCTGCGGACTGTTGCTGCCAGCTGCAGCGGTCCCAGTCAGAACCTTCAATCTTTTTATTAAATTTATTAGGCAGATTCAATCGTGCCACAGCCAACTGTACCAGTGATTGTGAATAAATCTTATTTTGAGGGAGAAAGACTTTGATTATTTACCCACCCCATCTCCACTGAGTTGCCTGGCAATCTTTTGCTAAGAATACAAGAAGGCTTGTAACAAATGGCGCCCTTTCGTGTGGATTGGTTTGGTTATTCTTTTGCTTAGTGTTATCATTCTTTTTTCTTTGCAATATAATTCTGGAGATTGTTGATGTATTGCTGATATATTCCCTGATACACTTGGTTGAGAGACTGGAAGTGGTGTATTGAATCTGCTTAATCTATAAGGGTAGTAGTATTCAATCTGAAGCAAGTTATTGATTATAGTGAATACGTACTCATATATTTAGTTTTTTTCTCATTATTCTTTTGTCACTTTTGATGAGCAACTGCAGTACGATTACAGGAACTGATTGTCGAGCTATCAAGTGGAAAAAGGTTTAGTAGTGAGTTTTGTTTTTGGTTTTCATTTTTTTTTTCCTTCTACCGTCTCACAAAGAGTGAGATAAGTTTGAACTGATTGGTTGTTGAAGACTTTTTTTTGTGTTTTTTTTTGTTAACTTGGAGGGGGAATCATTCGGTGTTGATAAATTGAGAAGTTTGAAATTCAATATAGTCCGACAATAATGGAAATCAATAGGCTTCTTGGGGACGAAATAACTCATGAGCTCATGATAAGAGGTTTGCCAATAGGGGGCACTGTTGCAGAAAAGCGAATTGCTTTAAGAGGTGCACTACGCTGCGAGCGCGCAGGCGTATCTACACTTCCCACTCAACTGCCAACCGATCCTAAAAATGAATTGGATATTTGTAGGACGAAATTAATAGATCTGAATGAGGATATTTCAAACTTTGATGAAAATAATCGAGTCAACGAATTCAAACGTATTTCATCGCGACTATATCATATTCAAGGTAGGTTACAACGGTTACCACCAGGGGATAGTGAGGTTGAACATATAAGGCAATCATCGGTGTATAAAGGTTTGGAGTTGATTGATAGAGTTCACGAAGTGGTGGCCGAGTTAGAAAATCGACCGACACAACAAAGTTCGTTGATGGATAGCCTGAATATTCCAGAAAGATCAGTCCTGGATGAGCCTTATCCCCTCATCCCTGAAATTGTGACTACTAGTGCCAGCCATGCAACTTCACGCAGATCAGAACAACATGTGAACCCATCGCGTCCTGGTACAGGTCCGGCAAGTAATTCACGTTCACGAGTCTCAGACGAGGCTCCTGGTAATTTTAGGGAACAGGTACGATCCAACCTACTCGAAGTGCAAGATTTTATACAGTGGGGCGAACCACATAACTTGGCATCCGGAGAGGAACCACTGGAGTCAAGGCGTGCGTCCGTTAGATTCCAAAGCGTGCCAAGGGTTCAATCTTTTATTCCAACGCATGGGCCGGGACAGAATTTGAATTCGACGAGATAGATTTCCTCGGATCCACAGACTAATAATCTGGCTTCCCAGGTCCAAAACTTGCAACTCTCACCAGTACGTGCTGGGTAAGATTTTTCACGCCAATCAAATTTTGTCGATGTTGGACGATGGGGTGTGAAGTTTGATGGGGATAGCAGTGTAACAAATTTCCTGGAAAGAGTTGAGGAACTGCGTGTCTCGAGAGGCGTTTCTAAGGAACAACTTCTCAGATCGGCACCAGAGTTGCTAACTAGGGATGCCCTCATGTGGTTTAGGACACAACATTTTTCTTCTTGGGAGGAACTGACATAGGCCCTGAGGAATGCTTCCAGGCCCGTGGATTACGAGAATCTTTTATGGAAAGAGATCCGGAGACGCACCCAAGGACCCAAAGAAAAAATAATCAGCTCCATATCGGCCTTGGAGAACATGTTCAATCGTTTATCTGATAATAAACCTTCTGAGGCCACTAGGGTCAGACTGATCCGCAAAAATCTCCTGCCAAGTATTCAGTCACAGTTTATCCCACCACTCCACTCAAGTAGCTGCTATCGACCCACCTAGGTCAGTTCGTGCGGAAAATACTGATTCTGCTCCTTCTAGGAATTTACTTAGCCAGGAGGACCCTGTAAGTATGACTGTCGCATCCTCTAGTCTACCATCACCTCCAGTGTCAGAGTGTTGGAATTGTCAGGGCGTGGGACATAGGTTCCGTGAGTGCGATAAACCCCGGAAAGTATTTTGTTTCCGATGTGGTAAGCCAAATGTGATGGCTTCGAACTGTCCACAATGTTCATCAAAAAACGATTACCGGAGGCGGCAGTAGGCCATCTGGACGCCTCCTCTTCTTCCTTTTCCTTATCCTCTGAATCCTCTCGAGTCTGGCCTGAGAGGTAGTCGCACAAAAATAATTGAGGTATTAGTTGTCCCTTTACTGCCTCACCAGTTGATTTTGGGTATTGACTTCTGGGTCAAAATGGCAATTATTCCAGATTTATATTCGGATGAGTGGACATTTCGAAATGAGGCGGATATAGCGAAGGACGTTGAGGTATTGGCCACTAATTCAAGGGATACTTTGACCGAGGCACAGCAGAAATGCTTAGATCATCTCATCAAATCGACCTTTGATGATATGGGGGATAAACTAGGATGCACTACCCTCGTGGAGCATGTCATAATCACTGATTCGCCGCCGATTCGGCAACGTCACTGGCCTCTGTCGCCCGCTTTGCAATAGCAAGTCCACGAAGAGCTCGATAAGATGCTCGCAGATGGAGTAGTTGAACCCTCTAGTTCATCTTGGGCATCCCCGATTCTCTTGGTCAAGAAGCCGGATGGGCGATACAGATTTTGCGTGGATTTCCGCAACTTAAATAAGGTTACCAAAAGGAATGCCTACCCACTTCCGTTCGTCTATGCTACGTTGGACAAACTAAGAGACGCCCACTTCCTTACCACGTTGGACATAAAATCTGCCTATTGGCAGTTACCATTGTCAGAATCTTCCAAGCCGCTGACTGCGTTTGTGGTAACTAATCGAGGGCTATTTCAATTCAGACGGATGCCAATGGGGCTCCACAATGCACCCGCGACTTGGCAGAGGTTTATCGACAGGGTCGTGGGGGTAGATTTAGAGACGTATGTGTTTGTGTATCTCGACGACGTGATAATACGTACTCCCACTTTCGAAAAACACCTCGAGATACTCCAGGAGGTCCTCCATCGACTGAAAGCGGCAGGTCTCACTCTTAACCGGGACAAATGTAACTTTTGTAAGCCGGAGCTTCGATATTTGGGTTACATTGTTAATGCTTCGGGTCTAATGGTCGACCCTGATAAAATGGCGGCAATCCTTCAGATTCCGGCTCCCACGAATGTAACGGAAGTGAGGCGACTCGTTGGTCTGGCCTCCTGGTACAGAAGGTTTGTTCCAAACTTCTCGTCAGTGGTTGCTCCGGTGTGTGAGCTGACGAAAAAGAACAAACCCTTTGTATGGGACAATGCCTGCAGTAATGCATTTACTGCCGTGAAAGAATACCTAGTCTCTGCTCCAGTTTTAAGTTGCCCGGACTATGACCTCCCATTCTGCGTCCAAACTGACGCTCCGGATTATGGCTTGGGGGCGGTGTTAACTCAAACTCATCCCGATGGCGAAAAGGTGGTGTGCTACTTAAGCAGGTCATTAACTGCGAATGAGCGCAAGTTCAGCACTACAGAGAAAGAGTGCTTAGCAGTCTCATTTGCCATTGAGAAACTGCGACCGTATATTGAGGGTACCAAGTTCACGGTGATCACCGACCACTACAGCCTCAAATGGTTAAATAATATCAAATACCCTGTTGGTAGAATTGCTCGTTGGGCCGTCAGGCTCCAACAGTATGACTTTGATATTGTTCACCGACGTGGGATCGAACATTTGGTGCCTGATGCCCTTTCTCGGTCGGTGCCTGCGTTGGACTCGGTTACCGTTGACGCGCCCCCGACCGCAGGGAAAGATCAGTGGTACGAAAACTTGTGTCAGCAAGTCCAGGATCGGCCGGCCCAATTTCCGCTGTGGCGGTTTGAGAATGGTCAATTATTCAAGAGGGTCGAGCGTAAGTATCCTGAGTTGATGGACGAGACCGAAGAGTGGTTGATCGTAGTTCCAAAAGGAGACCGTAGCGAATTGATCCGGAAATATCACGACCCCCCAACGGCTGGTCATTTGGGAATCGCCAAGACGACCTCCCGGTTGACCACCCGCTATTACTGGCCAAAATTGAAAATGGATGTGGCAAGATACGACAACCGATGTCACGTCTGCTTGAGTATTGAGCCGTTGCAGAAAAGCCTGCCGGGTTGATGCTAAGTGTAGCACCTACGGCTTCTCGACCATGACAGATCGTCAGCGTTGATATCGTAGGCCCTCTTCCGAGGTCTTCAGCTGGTTACTGTTACATACTGTCGGTGTGTGACATCTTTTCCAAATTCATTCTTCTGTTTCCTCTTCGTACCGCGAAGGCAGCTATCGTGGCTAAAACGGTGGAAGACCACGTTATTCTGATTTATGGGGCACCTAAGAAGATTATTTTGGATAACGGAGTTCAATTTAGGAGCAACTGCTTCAAAGAAGTGATGAGAATGTACGATATCCAGTTGGGGTACATCTCCTATTACCATGCGCAGGCAAACCCCGTGGAGAGGGTGCATCGGGTCATCAAAACGATGCTTACAGCCTATGTGTCGACCAACCATGAGGCCTGGGACCAATACTTGGCGAAAGTCGGTTGTGCCATCCGTTCAGCCAAGCACGACGCCACCCAGTTCACGCCGAATTTCGTGGTATTTGGGCGAGAAATATACCTTTCTGGGGAAGAAGTTCACCCGTTATCGCATCAGTTATCGGGTCCGGATTATAATGTTCAACTGCGGTCGGAAGCGCTTGCGAGAGTTTTTCAGGAAGTCGCCAAACGCTTAGCAAAAGCATATGAGCAGAGTCGGACGAAGTACAATCTGCGTCGTAGGGACGAAAAGTATCATCTGCAACAAAAGGTTTGGTGTCGAGAGTATAAGATTTCCGATGCAGCGAAAGGATTTACCTCTAAACTTTCACCGAAGTTCCGAGGCCCACTCACGATCATCAAAGTGGTATCTCCCTGGTCATATGAGTTGGCTGACGCGAATGTACGACCTGTAGGCACATGGCACGCGAAGGATTTAAAGGCCCATCCACCCGACACTGATGACCCTAGCGAAGAAGACGAGGTTTAGACGGTTGAGTGTCTTGGGCAAAATTATAAAATGTTGAGTGTGATTTCATTTAATTTTTTTTTATTTATTTTTCTTATTGAAACAAGTTAAAGTTTTTTTTATAAAGAAAAAAAAAACTTTTTCCGGGAAAGGGGGGTATTGTTACGGGTTCAAATTGGTACAGGGTGGAGTATGATATAAATCAAGTACGTCCTGAGTGAAAATAGTCGTAGTATCAAGATATTTATTCCGTTATTGTACAACTCAAGTGTGTTTCGTTGATATTATGGTGAATCAGTCGTAGTGGTATCTGGGAAGCAAATATTAGTTAGTCTGGAAACGAAATCTCACAATCCTTCGAAATAACACCTCTGGAAGATCGATTAGCAATGGTTTCCAGTGCTTCCTAGGTTGTTTATTGTGTGACTTGGAAGTCTGTTAGTATCCATGGGGTTTGTCTGGAAGAACATAAAAGTAAACATTGGCTAGAATCAGCTGTTGCTGATGTTTCAAAACATTACTTCTTCTGCTAGATTGTCTGGTAAAATCTGTCGATCTGTGAACTTGGCCTTGACATTGACACTGAAAAGAGTGAAAATTGGAGGGATTTTGGGAGAGATTGAGGTTAGGGGGTTTTGCATGTGCTTGCAACAATTTCCATCGCATTTTGCGGATTTTCTTGATTTTGGTCAACTAAGTAAAACATTGTAGTAATCTAGTGATTCTACGCACTATTTGTGGATATTTAGTTTTACTTTTCGACCAGTCTCCCAAACCAAAGTGTTTTCATCACGAACCATCTCAAAGGCCACACGCCATCCAAGGTAAGTCCACACGGATTGTATATCTTGACCAAATACATCGGTAGTAAGGTACCTGGTCTTCCATTGCATTGCAACAATCATATTTTCAGGCCTTTTTGTTGGTATACGTGGATCTCTCCTCTGCTACAAAACTTCGGAGTACGTTGAGGATCCACCTGTAGTGTACCATACCACCAGGGAACACTCATCATCAAGAGGTTTCCAGTAGCAGTCAGCTGGATTGCTGTAGGGTGATACCCGACCCACTTCCTGGTGAAACGTTAGTTCCTGTTGAACGTGTCACTGGATTGCTCAGATAAGCCCTAGTCTAGTCACTTCTGTTATTAATTTTGCTTTGGCTTTCATGCTTCCTCACTCTTCTGCTAACGCACCCTTATGCTCATGGCTTTTGTAACTAATAACTGAACCTGGTGCTTACGTATATATAGGCAAAGGCCAACATATTGAATATTTGGTGAATGTTAACTGTTAATAATATCTGGAGTACCTACCTGAAGATTGTATGTATGAACTAGTCACCATTTCACCAAGCTTTGTAACTAACAAAATCTTTTTGATCAGCTCTGCTGATGCAAACATTTTGTATATTCTCACCCATTTTGTAAATAATAATCCATAGTCTCTGCTGCACAGTCCATTCGGTTCACCGAATTTAGGGTTCATGTGAAAATAACTGCTATGCCTAGGGATTGATGCATTCAATTTAAAACTGTTTATTTTCATAATTTTACAAATTGCCACATTGTTTTGTTTACTATGTTTACATCCAGAGGTTGACATTTGACAATAAGACGTGACGTGACCTGACAGACACACGACACATGGAGCAACAACTAGCACGGAACACTTTCTACCAGACTCATAGACCACAGAACACCGGACGCAGAATCACTCACGGCAGTTTTGCCTAAACGACGCTTGGCTGCGGCTGCGGACAGTTGCTGCCAGCTGCAGCGGTCCCAGTCAGAACCTTCAATCTCTTTATTAAATTTATTAGGCAGATTCAATCGTGCCACAGCCAACTGTACAAGTGATTGTGAATAAATCTTATTTTGAGGGAGAAAGACTTCAATTATTTACCCACCCCATCTCCACTGAGTTGCCTGGCAATCTTTTGCTAAGAATACAAGAAGGCTTGTAACATGATGTTCATGGCAATAACTTCCATATACAGATGGATTGCGAAAGTTATTCGATCTGTGAGATGATGAGAAAAATACCTCATCAAGAGAATGGGAGAGTGGTATGGTTCCAAGAACCGAAGCCAAATTACCTCGTATCGCTATGCTCATTATCTGTATCAAGAAAGAAGTTGATCGTTTTTCCAAAGTTGTTCGACATAATCTACTTTCATTTTCATTATTAAAATTCACTGGGCCAAACACTGCGAAAATTTTTACTGCAACTGGATAGATCAGGTGATTATTTCCAAGGTTTTGGTATATGGGGCGTTTCAGTTTCTAGCTTTTGATAGAAGCAGTACCCGGACTTTGCGATGTTACTGCTGAATTGGAAGCTGCCAAAGTATCAGCACAGTTCAAATCCGATACTGGTCTAGACAAAATTCCAATGAGCGTTATCAAGCGATCTGAAGAGATAATTGCTCCAATACTCAGACATATTATAAATGGTTCCTTTACTCAAGGCACTATCCCAACAAGCCTCAAAATAGCCTTCATAATTTCATTATTGAAAGAGGATGACCCTAGTTACATGGAAAAGTACAGGCCAATAGCTTTGTTGAGTGCATTTTCTGAAATTATTGGTGACATTGTTTTTAAAAGAGTCATTCAAACTACTCACAAATTATCAGCATGGTTTCCGGCAAGGCTTTCCGACTGAAACAAGTATAATTTGTTATACCTACTGAATTCAATGAGAAACTAGATACTGGTAATTATGTTGTGTCTATTTTATTTGATTCAACAAGAGCTTTCGACTTGGTTTATAAAAATCAAACTCAATGGGTATACGTGGTTATCTTGACGATTGGTTTTCCTCCTAACTGGGAAATTAAAGAATCGTCGTGAAAATGGACGAGTTCATCTCCAAGGAGTGGGATATTGATATTGGTACCACACAAGGCAGTGTCCTTGGACCATTAATCATTTCATTCTACGTCAATGACTTACCTGATTATACAGTGCGATTCACCTAAGAACCGACATAGAGCAGGGCCATGTAGGGGGTCCCAAAATATGGCAATTTAACGCAACTTACCAGTTTACTAAGTTGCTTCCCTAAGGAGTTGAAGGCATTGAAAGTGAAATTATAAATTTTGAAAAAAATCAATATCTCCGTTATTCTTTATTTTAAAGCAACCAAATTTGGTAGACTTTGTGAATGTATTTGGGGCGTTACTTTAAAGTAACTAGAGTTCAATTGAAATTTGTAAAGGGGGTATACCGGGTGGCGCACCATTAATATTCAACAGATTTTTGTAAACCCTTGATGGATTTTGGGAATCTTTGCTTTGTTGTGTGAGCAATTCAATTCGGAAACTTTTCTCAGTCCAGTAATTTCTCGAAAAACCTCATCATTTTCATCAAAAACTCTGATAACTGAAAACGCGTGCTCTAGGTGTGTTATTTAAAATCATCGAAAATTCAAAAGTTGGCTATGAAAATAAACGTCAAACTCGACAATGAAGCAAGTAAGTTGTTCAATTAAGTAATTTATTGATGAACAATCATTTGTTCTGGTTTTTGTTTGGGTTTTTCGTGTTTATTTTGGTTAGTTGTTAATCCCAGTTTTTCAGTATCTGTACTTACTTTACGTATTTTGTTACGCAACTAAATGATAATTTGCCAGCCAATTTCTACTGATCACAATTAATGACCTGATTTTTTGTTGTACGTTTATTTTCATAGCCAACTTTTGAATTTTCGATGATTTTGAATAACACTGGAGCGCGCGTTTTCAGTTATTCGAGTTTTTGATGAAAATGATGAGGTTTTCCGAAAAATTACTGGAGTAAGAAAAGTTTCAAAATTGATTTGCCCACACAACAAAGCTGAGATTTTTGAAATCCATCAAGGGTTAACAAAATTTTGTTGAATATTAGTGCTGCGCCACCCGGTATACCCCCTTTACAAATTTCAATTGAACTCTAGTTACTGACAAGTAACGTCCTAAATACATATACAAAGTGTATCAAATTTGGTTGCTTTGAGTTCAAGAATAACGGAGATATTGATTTTTTCAAAATTTATAACTCCACTTCCAAAGCCTATAACTCCTTAGGGAAGCAACTTGGTATAGAGGACAATTGCGTTAAATTGCCATATTTTGGGACTCCCTACATGCCCCTGCTCTATGTCGGTTCTTATGTGAATCACCCTGTATAACACAAGTTGATGTATTCATGTATACTGACGATACCTGCATGGTCATATACGATCATTTGGAGCATAATCTGCTCGAAAAAATTGACAAAACTATTATCGAATTCGAAATTTGATGTTCCAGAAATTAGCTTATCATAAACTCACGAAAAACTGCATGTATCGAATGTTTGAGTTAGTAGAAAATCCCTCCGAGATACCAAATTTCATTCAACGGATCAACCATTGACACATCGAATCTCAACCTTCTGTGGAGGTGAGGAGGTGTATTGCTGATGATGATTTGGTGGAACAGGCAAGCATTGTATGGAATTCGTCTATGTTCCATATTCAACCAACCAGATTCACGAAATTTGTAAGTGATTCTTTGCCTTCTGCGTATACCATATATGAGTCTGAAACAAGAGTTTTGAACTTTTTGAATTTTTTTTATACTGATTGATCAAATTGGGACGACATAAAGTGTCGGCATAGTTGAATACTGATGATACCAAGGTTTCACATAGGGTAGATTTGACAGTCGATAAAAGGAGATGACTACTGCCATAAATTAACTTTATTGCGGAATGAGCCTTTTGTATTGATTTGTTCACGTATTTTTCGAACTTCTAATCAGTGTCAATCAGAACACCTAGATTTCTAGCTCAATTTACCTTTACAAGAGCCTCATCATTGATTAGGATACCAATATCAATGTTAATATCCCTATTCATTTTCGGACCAAAGATCATCGAATTAGATTCTTAAGTATTCATCAGGAGAGAGTGATCAGATGCGAGCTTGACGAAAGCATTCAGGTCTTCATTGATCCGAGTGGATGCATCTTCAGATTCATCCAGTGAAAATTTGAAATAAATTTTCGTGTCATCTGCATAGAGATGAATATAACAGTTATGGAGAGATTGAACTAAATCTGAGGTATATACGATAAAGAGTAAAGGGCCCAAAATGGATCCTTGAGGTACACCTGAAAACAATTCAAGATATTGTGACTCATCATCTCCTATGCGTGCTTTTTGATGTCTGTTTTTCAAATATTCTCCCATTAATGCAATAGCTTTGTCAGAGAGTCCGATATAATGTAGAATTGCTAGAAGCAAATTGAAATTGATGGCGTCAAAAGCACGACTGAAGTCTAGGAGAACTAAAGCAGTACAAAGACCTTCTTCTTTAGCTCCAAATATTTCATTAGTTACGTGTAAAAGTGCAGTTGTGCAACTGTACCGCCTTCTAAATCCTGACTGAACTTCTGATAGTAGTGAGTGATTTGTGATATGATCTCTCAGTTGTGACTCGATAGTTCTTTCCAAGACTTTAGAAAGGGTCGAGAGAATACTCAAAGCACGTAGATCTTTATATTCTACGGGATTAGTCTTCTTGGGCAGAACCAAGACAACTGCCCTCTTCCACAAATCTGGTACCACATTGTTGCATAAACAAAAGTTGATTATGTGCGTGATGTATGTGATTATAAATGGACAACACATCTTGATGAGTCTTAAATTCAGACCATCGCAGCCCTGTTCATTGGTCTTTTTGCTACATAGAGCCTCATATATGAAAATATTATTAACTTCCTGAAATTCAAAGGATGAGTCAACACGGGTATTGGTGTTGTAGAAATGCAGAAGATCTGGTGAGGGTTCTTCGAGAGGGATTGAGCTTGTGAAGAAATGATTCAGATGATTCGAGTTTTTCAAATGTTTAGGTAGCTCATGCGACTTTTCAGGTATAACTTTGGTTGATTCCGAGGTTCTCCATAAGTCTTTTTTGTTTTTCGTATTGAGTTGATTCTTGAAATATGCATTTTTTTCATTCTTCATAGCCCGATTTGTGAAGAAAATTTTTCTCATATCTTAATAAAATTGAAAATAAGCATCTGCTTTAGTTCTCCTATATTGCTTTAATGCTTTCTCCCTGATGGAGATAATTTCTTTGATTGCTCCAGTTAACCATGGAGCTTCTGGTTTGGTTACCCTCGAAGCAGTGATGGGATCATGACGATTAAATGAATTCACCTAACAATTCACTAAAAAAGATAACTTTTCATCAACATTATTTTGATCGGAAATCCTAAAAAAAGGGGTGGCATAGAGATCATTTTGAAATGCATCTTCATTGAAGCTCAAGCTTTCCCACATGACCAACGAATAAGGGACATGCCATTAGGACTTTTTCCATCATCACGACTAGTCCCAAGAGGATCCAAAATATTCAGGACATTTGTTGATATTAATGCACGTCTAATGATATCGTTTACTTGATGATGTCTTGAGTGCCGACCTGAACTTTTTCTGCAACTCGAATCATATGTTTCCTTCTTATCCACTTTACTTCCACAAATACATCTATGAGGAGTGCAAATATCCAGACCTTATGTCAATCCAATTGCAACTCTGAACGAATCATCATCCAGAAGATTTCCTAGAGCAGCAACAGGTAAGGCGTTCAATCATGCACTTTATTCTTTGACACTCACTGCATTGAGTCGGGCCTTCTCGGATGACGAGGTAGCTGTTGCAGAGACCTTATCGGATGTGACACCAAGAAGAGGATTATCCTATGCTTCTCGAATACTTTCACATTCTTCAGATGAAATCGTTTCAGAAATGGATTGCCAATTCAATTCACCTCCCATATAGAAGTCATCTCTGACTCTGAGAATAGTATCAGGAAAGATCACATCAATCAATTTGGGAACACTATCAACTGAAGCCAATGAGGCTGGCAAGGCCAGTGATAAAGCCACCAAAATTTACAGGAAGTGTAGCTCGAAGCCACCGAATTTCCATCTATTCGGTTGTTAGTTATTTTTTCAATCAAAGAATGCATCAGATTATCGAATTCAGCAAGTTCCTAATGGAATCTTGAAGATGGACTACATCTGAGAATATGCGTAAATTCTGGTATCATCAAAAGATTTCTCAATAAAAAGAAATAAATGTGCATAGGAATATTGATCAAACGATTAGAAATCAATTGAAGAGATCTCTTTTAATTCAAGAGACTTAGAGAAAAAGCTTCAGTCGATAATGGAGCACCTAGAAGATTCCATTCCGATTCAGGTAAAATTTTGATACCAGGAGCAATTTTCTGGAATTTTCCGAAAAACTGTACCTCAAAACAAGATGGAGCAATCATCTCACATTTATTGAAGTTGAGTTCGAGACCAATTTCCTTGGAACTGTTGATAATCTTCTCAAAATCGTCAAGAGCTACATCAATCAAGTCGAGGCCCTGAGGGAGCAGAAGGACGATCTAGCCTTCATAGCCATCTAGTGGCTTGAGTGCAAAGGTGTATGGTAGATTCATCAATCATACCTTGCGAGTAAGTCGTGCATATAGACCCTTTCTGCTCCCTCAGGGCCTCGACTTGTTTGATATATGGAGGTACCCTTCGTGAATCGATTGTCAGCTGGCCAGTGCAACTGATGGGACTTATGGCAAGTCGAAACAGTCTGTATTGCATCAGCTGACAATCGATTCAAAAAAAATTTCCCTAGAATCTCTTAGTCTCGAGATTCTAGGTTTATCACCATCTGTTAGTGGAACATTAAACCACTTTGAGAATTACAGGTCTTGCGATAGTCTACAGAATCTGACATGGATGACTTTTCTGTAAGCATAAAGACGTAGGGGTCTATATGCACGACTTACTCGCAAGGTATGATTGATGAATCTACCATACACCGTTGCACTTAAGCCACTAGATGGCTATGAAGGCTAGATCGTCCTTCTGCCCCCTCAGGGCCTCGACTTGTTTGATATATGGAGGTACCCTTCGTGAATCGATTGTCAGCTGGCCAGTGCAACTGATGAGACTTATGGCAAGTCGAAACAGTCTGTCTTGCATCAGCTGACAATCGATTCAAAAAAAAAATCCCTAGAATCTCTTAGTCTTGAGATTCTAGGTTTATCAATAGCAACATCAATGTAATCACCTATAGAACCAACATCTAAGTACCATCAATTGAATTCAGAATGTAAGCTCTCGGTAAGTTTGTCAATGATTAGGCGAATAGTGCAGGACCTGAAGAAACACCTTGTTGTACACCTGTTTGAGATTCAATGAAATGTTCACCAAAGCTCAATGAGCATTGGCTGATAAAAGGATGAAGACTTGACAAAGTATCCTTTACTTCATATTGCATAACGTTTCTGTCTAGCATACTGAAGGCGTTCTTGGAATCCAACTTGATGAATAATTTTGATAACGAGTCCAGATGCTCGTCAAAGTATTTCCATGCCGGATGAGCCACCGCTTCGTATCCACCTTGAGTACCGAATCCGAACTGTGTAACACCTAGGTCTCTCATCTTTTCCATACATCACATTGCATAGGTTTTTCACTAACATGAGGAGTTTGTCTTTAAATTTACCTAAACTGTGGCTCAGCATATCTTGCATATGGCTCGGCCAAAAACCATCAATACCACTTGCTGAACTTGAATGGGATGAATTTATTGTATTCAGACCTTTTTTTCTATAACATGCAGTATATTGGCATAATCGAATTGCTGAATTGGTGAATGTTCGGAATTCGACTTTGGATGATCCAATCTGAGCTTTGATGTAGTATCATTATCTTGCCCAGCTAAGGTATCACTTGAACTCAGAATTCTAATGGCTGAAGAAATATCACCATCAGAAATTTCGCAATATCAAATCAATTTGGATTGCGTTTCAATGAGTTTGGTGAAGCACTAGGTACTCGTAGTACAATTCTCTTTCAAGAGATTGATATTCTTCTTGATAACAGTAGTCGGGGATATTTTACGGGTCTTCTTTGAATGAAGTATGAAAAAAAAATTGTAGGGGAAATCTAAACGGTTATCCCAGCAGAAAGAGGAATTGGATTTGATACAATTCCCTATACAACAGACATTTGGAGCAAAAATAGTGTTCTTGGCCACCGCTCAAAGGAGTAATAAGTAATTTCCTAGAAGGAGGTTGCCAAGATATCTTTGGGACCTCTTCGTGTTGGCTGGGTAGGATAGTATCGAGAATGATGTGAAAATGCTGATGGATGTTTGAAATGCAGAAAAAAATGGAGCAAAATGAATTCAGAACATTCCACTTCATAAGAGCAATTGATACGATCTGATTCCCATCGAAGGTCTTGGCACTTGGATAAATCATACCTGGGTGGTCGAATTGAGTGTTCATGAGGGTCTCCTTGGGGTAAATTGGGAATTCAACCTTCAGAGTCAGTTCAGCTTCCAGCACTCGGTTTTGCTTCCTGAGCTACCAAGTACTATGGTAGGTACATCTTATGGTGGAAATTCTGACTGCTTCTTGGTGTTGCCGTCCTTCACAACCTTCTTGGTTAACCAGGATCTCCGAAGCAGGTATATATAGGGCATGCGGTAATATACGAGGCATCAGATAATTGTCGACAATGTGATTAGAGGGACGAAAGGATATCCTGTGAACCGCTCATTTAGCTGTATGTTGTGGATGTGAATATTTTCGAAGGTAACAAGTTGTTCAGTGAAATTTCAGAACTTAGGAAAAATTAGGAAGGTATGTATAATCAATTCCATCCAGAGAAAAATCTTGATACTTGGAAATTCAGTATTTTCAGAAGAACTGTAGAGAAAATTGACTCAGATTGGGACAGGAAATAACTGCTAATCAAATCATCAATTCGTTATTCAACTCAATGAAAAATTATTTGAATGATTCAGATTCATGGAATATTCTGGTATCAATATATATGGAAAATTCAATGAAACATTAACTTCTCAAATAAAGAAACTAAATTGAACTTTGATAAATCTTTGTCGGTACTGAAAATCAATCGAAGAAATTACGGAAAAGGAATATTGAATGAAGGTGACAAATCCTTCGACTGAAATGCCAAGAAAACTACCTTATAGTAGAAGAAAAGGATTATGTGTATATATATATATGTATATACAGGATGGCAAGTCCTTGTTCGAAATGTAAATGCCAGATACTTGGTAAGGACTTCAGGGGTGAAGTTGACAGGTCGTGAATCCATATCTGGTTGACCCTGAGATAATGCAACAGATACGCACTGACATGTGATTGGTTGAACTGACTTGGAAGATACTGACAGAAATATGAACCCTAGATTGTGCCTTCGCCACAAAAAGGCAAAACCTATACAGGAACCAGACAAACTGAACAGGCTTTAGAAAAAACAAAAGAAACCTTCCTCAGGTTGCATTCATTTCTCAGGAAGAATGAGAGATTACTCGGAAAAAGATTCGAAGGTTGATAACAGAAATTGAATTCCCACCTGAGAAATAATCCTGGATAGGTTCAGCCTGGACGTCATGGTTCAACTTCAAGGCTCTAGGTTTTCTGTTTCAGGCCAGGAGTGTTTTCACTCCCAGTCAGCTGCTCATGATCTATGAGGTACAGGAAGGACCTGTCATGAAATACTGTTCCCATCATATGGGATTGCAGCACCCAAAAAACTGTTGGATTCTGTCCAAAAAACTGCTATTCGTCTCGGGGGTACTGCCTTGCTCACAAACTCACTCACTTATCTGGAACACCATAAAGAAGTTAGCGATCTGGCTCTCTTTAATAGATATTTTCATGGACGATGCTCTTATACAATATCAACAATTGTTCTTTCCTGGGCAATCCCCTCGAGATAAACTTATCAAGTTGAGGCTCCGCACCCTTCCAACGAACATCGAGGCTCTGGAACACATTGCCAGGGAAGGTTTTCCTTGAGGTATATAACCACAAGATATTCAAAAATTACACCAATTCTTACCATATTTCTCTCTGTTCTCACGATGTTCTCTGAACATTACAGAATATCCCTTTTCGTGGGAATCAGAACATAAAAAAAGGTCCTGTAGGTTCCAGGTTCCTGGACGAAACACATACGTCCAGGTCTTCTGGATGAAAATCAGAGGAAACTGCGATGAAGTGTAAAATCTTCAATAACGTACCTGAAATAATTTCATGAGAGGAGATATTGTTTTCAACTTATTGACTGGAAAAAAAAGTAGCAAAGAAGCTGTTGATAGCAACAAGTTACAAGAGTAGCAAAAGACACCGCACGTTTTATATACTTAGGGTAAATTGGCCTTTTATCAAATTGGCTGGATTTTTGATATGTTATAGTCCGAGACATTCTGAACAAAATGTCCGAATACCAAACTGTTTTGATGGAGTTTTGGCGCTAGAAGCCGCTGAAGACTCGATGTTGTTTTTTTTTTCTCCTGATGAATTTTTCAATTTAAGCTATTATCATATCATTTTTCGATAGGATAAGTCAGTACAAGAAGTTTTCTTCAATATTGTTGCTGTTGGTTAAGAATTATACAGTGTGTTTCAGCAATTATGGGGAAGGTGAAATATGATTCTATTCAATAATTTTAAAAAAAAGGATATTGTCACGTGTCGCATTTCAATTGTGGAACAGTTCCTTCAATAAAAACATTTATTATCATCAATATTATCATTACTATTATTATCAACATTATCATTATTATAATTCAATTTTCACCTATAGTATATAAAGGGGAGATATACAACGTTATCACCTCGTTCTATAACAGTAGCAGATATTATCAGTAATATCAGTTTCCTTTTGCATCTTGGGATGAATATTCCTTGTAATCTTCGTCAAGAAGTTCTGATTATATCTAGTATATTCCTCAAATGCATGTAAATATATCTCATCCTGAGTTGATGAGGCAGGATCGCAGATATTGAATAGTTTGTGAACTTTGGTACTTGTGCTGATTCATTGATGCTATATATACGAATTATTCCAGGAGGTAAAACGCAAAATAACATTCCATCTCAAACCTTGACGAATAGAAGATTGATACTAGAAGAAACATAATCACATTAATATTCAATATTGAAATATTTCTTTTTATTCGAATATCATTCAGATGCTGTTATATGGAACAGGTTGACATCTTTCCTATAAAATTGATGAATATCATTATTGTCTTGAACAAAATGAACTGGAATACATTGTAAAATTGTATCAACAATATCGATGAGAACTTCTAGTAGTGACTAATCCAATCACAATGGAATATAATAATGGCTCAAAGAGCACTATTCATCAGGAGAGAAGTTATCAAGATTGAAATTTCAGCGGCCTCTAGCGCCGAAACTAGTCATTAGAACGAGTTGGACATTTTCTCCAGAATATCTTGACATATCAAAAATTCAGTCAATTCGACAGAAGGGCAATTTTCCCTTTAAAATGTGGGGTGTCCTTTGAGCGACAAGGCAGCAAAATTCAGGTAGTACTTAACCTACAGCTGAAATACATGTATACGACTCATAAATCTGTCAATTTCACGAGAATATTGTAACCAAGTGTTGATGAAAGATATGAGAAACTCAAATATCCAATAAATTGATATAATTAACAATTATCATATAAGGAACAATCAGATATAAATTGTAACCTCAATCAACTCAAATGTACGGTATACAATTATATCTCTCAAGAATGAAATTGGATAAAGAATATATCAAATAATATTCAATTCAATATGTGATGATCGGCTCTAACAAACCTAATGTCTTTGATGACAAGTTATTCCATCCCAAATATGAAGAAAGATCCAGACCTACTACATCAATACCCACAATCTATCACTTCAACCATTCGAATCAGCAGTTCAGATCAGAAGCACCCTGATTTCCTATTCGTCTTCCGCGAAAGAGACAATTCGAATCTATTCTTCTTTCTGATTGGTTATTTATTCTTCCTTCTTCAATCTTCTGTGTCGCTGTCTCGCGGGAATGACGAGCGCACAAAATTTGAGAACTTTGATATGATATATGCAACCAGAGAAAAGCTGATAAGCAGAAGTAGATGAATGGAAGAAATAATGTCAGATAATCATTAAACGATTCATTGATTGGAAACATCTCGATCGAACAAAGTAATCGTCACAGATGAAAAATATTGAAGGGAATCTGATAGAATATAGGTTAGATGGAATGATGAGAAAGCAGAGATGAGGTAACTGTGAGATCATGAAACCAATCAACACATCCAGATGTAGTCTCAGAGTTCACAAATGTCATAAGTGAAATATCAAAGTTCAAATTGGGGATGCGGACTGATTCACAGAAAACATTTTTTTTTAAACTGTTTATAATTGATGACTTGAGAATCCATTTCAGAATGCTCAACTCTGACATGTGATAGAGGGTAGGAATATGATTGATGAATTCTATTCCAAA
Source organism: Phaedon cochleariae (assembly GCA_918026855.4). NCBI lineage: Eukaryota > Metazoa > Arthropoda > Insecta > Coleoptera > Chrysomelidae > Phaedon > Phaedon cochleariae. The sequence goes on from OU896723.1 coordinate 10,780,347, forward strand.
ATATATCCAACAACCGAAAATTGTTACAATGACACCTCAAATTTAATGGAATAATAAAGTTATAAATTTCTACAGATTTCTCATATAAAATGTAATATTCCAGGAAATATCTCAGTTCGATGTCCGAAAAGGAGTGTCATTGTTGACTTATTTCAACGCTGACTCGACATAGCGAATGCAAAACGTCATAAATTTATCTCATCTTACACTGTGAAAAATCCTCAAAATTAGGAATTGATATCACAAGAACCTTGATGATTATCACAATGTGCCACAAGGCAAATTCAAGATATTTCAATAGGGATAAAAACAATAATCTGAAATTGGGGTAATGACTCCCTTGAAGAAGTGAGATATACTATCGGCCAATTTCACGAAATATGGCCACCAGGCAAATTTGAGATTCAACTCGATTTCTGAAACAATTAAGCATCTCAGCACATTCACATAGCAAGGCTGCATTCATATGAATATGCCCTTCAGGCAAAACCACAATAATACTATATTTGAGTACTTACTCAATTTTGATGGCATTGTAACTTAACTAAATAATTCAACAACATGCGAAATTTCGGGAAGGTGAGAAAAGCCAATGCAAGAAAAGATGATTCCTTCTGGGCAATAGAACAGTCGAACTCAGAACAGCAAGTTTCGAAAAGAGATGATATGAGATGAGTTGAGGTAGGATAAGATGAGATGAGATAATTGATGGAAACTCCATTATGGTCGGATTTTTACCGCCAGGAAGGACTCATCCTGCGGAGCAATTCTGAGGCAGGAGTGAGCACTGCAATTTTTGAAAGAAAGAAATGAGGACAATGAGATATTTGAAGGCCCTTCATCCTTCCCTATCATGGGATTCAGATTCTGAATCATCATCAGAATCAAGATATGTGGGATCAATTCCCAAGTCTCCAACGTGCCAGTTCCCAAGATCCATTTTCATTTCTATCATTACTATTATGCTGACGACACACAGATATATATGTCCTTTGATGAATCAAGCATTGAGCTAGCAAATGAAATCATCAACTCTGAACTTGAAGCCCTCTCTAAAATGTCAACTCAATTCTGCCTGTCTCTCAATCCAAGTAAGTCCCAAGTAATGTTATTCGGCCCCAAAGTTATGAGGGATCGGTGTAATCATAAATTGAAAATACACGTAGATAACAATATTATACCCACGACCACAATTGCAAAAAATCTTGGACTTCTTCTTGACACTAACTTGAGATTCGATATGCACGTAAATAGTATAATTCAAAGAGCTTATGGAAGCCTAAAGCTCATTTTTGCGAACAGAAAATTACTCAACTTACAAACTAAAACAACTTTATGCGAATCCCTTGTATTATCACACCTTAATTTCGCCGATATCATCTACGGGCCATGTTTAACAAAACAGAGTGAAAACCGATTACAAAAGATCCAGAACTTTTGCCTCTGATTAATTTTCAATATGAGAAGACGTTCACATATTTCACACAAACTTGCTGACCTGAAGTGGTTGAGCATCAAAAAACGGAGATTCTTTCATGGTAGTTGTTTGTTTCATAATGTCATTTAACTTAAAACACCGATATTCTTATACCGTAAACTAAAACTACGTGCAGACGTACATAGCATTAACATCCGCCACAAAGACTTTACCTAAACACAAAACATCCCTATTCAAAAGTTCATTCTCGTACGTAATTTGTAAGGTTATGAATGCTCTGCCAAGAAAAATAAAATTTTGTGATATGAATCAGTTAAAAAAAAAGTGAAATGTCTGCTAATGGAAGACGATTTTATTATTGATTTTAAAATATAAAACATATTCATATCCTGATAGAATAGAAAATTCAATATGAAAATAATTTCGTATAATATATAGTATCCGCATAGATCTAATTTAAATCTATGGTATCCGAATTAAAGAAACTTCTGTTACTCTGTACAGATGAATAGAAATCTATCCGCAGAAATCATTGCGCATGCTTTCAACTATATAAGTACTTCACATAATACATACCTAGGTTATTTTAGTTTATAGGATCTTAGCTCTTAGGATTTTTCAAGGCCATGTGGAAGAACAAGGTCATATTTCAATCTTTGATTGTATTATCACTGATTGCTTTATTGCATTGAATGTGGTCTTTTTCAATGAGTATTACTAGATGTATAACAAGCACGCATGGTACTACATCATGTAACTAATGTTGTGTAGATACTTATTGAATAAAATTAATTATTATTTTATTATTATTATTATTATATGTTGATGGGAATACTTCCACATGCAATGAATTCCAGAGTCTAGTGGAGATACAACTTTATCTACAATACAAGGAATGAATTAATCTGCTAACTATGCTTTCAGAAATTTTACCAAAATAATGTCCGGACACCGGAACATTCCTTTCAAGAGTCAAAAAGGCTGCCAAATAGCCTCGGACACCACTTTTAGCAAGACGAATAGCTTGTGAGGTTTTGAAAATGGATTGATACCAGTCTTCGTTATTTTTTTTCCACATAAGTTCTAACTGCAGTGCCAATAACTCTATCCTAACGTTCTGTTGCATCAATCTGAATTTTCTGAACTTTATATTCATTTGGGCTAATTCCAATTCTTTGCTTGTGGAAACTGATCCATTTTCACATATAAATATTTGTGGAACTCCATCAATTTGATGTTTGCATCATTAGATGTGGCCTCAGCCAATAGTTGTACCAAAATTGATTTTGTGAACCGATCACACACCACCGGAAGATATTGATTCCCATTCCTCGATCTTGAATAAGATCAGCAGAAATTAACTGGAATGGAAAACTGATGTTTTTGTCAGATCCTATCAATCCAGCCTGAAGTGAATTTGAAGGCTTGCATTCAGCAAATATTGAACAATTCTTTACATATCTGTGAACGTTTCTGCTGAGATTGGCTCAATACGTGGTACAGTTTCAGCTATTCCCAGATGTGCTGCTGTTGCACTGTCATGATATATGCAGTATGGTGGAAATGTATGTAACAAATTCATTATCTCTAACGCATATGAACATGAAGGAAAATCCTGAGAAAGGTCGATTTCCATTTTCAAATTGATACCTCTTGATATACATACGGAGTTTTTAACATCATCCGCGTAGCTATGGCGACGTCATCAATTATTTTTCCAAATGGAAACATCCCCTTCTCATGTTATTCTTCTCGAGATATATATTTATTGTCTATACAACGATATACTGATATAAGCGCAATGAAGCAATACAGGTAAAAAAAAATTATCAATTATTTTATATTTACAACGGAAACAATTACAATCAATGAAAAATTCGACCTGTATACATCAACAATGTATTTGGTCATTCACATTGCATCATTGTAGAAGGTTAGCAATTCGAACATTTATTGTAACGGTTTTCGTTATGAATATAAAATAATCAATACATTTCCTCACCATGTATTACTTTAGGTCGCTAATATCAATATATGGTTCGATAGACAATGGACATAATCTCCAAAAAAAAAAAAGATTGAAAGGGGATGTTTCTATTTGAAAAAATAATCGATGACGTCACCACAACAACGCGGATGACGTCACTCGGTATGTATATCAAGAGGTATCAATTCGAAAATTAGAATCGACCTATCTCAGGATTCTTCTTCAGACTCATATGCGTTAGAGATAATAAATTTATTCCATACATTTCCACCATACTGTAAACACAATTTTCTTTCTGTTATCAGTGGGCATAACTATTCTTCATTCAATTGAATTCGCCTGCATATCTGGATCATAAAAAACTTGCTTTTGAAAAATAATATCATTTCCAACTCTGGAGGTAGGATAGGAATCTCATTGGAACGAGATCGATTGTAGCGATCAACTGAAAATCCGCCTTTGCTTCGAAAATTAATTGATACGTTCTCTGAAAACATTGCCGCACTTCGAAATTTGAATTACCCTGTAGATCAGTGGGACTTCATCCTTTGTAATATGCTTCTCAAAAGACTCGACCCCGCTACTGTCTCTCGCTATGAATTAGAACTAAGCTCTAAACCTACAACTAAGTCAAATTTCAATGATATGATAGATTTTTTAACTGTTCAGTGTAACGCCTACGAATCATTGTCATTATCCTCTATTCGAACAAAACCAAGACCGAACAGTCACCATACTTCTAACATATCCCGCACGCATTCGAATTCTTCTTACTGCTCCCCCAATGTTCGAAACACCGCGTTATTTGCAGCTAATACTCCGTCCAGATCGAATAATAGGCCATGCCCCTTGTGCAAGTCTGAACATTTTTTATATAAATGTCCCTCATTTTTGGGGAAATCCCCAAAAGAAAGGTATAATATTGTTAAGCAAAACCGCTGGTGTACAAATTGTTTGAGTCATACTCATTCAAAGTCAAAATGTTCTTCAACTAACACTTGTAATTTTTGCCAGTCTGCTTTTCACCATTCAACTCTGCATTTTGACGAACCGCAAACTAATTCAGCCCCAAACTCTAATAATGATAATTCCCCTGATTCATTTATCCAAAATAGAGAAATTCCACAGACTACGTGTCCTGACGCCGGCCCTGCCGTACTCAGTGCAAATCTCTCTCAACCGCACAATATTTTACTGGCTACCATTCTGTTGGAAGTTTAAGATTTCCGTGGCAATTTTCAGGTAATGAGAGCACTGGTTGACAGTGGTTCGCAAGCAAATTTTATATCGACGCGGTGCTCCCATCGATTGGGTCTTAAACCTTTCAAATCAGCTGTTGCTGTACATTAGATTGGTAATATGACTACTCACACATCGCTTGGCACGGTCAGCTGTACTGTTCAGCCGATCGGAGCGACAACGGCGACTTTGAATTTCGAAGCTATAGTTCTGGATGACATTTGTTCAAATATGCCAACTTCTGAAATTGATTCGTCATCCTGGAGTCACATAAGAAATATGACTTTAGCTGATCCACAATTTTTCAATCCCGTACCGATTGATCTACTTTTTGGCGCCGAAATATTCCAGCGAATTCTCCTAGACGGGCGTATATTCGATAATGATAACTTACCCACTGCAGTTAATACCACGTTTGGTTGGATTTTGTTCGGGAAAGTGGGAGCTACACATAATAAAATTGTTAGTTCATTTTTGAACATTGTAGAAATTTCACGACTAGAGAACATCATGAAGCAATTTTGAGAATTAGAGGAGATACCAATCAAGAAGACGATGTCTGCAGAGGATACGAGGGGAGCATCCCGCGATGCCCAATTCCGACGATGCCCAATTCCCACGATACCCAATTCCCACGATGCCCAATTCCCACGATGCCCAATTCCTACGATGCCCAATCTCATGTCGACGATTACGAAGATTGCCGAAGAGCGCAACGTTGCCAGGTTATGAGAAAAAATCAGAAAACACAAGATTCCTACCATGCCCACTTTCCATAGATTCCCACGATGCCCAATTCCTACGATGCCCAATTCCCACCATGCCCACTTTCCTTCGATTCCCACCATGCCCAATTCCTACGATGCCCAATTCCCACCATGCCCAATTTCCTTCGATTCCCATCATGCCCAATTCCCACCATGCCCACTTTCCTTCGATTCCCACCATGCCCACTTTTCATAGATTCCCACGATGCCCAATTCCCACCATGCCCAATTTCCTTCGATTCCCATCATGCCCACTTTTCATAGATTCCCACGATGCCCAATTCCTACGATGCCCAATTCCCACCATACCCACTTTTCTTCGATTCCCACCATGCCCACTTTTCATAGATTCCCACGATGCCCAATTCCTACGATGCCCAATTCCCACCATGCCCACTTTCTTTCGATTTCTGCACCATGCACCATTCTTCTTTGAATTTATATGCATGTGAAGATATATTTTTGGAATTATAAAAAATGATTTGAATTTGTACCAGTTCATGCAACTTAGGCTCATAATATGATTGCTTGGAATTTCCAAATGTTTACATGTTATTTCAGAATATGTGTGTTTATTTTGAATATAATATCTCAGGACAATCATGAATAATGTGGAAAAAATGGTCATTCAATGATCTAATCTTGCAAATCAGTCCAGCTGGATTGGTGAAAAGGAAATAAATAGGCACATTTTTCCTACTTGGATTCCCAGAACTAGAAAATTTGAAATGACGAAAGTGAATGGATTCATGAAAAATTAACATGAGGACCCTTATTTTATTTTATATGGAAAGCCTCACTACATCGGTGCCAATAAGGTGGATACAGCAAATTGGAGTTTTTTGAACATACCTATATACTAAGGTACCTACTGAGCACTGAGTTCTTATGTGGTCAATTATGAAATATTGATATTGCTATACAGCCTATTATCCGAGGAAACATGAAAAATGCAAGGAACAGCAGCAGTCCTAAGAAAGTGACTCATTCAAGTGGAGTTTCCTAAATCTCTTGAAAACAGAATGTTTCCATCACATCATGTGTTGATTATCAATAATAAAATGATAAAAGGATGACATTTATACCTATATCAATATTTGAATATTAGTGTTCAATAAACTTTGATTAAAAGTGATAGGATTTATTGAAAATTGATTCTTGAAATGAATATTTTTCCGCAAACTCCACCTATTTATGAATTCAGATGTTGAATATTCCAGTTATCGATTTACTTGACAGGTTATTCGATGGTTCCAGGAGCTTACCATTAAAACAACAGTGAAATCATGTTATTTACTATTACTGTATTGGTGGGTCACGGTCGATGGCCTATTAGAAGTATCTGGAGAACGAAAAGACAAAACATTCTGAAAATTGGGATGCTTTGATAATTGAACATTCTCTATTCGTCTAAAATGTTTTCATCGATACAGTGTTGCCACTTCTATAAGAAACAACTAGCAACTTCGTTATTTCGAATAGAACACCCTGTATTTTATTGTATTTTCAGATTCTTCCTGAGGAGCTGATTTCATCAATGTATCACACTTGGGGTCTAGCAGATATGATTACGAGAGATATAGGGTATTCAAAATCTAGATTTTTCAAGTTTAGGATTTTTTTGTGTCGAAACTATTCATTATTGATCGAAACGGCTTACATGTCCCTATCTCAACTTTTGATTCACTATCTACTGGAATTTAATTCGAGAAAATACAGGGTGCTTCAAGATTCAGAATTCTGATAACCCTGTATATATCTGTTTCAATTGAATGTCAGTAGAAAGTGAATCTAAAGTTGAGATAGGGACATGTAAACCATTTCGATCGATGATGAGTAGTTTCGACACAAAAAAATCCCAAAATTGAGAAATCTTGATTTTGAACACCATATATCTCTGTAATCATTCCTGCTAGACCCCAAGTGGGATGCATTGATGAAATCAGCTCTTCAGGAAGAATCTAAAAATGCAATAAAATACAGGGTGCTCCATTATTTAAAATAACGAAGTTTCTAGTTGTTTCTGATAGAAGTGGCAACACTGTATCGATGAAAACATTTTAGACGAATAGAGAATGTTCAATTATCAAAGCATCCCAATTTTCAGAATGTTCTGTCTTTTCGTTCTCCAGATACTTCTAATAGGCCATCCACCGTGACCCACCCTGTATATTATGTAACCTACATATACCTATTATATTCTGCATATAGTGTGTCATTACCTATTTATATTAATATATTGTTAACTCATGATCATTAAAGATTTTCACACATCCAACTTAAATTAAGAACTCTTAACTTGTTCATGAAAAAATTACTGCAACTGATGTATACCTAACATTTCTTGCATTCAAAAATGTGTGCATATTACCACAAACTGGAAAATCATCTCTTCAAAATATAAGTCCATATTTACAACAAAATCTCAATTCCAACAGGTATGTATACTACCTACAACAATAGCTTTCGAAACTGTATGGTGATAGGTAGGCATTAGCACTCATGGAATAATGCTCAGCTGACTGATATATATTATATTCATCTCAACTTTATGATATATAATTTGTATTGATAATAGATATTACCCATATTCCTTACATTCAACACCTATTTCATTATTGTACCTATATGTATTATATTATTGAGTTTCATTTTAGATATTTTCTATAACAAGTGTCATATCTCTCATATTCTACTAATTCACTTCAATATTTGGAACCATTGCATGGTTTGCTCTAATGAAAGTATCTCTTGATATCTTCCTGCATAGAATTTCTCAATACTTTGCATTTCGAGCTATGTTCTACATGGACAGATAGAGCATCAATATGAATGGGGTTGGTAACCTGAAAGAATATAATCCTATTTCAAAAACAAAATTGATTGCAAATAATGTATTGGTGAAAAATTTTAGTAGTAGTATACCTTTTTTACCTTGTCTTGTAAAATCTTACAGTTTTATCAATCTGTATTAGGTACTCTGTGGACTTTGAGGTGAGTAGGTACTTGCAGTCTTATGAACGATCATATTTGATTTCCAATTTTCTGGCTCATCTGCTTGTGCTACGTGGGTATATTTGCTCGAATTTCTGGGATTCTTCCAGGATAAAAACACAATAATTCAATTATATTTCAAGGCGAATCATATTCTTCTTCTTCTGATTTGCTTTTTTTGATTTCAGTAAATATGTAAATAGAGAGTTGAAGTAATCACTGTATACGTATATCGAAGACTGGAACCTTTGGCACGATAATACACTACACTGTTTTACCACTAACCAAACCGATTTTTTAACGCCTCGACACGTGTTTCGCTAACTATGTTAGCATCTTCAGGAGAAGATTAAAACAGTTTTAGGAGAAGATTAAAACAGTTTTGATCTTCTCCTGAAGATGCTAACATAGTTAGCGAAACACGTGTCGAAGCGTTAAAAAATCGGTTTGGTTAGTGGTAAAACAGTGTACTGTATACGTAGACCTCCACGTAGACGTTAACGTACGAAAAATAACGTTTACGTATTGTCGTTAAATTGAGTTGAAGTCGCCACTCTGGTCGTCACTGTCATCATAACGTAATAATACATTTTGTTTTCGGTTTTTATTGGTCATTTTTGGTTGTGTGTTTAGATTCGAACATTTATTCCTGACAAAATTAGAGGACTCCTTGATGCAGAACTCGTTGGTGATCCCGAATTTGATAATTTTGACTCATCGGCATATTTCGAGTATAGTTTGGTTAACGTACGTTGATATTTAAGGTAAACGTGAAGGAACGTGAGATAACGTACACCCGTAAGCCCACTAACAACGCAAACGTGAAGAATTGGAAAATGCGCATGCGTAGCTCTCAATTTCTACGTTTACGATAACGTTTATGACAACACTTTAACTCTCTAATAATTTTATTTCTGACAGTGACATCATAAGCTTATAGGTGCGTTCGGTATAACAAAATCGGTGCCGAGCGAGCAGATGCAGATTTGGTGTCACGTGATCACCTAGCAGATAGAGCTAATGGTATTTAACGAACGCTCAACGAGGTAGTAGATTGCGAGCGCCAGCCGTCAGAAGTAACAGAAAACAGAAACAATTCACTTAACCTTATTACTTTTAAAAACACGTCAGGGCAACAAAGTTCTTTTGAATGTTTGTTATTTATATTTTGAAAATTACTAGGGAAGGAATGATTCTGTCTCATATGATCGGTCATTAACTGTGGATCCAGGGCAGTTGTGATCGCATATATTACAGATATATAATTAATATGCTACCTACAGCAAATTCGTCGGTCATTCTGGCGATTCTGGGCAAGGAGGATTCTACAAAATTCAGTTTCGTGTTTCGTTTCCAGTTGATCGAGTCTTCAATTTTTCGACATAAAATAAGAGATATAATTCCAATAACATGTTGTTGACATTGATTTGTTGACAATTGACAACCGAATAACCGATCAAATCTGAATGATCTGCTCCTCAAGGCGGAACAAACAGATTACATCTTTCAGCTCGCTCTGACAATTAACGAACACGGAGCAGATTAGACAGAGGATGTAGATCTGATTTATCGAACGCTTTCCGAGCTAACAGATGGAATCGAGCTAAGAGATATGTTATAACCGAACGCACCTGATAGGTTCGATATCTATAATGAGGGGCATAACTCCCTTGGGATATTAAGGTTCAAAAACTCCCTCTTACCTTTTACAGGTGAAAACGATACAAGAAATGCTTATAAACGTTTATATGTAATGAAAACTAAGACATATTTTCCTTATTCACGTCATTACAAATAATAAATGAACAATTTTCAGAAAAAGATCGTCGATTTGTGGTGAAAAATAAACACGTTTTCAACGGAAAAACATTGATTGATAAAGAAAGTTTGCTTATAAACATGTAACATAGCGACAACCTAGCAACAACCAACAATGCTACAATCAACGCTACCTAATTCAAATATACCAGAAAGGTTATGAATTTAAACATTTATTGCGTTCTAAATATGGACATATTGTTATGAGAATCGGTCAGAAATAAAATTATTTGAAATGTGACCATAATGATATTTTGACGTCCAATGACAACTGACACACGGAAACTGCGGCCATTTTTCATGCATTCATCAATGGCTATCAGTGCGTTCCACTGTTCCAATGAACGATCGCAACGCCAGCGCTTACGATCGCAGAATATCCCGTTCCACTACCATTGCAATGAATACGATCGTGTTAGCGGAAATCTCAAGTGGAACGGCAGAGGTTGTTTTTCTACTGTGACATCTGCTGTCATTCGGCTTGACAAGTAAATAAATAATTATAAATGAAAAATAAATGGAATGGACGGTATTAGGCAATCCAACCTAGGTTAGAATCAATATGGCGGCTGGTTGGCACCCTATATAGAATCAATAGAATTATGTTACTAGAACATGTAAATACTCACTGTATTGATTTAATTCTAACCATTCCTACGTATCCATCATCAATTTTTTTCCAGACAGTGAAACAGAATTATCTTAAAGAAAATCAGACTATTAAGGGCACATTCTGCATCCTCTGGATTCAACAGACCTTCAACCGCCGTATTCCTTTCGAAATCAAAAAACGTTATTTTTTCTGATAACTAAAAACCAATGCCTAGAACAAACGTGAGAAATATTTTCAAATTTCCCGGGCAAATTTACTGAAGTCACCACCGACTCATCTGAAAACAACGAGCGTTGCGAGCTCAATTTGGTTTTAGCAATGACGTCATTAGTAACGTAATGATGACTAATGTAGCCGCCGCGATCGTTATGTGGAACCAACGATCAAATAGTTGTTACGAGCGCCGCGAACGTTTAGTGGAACGCACTGTATATTCCGAATTCAACTGATCAGTACTCAGTAGATCCACTGACTCTGCTTTCATGGTTTTCATCAGAATAATCAGCAGCAGTTGATCAACTGGTGCAATTTTCTTTTGTTACCTCTACTTCATACTCCCTATTATTCTCAGCGTCAATTATTATATACACATGCATTTTCTGATATTAGTTTATTGATTGGAAACAATGGAAATGATTGTGACATTCCCTCCCTTTGCAAAATTATGATAGTTCACTGAAGCCACACTACCTTTTGATAGTCAGCAATTTCAGCAGAATGTTGAGTCGAAATATTTTGAATGAATAGTATGTCTGCTCACAATATATGGAACGCCTTTTCACTTTTTAATATACATTGGATCGAATGTATTGCTGCAGAAATGGACATTTCTACAATATACGAAGAGCATTGTATCGCAAAAACTGCTAGTTTTTTGATACAGAGTAGGTTAAAACGGAGCCTTTGCTTTGCTCTGCTCCTGCTTTGTGAAACGAATCACAGAGTCCCACTACAGGACTTCACTTTGCTTCAGTAGGTGTCATCGTAGTCAAGGGTGTCAATGTTGAACAATACATTTTCATACAATTTTTATAGGTACAAATTTATTCAAAGTCAAAGTCATTTACACTATTAACAAATGAGAAAAGGTAGGTAACATCTTAATCAAAAGATGTACCTCCATGAAGAATATGAATGGAAAGTTATTATTTTTTCTCCAGAGGGGTCCAACTACATAGCCATGTGTTGAATATACTTCCTTATCAGCTTTTATATTCTCTTGAAGACTGGAGGCTCTCAATTTTCAATTAGTTCAAATAACTTCTTCAACATCACCATCAATTGGATTGGCATACTATTACCTTCATGAAAACTCATGTTGGAACATAATACCTCTATTGACACCTCTGACGTATTGTAGGTGCTTCTTGTTTTACATTTTCTTGATGTGCAAAATGAAGAAAGGCTGGCAAATATTGCTGATAGTTGGTTAAAAAATAAGCCATTCTGCCATTCTTGACGTCCCTGCCTTGCCTTTGCAAGGTTTGTTATGGTAATTCGTCGTGATCCATAGATGATGAAGTGACATTAGTGTCCATACTAGCAACTAGTAAAACCTTCTACAACTTATGTTTGGAGATGAAGGACCTAGAAGCAATATTTAAATAATAAATCCAAACCACGGCCGTCTTTGAAGACGGCTGTGTGCAAACCAAACTTTCAAACACTAGAGAACATAAACAAACTAGAAAAGTTGGGTTAAGGGAACGAACGGTTGAAATTGACTCTGACATCAAGAGCACAAAACTCAAAAAATATAATTATGTTCTATGATTTAAGATAGGTAGAGAAGAAGAAAAAAAAAATCGAAACTTGAAAATCAATGTGTATATATATATATATGTATATATGGGCGTGTTTTTCATTCCATCGAAGAAAGTGCGAGCTGATGGGTGCGTTTTTCATTCCAACATTTTATCATGCGCATGAATCGAAGAAACCATCAAACTGTTGCAAAATTCCGCTGGAATGTTGATGGACATCCATCAAACTGTTGTAATAAAATGCGCACTTTTGAATCGCATTTCGAGAATCCAGCAGTTTGGAGGAGATTGACATGACAGATGACACATTTTAGTGTTGTTTTTTGTTTTGATTTGATAGAAAACAATTAATATTGAGGATTTTTGAGATTCTTGAGAGATTTTAGAAGAAAGAGTCAGTGTTAATCAATGAAGTCGAATTAGCCTTTTATGATTCTCAAGATACATGATGACTGACACACAACAACATCCGTGTTTCCATCAATGTGTTGTATAAACCATTGTTCAATCCTTCCAGCATAAATTCCAACAGAACAATTGGTGACGTCACGACAAAAAACCGTATCTATCAGTGCGCACTTTCTTCGATGGAATGAAAAACACGCCCATACGCTTTTTTGTCGTGACGTCACCAATTGTTCTGATGGAATTTATGCTGGAACAAAATATTGATGAAAAAACGGATTTTGTTGTGTTTCAATGTATCAGTCAGTCATGATGTCATGTTTCTTCATAATCAGAAGAGGCTGATACGATTTCATATGGATTCTATTGATTTCTTCTGAAATCTGTCAGGAATCTCAAGCGATTTGAAAGTGCGCATTTTATTACAACAGTTCGATGGATTTCCATCAACATTCTAGCGGAATTTTGCAACAGTTTGATGGATTCTTTGATTCATGCGCATGACAAAATGTTGGAATGAAAAACGCACCCTATATATATATACAGGGTGATTCAAAAGGAAGCGGCATCCTTTCAGGAGCGTATTCCTTGCATGAAAGTGAGGCGAAAAGTTCCTATTAATAAGGGTCCGAATATGCTTCCTAAGGGAGCTACGCCCCTTTGAATAGGACATCTCAAAGACGATTTTTTATCTATAACTTTAACTTCCTTCACAATAGATTTTCGGAAATTGGTGTACGTCATAAATATTCGATGGTTAATAAGGCTCTGGATTCAAAATTTTGAAATTTCATTCAGGGGCGTCACATGCGGGGAGGGTAAATGTGAAAACATCTCTTATTCTTTTGATATTCAGGTTATTGTGATTTCGTTCGAAAATTATAAAATTCTAGAGTTTTTCACGTAAAAAAGGTACTCCCAGTTCATTTCGATAGAGCGTACCATTTAGGAGGAAATCAACTTTTTCAAACGAAATTACAATAACCTGTATATCAGAAGAAGGAATGTTTTTACACTTACCCTCCCCCGCATGTGACGCCCCTGAATGGAATTTTGAGATTTTGAATTCAGAGTCTCATTTACCATCAGATGTTCATGCCGTACAATCATTTTCGAAAATTTATTGTGAAGGATTTTAAAGTTATAGAGAAAAAATCGTATTTGAGGTGTCCTATTCAAAGGGGCGTAGCTCCCTTAGGAATAGGAACTTTTTGACTAATTTTCATGCAATAAGTTATACGCCCCTGAAGGGATGCCGCTCACTTTTGAATCACCCTGTATATATGATCTGAAAAGTCCACTTCAGACAAGTCTGTATTTCTATGGATTTTGTACTTTATGCTTGATGCCATTTTGACAATTTGACGTTGACTTCACTGACGCAAACACATTACGTCATACGTCAATGTCAATATCACTAGTCTAAAGTATTGAATCAAATAAAAATAGAATTTTCAATGTAAGGTTCTTAGCTTATTGTCAGATTTCTTGAACTTACTGAAAAAATTGCAAAAATGGCTAGCTTTGCCGGAAAATGGCTAAAAAATTATTCGCCTCCGGCTATTTTTTAACAATCATCTAGCTGCTTTTGAAATTTGCTATTGACAACACAGTGCCGCCATTAGTGTTTTTACAATTGTTTATGTGATGTGAAATGGTGGGATCACTTTCAGTTTCATCATTTGATTCGATAAAGCTACTGGAATGATGTTGAATTATTGGCATTCAATTACTCCTCTGTGTCGTCAGGGAACTAAATAATTTTTTGCAATACTCCTAACGCTTTTTCCATTTTAAAAATTGTCTTATGTATTTTTCGAAATAGTTGATTTTCGGAGCTAGTTTCAAACGTACCATCATGGCCGCCATTTGGCTATGTTTTGGGATTCGTCGGATAAATGGCGACGTCAGTTTTATGCTGTTTCCAGAATCTTCCATTTCCACACATGAAGCAAGGTTGTCAAATCACCACTTATATGTAAAGTCCTGTCATTGAATAAAAACATTCCAATTGAATATTTCATTCATTAGACATATCTCATAGGAAAGAAGCCATGATATTATGTTTATTCATTCATGGCTTTCTCGAGCAACCAGCATGTCAACATATTTCTTATACTAAAACAAAATATCATGGTAATGTTGAAGACTTGGCAATGTCGATAACTGACAAGACTACACCCTCAATCTTTGCGCCGTGTTGTCACGTTTACTGGATCGAATGATCTCAAGTGTGATTTAATAATGATCAATATATTAACACAAATTCCTTTTAACCAATAAGCCACAAGAAATAAGAGGGAAAATCTCAATAAAAAGTTATTTTTGTATCTAGAGCGCGAAATGCTACTTTGGTGATCGAGATCTGATTTTTTTAACGAGGCGTAGCCGAGTTAAAAAAATAGTCGAGATGACCAAAGTATTTCGCGCTCGAGTTGCAAACAAAATTTTTTCTACAAACGTCAAAAAATATAGTTTTAAAGTAAAAATATGCTTAGCTTGATATAAAAAAATGGTGTTGAACTGGCTTAGAAGGCCTCCCCTATCCTCCCTATATAGGCACGATGTTCCACGAACATAATAGAAATTTCCTTTCGTACGCTCCAAGAGATAAAACGAAGTTATTGTTGAACATTCTGAAATGAATGATTTTTTGGATGTTTTCTCGATTTAGGACCATTTAGTTGAAATATGAATATCTCATATATTTTCCATAACAATGCGCGAAGTAGGTACTTCGCGCACTGTATTACTTCGCACATTGTTTGGTGCAAGATATCATGGTAACATAGGAAACTGAATAAAAGTGTCACTTCGCAATTTGCTATCAATGCGTGAACCTTGTCATTTTTTGACGTTTGTAGAAAAATGTATTTTTCGTAGCTGAATAGGGACATTACTAATACATATAATGAGAAATTATGAATTGTTGAATAAATTATATTTTCTGAGTTTCCAATTGTATTTCAACATAATGGCAACTGTGCTACTGCTTGCTCCTACTCACGAAATCGTGACGTCAGTTTTTATTAACGGCCGTTTGAAAATTACCATGGTATTATTGATGATTTTAGGTCCTTGAAGTCGACCGGCAAAATCTGAAACAATATGAAGTTGGGAGATCGGTTTGTGATTATTCCATTTCAGAAATAAGAAGAAATAGTCCACTTGCCTAGTGAAAATATAGTTATGAATTGAAAAAGTTACTGAAATCATGTTTGATTGTTTTCCTTTGAATCATATAGTAGTTATCAAATCATAATAAGCTCATTTCAGGCAGAATACAAGGCATCATGTCGACGGAGTTCATTATACACAGTCCTTCTCTCTTTATTGTAATACAGTAACATGAATGATTGTGTGCCATGTAGGTATCTCTCCAGAAATAAAACAAAGTCAATAAGCAACTTCATTTTGAAATTGCCGCCACGTCTGTCAATGGTCGCATTAGTTCGGCTTCTAAAACGCATTCTATTTGAGGGGTGTTTTCTTATATGCCTGACAAAATTTTCATCATGTACCAACCTGCACATTAAACACTCGAAAAATAGCAGGGAACATTGAATGAAACTATAGATAATTTTTTTATTCACAGTTAACACTTGAGCGTATGGAAACAAATGAAAAACAAAATATTTAGATTCCTCTTTTGCAGTTTTTTGCCCTTTTTCGACTTTACTCATCAAATCATCCAAATCTCAAGACGAAGTATTTCGAGATTTTCTGCCTCATATAGACAGTATTTACAGGTCTGATAGCCGTTCTAGTCCTATTGAAGTTCTAAGAAAATTGTTCATCACTTTTTATTTCGCAAAACTTTCAACTGTGGCAGCCAGGAAGGTCAATAATAGTAAGTATGCTGTTATCATCTCTAAGAACTTGATGTAAGGCAATGGGCGTGTACACCTTAGTAGAACTTTCAACTCAAAATATGTTTATAATGATCCTTTTATACATAAATAATGATTGATGACATAATTCGATCGAAAAATTAACTGGGAATATTTTATTCTTGGGGATGAATATTAGTACCCTCTGAAAACGGACCCTTTTATGACGTAGAAACCTCATCTCGCCAAAGTTAAAAGAAAATACCAAACGCATGACGGAGACTGAGGCAACTGATATATTGATTCTTTCGACTGTGTTCTCGCCCTAGTTCACTCTGTCAGAAATCATGTATCATTCATCTCTGTCTGGAATAGTCTTGTTTCAGTATTAGGGTTTTGACGTCACATCATCGCCTCGTTTTCAGAGGTCCGAAAAATCGGGGATTTCAATAATTTTTTATAAAACGTAGGAAGCTCACAGCAAGAAACGGTTTGCGGTGGTGAGCTAGTTTGGATGAGCTCTATCGAATTATGAAATAAACATTTTTTGTGATATAAGCCCATTGCATATAATCAGATATAATTCTGTGATTTCAGGTTTCAGCAAGTATGCTTTCGAAGCAATTAATTGTCCATACAGATCAACTGACATATCTTTACTGTATTCAGCAGACAATTTTCTGGTGTCCTTTTTTTATTTCAATTAATTGTTCAAACAGATCAACTGACATATCTTCACTGTATTCAGCAGACAATTTCCTGATATCTTTTTTTTAATTATGAAGAAATTAAGAGTCTCTCCGGTTGCAAGATCTGGTCGCCAAATTTACATTCCACTAGTTCGAGTAAGATTGGCATTATAACTCTTAAAGAATTTCCGTTAATACAATTCAGGGGCCCCTGTAACCCGGGGGCCCCATATCATTGATACGGCGATGTAGGTACGCCCCTGGTCCTGACGCTCTCGGTTTTTGAGCTACAGGGTGCTAAAATCAGAGACGTACAGGTTTTTTAAATCAGAACATCTATTATCAGACCTACGGGAACAACCCTGGTAAATGTAGATATTTGAATTTCGTCCCAAAACAAGATGTGATTCCATTCATAGTGGGTGCCTAGTGAATTTTAACAGAATACTGAGAACAATCTCAGAATCAAATTTGTTTCAAAATTAATGGAGATTTCATTTGTAATTTTCATTTTCAAAAAAATCAGCACAGACGTCACTGGTGAAAATTTCAAAAAACTTCACACGTCAATAATTGCTCCTCAATAATAAGAAGGTGTGTACGGAATTTCATGGGATTATCTAAGAGGATAAAAAGTTATTATGAAGAATTCACACCTTGTATTATCTATAAGGGGTGAACATGGTTGGAATTCATGCAAAGATGGTGAGCATGGTGGGGATTGGGCATCGTAGGAATCGGGCATCGTGGGAATCTATGAAAAACGGGCATGGTGGGAATTGGGCATCGTAGGAATTGGGCATCGTGGGAATCTATGAAAAGTGGGCATGTTGGGAATTGGGCATCGTGGAAATTGGGCATCGTGGGAATCTATGATAAATGGGCATGATGGGAATCGAAGGAAATTGGGCATGGTGGGAATTGGGCATCGTAGGAATTGGGCATCGTGGGAATCTATGAAAATTGGGCATGGTGGGAATCGAAGAAAAGTGGGCATGGTGAAAATTGGGCATCGTAGGAATTGGGCATCGTGGGAATCTATGAAAATTGGGCATGGTGGGAATCGAAGGAAAGTGGGCATGGTGGGAATTGAGCATCGTAGGCATTGGGCATCGTGAGAATCTATGAGAATTGGGCATGGTGGGAATCGAAGGAAAGTGGGCATGGTGAGAATTGGGCATCCTAGGAATTGGGCATCGTGGGAATCTATGAAAATTGGGCATGGTGGGAATCGAAGGAAAGTGGGCATGGTGGGAATTGGGCATCGTAGGAATTGGGCATCGTGGGAATCAATGAAA
The DNA here is from genome assembly GCA_918026855.4 of Phaedon cochleariae. Classification (NCBI taxonomy): domain Eukaryota; kingdom Metazoa; phylum Arthropoda; class Insecta; order Coleoptera; family Chrysomelidae; genus Phaedon; species Phaedon cochleariae. The sequence continues at coordinate 10,799,188 of OU896723.1, forward strand.
AGTGGGCATGGTGAGAATCAAAGGAAAGTGGGCATGGTGGGAATTGGGCATCGTGGGAATCTATGAAAAGTGGGCATGGTGGGAATCTCGTATTTTCTGATTTTTTCTCATAACCTGGCAACGTTGCGCTCTTCGGCAATCTTCGTAATCGTCGACATGAGATTGGGCATCGTAGGAATTGGGCATCGTGGGAATTGGGCATCGTGGGAATTGGGTATCGTGGGAATTGGGCATCGTCGGAATTGGGCATCGCTACGCACCCGGATACGAGATGTGAGCAAATATTCCTCGACACAACGAATCGTTCCGAAACCGGACGATACATGGTATCTCTTCCATTCAAAGACTCTGCTGATTTAAATTTCGAAAATTCTAGGGATATTGCTCTTCGTCGTTTTTATAGTCTCGAAAGGAGATTGAGCCGCGATCAAAATTTATATTATGAATATTCAAAGATCTTCAAAGAGTATATAGATTGTAATTATATGGAAATAATTCCAAGTTCTGAATTGTCTAGAACTCCTTCTTACTACATACCGCATACTTGTGTTTTCAAACCAGATAGCACTACGACCAAAGTTCGTATAGTTTTTGATGCAAGTACAAAATGTACCAACAATTATTCGTTGAATGATACTTTAATGAAAGGACCTAAATTGCAACAGGACATCTTAGCGATACTCTTGAGTTTTCGGTTGCATTTAATTGCATTCACTGCTGATATAAGCCGCATGTATCTTCAGATTTTACTCCGACCCGCTGATAGAGATTTTCAAAGAATTTTTTGGAGATTTTCTCCAGACGCACCGTTAGTTGAGTACCGGTTGCGGACAGTTTCTTTCGGGGTTGCCAGTAGCCCTTGGCTTTCCCTCCGCACTTTAGCGCAACTGGCCCAAGATGAACATTCGAATTTTCCACTGGCGTCCAAAATTTTATTGTCCCATAACATTTATGTCGATGATGTTATCGGAGGTTGTGATTCACTAGAAGAGTCCTTAGAAATACAAAAGCAATTAAGTTCTTTATGTGGCAAGGGTGGCTTCCAACTGAAAAAGTGGTCTAGCAATAATACCGCCTTTTTACAGAATTTACCTGAAGATTATTTGTATAATAAATCATACTCAATGGATAAGGAAACTGAGTGTACCATTAAGGTTCTCGGATTGAAATGGACTCCGAGTTCGGATATTTTCTCTTTTTCCGTTACTATAATGAAGGAACCGCTTACGAAACGCCACATATTGTCTGAAATAAGCCGCATATTTGACCCCCTCGGGCTTTTATCACCAATCAGTCTATTTGCCAAGTTGATTATGAAGAAGTTGTGGTTACACGGAGTCGGTTGGGATGATACCCCTCCGAAACCAATTCTCGATAAATGGGAAATATATAAAACTCAGTTGCCGGAAATCTCCAAGATTGAAATACCCCGCCTCATTACAGTGAAAGATTGTACCCGCTGCGAGTTGCACGCCTTTTGTGATGGTTCACAGGACGCTTATGCTTCTTGTCTTTATGTCAGAGTAATCAAAGGTGATTCCATTTTTACAACACTTCTGAGTGCAAAATCTAAAGTTACTCCAACTGAAGTGTTATCTGTTCCTAAGATCGAATTATCCGCAGCATATCTATTATCAAAGTTAGTTGGTTATACCTTGGAAGTATTTTCAGAGAAAATTGAATTCGATCAAATTTATACTTGGACCGATTCGTCGATTGTTTTGCATTGGGTAAAGTCAGATCTGAATCAGTTCAAGACTTCCGTTGCTAACCGCATTTCGATGATACAAGATAAAATTCCTCCTAATTGGTGGCGCCATGTGTCCTCAAAGGACAATCCCGCTGATTGTTCATCCCGTGGTCTCCTTCCTGGAGAACTAATTGATCACCCGCTATGGTGGGAAGGCCCAAGTTGGTTAAAAAAGCCCGAGAATGAGTGGCCTACTCCAAGGGTGAATTTGATATCTCCTGGCCTCGATTTTGAAGAAAGAAAAACAGTACTTGTTGCTTTCACTGATGTCGATTCGTTACACAACCTCTTGAATAAATTTTCTTCTTAAGAGAAAATTGAAAGAATAGTCGCTTACGTCCAAAGATTTTCTTTCAATTTGAAAAATCCTATGAGAAAAATAATGGATCGTGAATTTAATGACATTGAATTACAACAGGCTTTACTCATTCTCATCAAGTTTACACAGCATACAGCATTCGAAAATGAAATTTCAAGATTAAAAAATGATAAACCGCTACCAAAATATTTAAGAAAACTCAGTGTTTTTATCGACGATATTGGTTTCTTACGAGTAGGTGAACGATTGCATAATTCACTTCTAGAATATGACAAAAAGCACCCCCTTCTTCTTCCACGCTCAAGTCGGCTCACCGAGCTAATAATAGAACACACTCATAATGTTCACCTGCATCCGGGGCTACAAACTTTACATTTTCTTTTGTTACAAAATTATTGGATATTATCTCCGCGTCGGACTATTCGGAAAGTGCTAGATAAATGTTTCAAATGTTGGCGACTCAATCCGCGAAACTTGCAGCCCCCTATGGGTAACCTTCCCGCGAATCGAGTATCACAAGTGAAAGCATTTTCAGTAGTGGCTGTCGATTACTGCGGCCCATTTTTTATCACGTTAGGCAGAATCCGTGGAGCGAAGACTGTCAAAGCGTATGTGTGTGTTTTTGTCTGTTTTGCCACGAAGGCCGTACATTTGGAACTTATTTCTGATATGACAACCGAGGCCTTTCTGACAGGTTAACGTAGGTTTATAGCCAGGAGAGGCCGCTGTTCGTACATTTTTAGTGACTGTGGCACGAATTTCGTCGGTGCTAATGAATACATTCTCGAGATTATGAAAACTGCCGCTGAAAACGAGAAGTTAGTTTGGGCCTTTCACCCCCCGACAGCCAGTCATTTTTCCGGTTTGGTTGAAGCAGGCGTTAACTCCTTCAAAACACATTTTGCTAGGGTAATAGGCTCACAAATTCTCACGTTTGAGGAATTATATACGGTCATAACCCAAATTGAGGCTGTTTTAAATTCGCGACCGCTCTCTCCGTTGAGCACGGATCCCAACGATTTGTCTGTCCTGACACCGGGGCATTTCTTGACATTGGAACCTCTAACTCGCCTTCCAGACCCTGACTTGAGTCATTTGAAATCACATTTACTGTCCCGATGGCAGTTATTGCAAAATTTAAGTGCTAGCTTCTGGTCCAGATGGCATATGGAATATTTAACCAATTTACAGCAGAAACACAAATGGAACGATCCTGGTAATCCTTTGAAGGTTGGTGACTTAGTCATTATTAAGCAAGACAACTCACCGCCCTTGCAGTGGCGCTTAGCTAGAATTGTGGATCTCCATCCTGGATTGGATAAGGTATCCCGTGTTGCTACAGTAGAAACTAGTAGTGGCACATACAAAAGACCAATTAACAAATTGTGTCTTCTTCCTCATTGTTAGTTTGTTGAGAAACTTCAACAAAAAGTGGGGAGAATGTTAAGGTTTCTCATTTTTCTACTATTATTTTATGTCATGTATACGTTTCTTTCTTTTTTTTCTCATAATCATAGTATTGTTCAAAGTTGAAATAATCCCTTTTTTTTTCTCTATTATTTACATTTACTGTATAAATATGGTCGAAGCAATTCCCCATTTTCAAAATTAAAAGTAATTGATTTTCGCGCGCATGAAAGTTAACTTCCACTCCATATGAGCATGTGCGAAAAGAATACCCATCAGCTCAGCAACGAGAGCTACCACATGATTTTGGAGCTTATCGAAGTGACAACCGCAACGTGGTTTTCGTGAATTTCTTCGTTTGTTTTACAAAACCCTCTACACTCGCGAGTGCATGCATACCAGAGGCCTATAGACATTTTCGCGCTTGAACCGCCGCTAAAGAAGAAAAGGAGCTGAACAAGGTAGGTGGAAGTTCTTTCCCGCAAATTTTCATGCTCTTTTCCGCAAATTTTCATTCAAGTTCATTGTTGAACAAGTATTTTGACATTGTTATACTTTCACCGCCACACAGGTTAATTGGAAAAAATCATTTATTCCACTTCATAGGAGGTTGAAATAGCCAAATAATCAATTCACTCATAATATTTTTTCACAGATTCATCAAAAACCCCTTTTTTCTTTATGATGATTTGATTAGATATCCAAATCAGCAATTTGTGCACTATCTTTTCAAGCAATTTTCCACAACACTTAGAACACCAATGGTTTCTTTCTTGTCTCTTTATATTCCAGAGTTGGACTGATTTCTTGATGTTTCAATTTCATGGGTTGTGTAAGTTCTCGTTAGACTTTTCACTTCTTTCGCGATTGGAGGCTTCAGTTCTCACGAAGATTTCTGAGGATAACTTGTCACAAACCGGATTCTCAAATCTATTTTGATTTAATTGGTTTTTCAGACAATTTGTCCAACGTTTGATTACATCTGGAGCATGTGAGCTCTCATTAGGCTCAACTGGGTTTCGCTGGTGTAATCTCGTAAATCGTTAAATTGTTGCATTTTGATAAACCAGACTATTGAGTGACATGTTAGTTAAGTTCTCATTAGACCAACAAAACTTTCGCTCCGTAGGGACTTGGTTATTTCATTTCGATTTCGTAATGTTAATCCCCACTGATATTCCATAATGAACATTCTTGATTTTCCTTTGAAACATGTCATGTCTTGGATGTCATGTCATGGATGTCAACTTCAAATTTGCCTCTATTAGTTCAGTAAGTTCAATGACAATTAAATCAAGGTCTGTCACTCATCAAGTTCACACGACATGTCGCAGCGACAATGGCTGCTTAACAAAATGTAAACCATATTATACCCCCTTCTGGGAAACACATGTTTGTAACGTATTTTACCTTACTGTCGTTAGTTTTGAACTGAACCAAAGATATTTTTATGGACGAATTTCCCTGTTAACCTGACGAGTAAGAATCCTCACTCTTATCAATTCCCGAATTCATATTCAACAATTTCAAATTTCGATTTTATTATAATGTCTATTTCGAATCAAAAGTTCATCTAAGTAGTATATTACAAGTCACCAATTTATGTTTGAATTTCTCACTTTCTCAATATTAAACAAATTTTCAAAGAATTTTCTTCAATAAAACATTTTTCAAAAATTCTTTCGAAAAGTTATATTTTGAATTTTCAATTCAATTTCTTTCCAATAGTTGAAAGCAGATTACTAACTTACAGGTACGCAATGATGGTGACGTAACAGTCGAAAGCGCTCTGCTACGAATATTTTGAATGAATTATCTTGCGCGTAATACAAATCTTCCTTTCTTAAGAATGAATGATCCTCAGAAGAGGTTCTAGAAATTCTGAGAGACTCACATTTTTCTTAGAAGGCAAACAATCGATCCTATCTAGTATCCCCACTAGAAGATATGGTGAAACAGAGGCTTGGAAAAAAACTGTCCCATCTGATTCGATAGAGGTGAATTATTTGATGGTGTAAAAGTACTAAAGCACTTGGCATGCTTCCACCTGAATATGCTGACAGTTCAAGAAGTTTTAACTAAACTTGTTTTGAAACTAACCTTCAAACAATCAATTATGTCAGAAATATATGTTCATCTAGATTTCTTAATGTTCACGTTCAAGTGTATTACCATAGTGGAAGGAGAATATGGTGTGGCTACGCGCATATTATGTGACGTCATCTGGGATACCAATATCAGCTGCTAGTCACAGACGGATACCGTGGCCATGGGCGTGCGTAATGAATTCAATCATGTTGATTGAAATTTCTATGAGTTTCTCGATCTGTTTAGATATAATTCAATTTATATAAACAGGTACCTATTCCTTCGATTTTACTATTTCATTAAATCTGGAAATGGTGATCTTGAGGTAGTCCGCAATCGCAAATAGCAGAAAAAACGAATTATCATGCATTACCAATCCCATCTGAATGATCCACTACTGTGTCGATTCTGACAGTTTGAAATTCAGCATTTAACGACGTTGACGTTGCTTCTGCTCCGACATCAACAACAGGAGTATCAATTTTTGCCGTTTTGTCATTCAAATCTTTGCTGCAATTTATATTCTGCAAGAAATTAAGAGTTTTGAGTAGGTACTCCCGGAGATGAGACCACCCCCACTCCTCCACCACCACGTGATCTCTAGGCCCCGCCCACTCCAATGACACATGACGCATGACATTTGACATGACATTTGACATGACATTTGACATGACATTTGACATGACATTTGACATGACATTTGACATGACATTTGACATGACATTTGACATGACATTTGACATGACATTTGACATGACATTTGACATGACATTTGACATGACATTTGACATGACATTTGACATGACATTTGACATGACATTTGACATGACATTTGACATGACATTTGACATGACATTTGACATGACATTTGACATGACATTTGACATGACATTTGACATGACATTTGACATGACATTTGACATGACATTTGACATGACATTTGACATGACATTTGACATGACATTTGACATGACATTTGACATGACATTTGACATGACATTTGACATGACATTTGACATGACATTTGACATGACATTTGACATGACATTTGACATGACATTTGACATGACATTTGACATGACATTTGACATGACATTTGACATGACATTTGACATGACATTTGACATGACATTTGACATGACATTTGACATGACATTTGACATGACATTTGACATGACATTTGACATGACATTTGACATGACATTTGACATGACATTTGACATGACATTTGACATGACATTTGACATGACATTTGACACGACATTTGACATGACATTTGACATGACATTTGACATGACATTTGACATGACATTTGACATGACATTTGACATGACATTTGACATGACATTTGACATGACATTTGACATGACATTTGACATGACATTCGACATGACATTTGACATGACATTTGACATGACATTTGACAAGACATTTGACATGACATTTGACATGACATTTGACAAGACATTTGACATGACATTTTACATGACATTTGACATGACATTTGACATGACATTTGACATGACATTTGACATGACATTTGACATGACATTTGACATGACATTTGACATGACATTTGACATGACATTTGACATGACATTTGACATGACATTTGACATGACATTTGACATGACATTTGACATGACATTTGACATGACATTTGACATGACATTTGACATGACATTTGACATGACATTTGACATGACATTTGACATGACATTTGACATGACATTTGACATGACATTTGACATGACATTTGACATGACATTTGACATGACATTTGATATTTGAAACATGACACAAGATGTTTGACGTTTGACATATGACATTACCCACCCACTTCCAGCGCGAACATAAGGAACGCTGTAACATGTACTTACTTCTACCGGTAGATGGCGCAGTGGCTCGACCAGTAGGTGTTCGTATGATGTTTGACATATGACATGACGTATGGTATTTGACACATGAACTTTGACATATGACATGAGGTATGACATTTGACATTCGACGTATGGTATTTGACACATATGAAGTTTGACGTATGACACTCGACATATGACATGACGTATGGTATTTGACACATGAAGTTTGACATATGAAATGAGATCTGACATTTGACGTATGATATTTGACACATGACATATGAAGTTTGACGTATGACATTTGACATGACATATGACATTTGATATTTGAAACATGACACATGATGTTTGACATATGACATTACCCACCCACTTCCAGTGCGAACGTAAGGAACGCTGTAACATGTACCTACTTCCACCGGTAGATGGCGCAGTGGCTTGACCAGTAGGTGTTCGTATGTTTGACATATGACATGACGTATGGTATTTGAACTTTGACATATGAGGTATGACGTGTCTTATTTGACACATATGAAGTTTGACGTATGACATTCGACATGACGTATGATAATTGACACATGAAGTTTGAGACATGACATGAGGTCTGAAATTTGACATGACGTATGACGTATGGTATTTGATACATATGAAGTTTGAAGTATGACGTATGACAGATGGTGTTTGCAATATGATGTATGTGGGTGGAAGGATACGAAAACGCATGACTTATGACATTTGACGTATGGTATTTGACACATATGAAGTTTGACGTATGACATGACGTATGACAGATGGTGTTTGCAATATGATGTATGTGGGTGGAAGGATACGAAAACAAGGATGTATCATGATGAACTATTTTATTTAAGTAATCCTTTTCTACAAAAATGGCATGCCTCTTGAGAAGATGGCGGTCCATCCCGGTGTGTGGTCCAATCGGGACGATTATAATGAACGAAGCATGGCAGTTTGATCTGTAGGTTAAAGTTGCTGCGATATTCTTGAGGAAGTTTGTGCCACACCCTTAATAGCCCATAAGGATCTGCATATTCAATGAGACATTCTACTGGAATGTACTGCAATTCTTGTTCAGTGAATTTCGTCAGAGTCAAAGCGGGAGATTTTATAAACTCCAATAGCACAGTTATTTCAGACTTCATGATTTTTCGAGCCAAAATATTTCATATGCTACTAGTTTGACGTCAAGTTGTAGACTAATGGAATAAAAAAACGAGTCACAACATTTCAATTAAACAGGGTAGGGGTGCTTCAAAAAAAAAAGTCTTGTTGTACCTTTACAGCGAATCGGGTGGCCCATTTATATGTGGAGAACGAAATTTTCGCAGGATGGAAGGGTTTCTTCAGGATTCAGAAAAGTAATTCGTAAAAACACGTAACTTCATTTTTCTGGACTTAAACAAATACTTGAGATAAATTCTCACATCCTGTGTTGAAATACCAATTGAAGTTAAGGATGAACTGTTTTACATATCTGTTCTATAAAAAGTCACTCACCAATTAGCAGAGATTGATCTCTGTGGAAAGAAATCTAAATACTGGGTGTTTCGTGCAACATTGAGATTTTTCAGTTTAATATTTTGCCTGATTCTCAGCTAATAACAGAAATTGAATTTTATTTGAATACATGAGATTTTTCCGTTTAATATTTTGCCTGATTCTCAGCTAATAACAGAAATTGAATTTTATTTGAATACAGGGTGTTCGGTAAAACATTAGGTCTTTCTTTCATATTATGCTAGATTTCAGCTAATGAAAGAAGTTGGGATTTTTCATTCGAAATGTCCATGTAGTTGATGGTATATACAGGGTGCTTTTGGTTATCTAGGTTTGAAAAATATAGTCATTCAGAAAATGTTTTTCATTTTTAAATTAGTATCAGTTGTCTGGGTTTGACAAATATAATAGAGAGAGAAAAAGTTTTATAAAGTATACATAATGTGGAGATTTTCTCCGAAGATGCATTTATTTTGGAACTTTCTATGTCTTGATTTTGATCTAAACTGCCTACATATTTAATGGGTGTATTGGGGTCAATAAAAGATGTGGATACCTATCAAATATTTTATTGACAGATGAGATAATCACAAAATAATCATTTTATTTTTTTCTTGAAACAATCTTCACACCATGCTGTGAAAATGTAGGCGCCTATCCCTTTTCTATCAGTGGTGTAGTCTTCGATTACGTGATGAACCCCCTCTTTGCGGCAGAAAGAGCAGAAACTAGGTTTGCAGTCACTGCAATTGCATGGTCTACCCCAGTCACAGTTTGGCATTGCTGATTACGTCTGTACTGTTGGAGAGCTGACGAAATACTGAAGAGCTGTCACACTGACATAGGAAAATATAAAAATTGCACTCGTTTCCAGATCACCCAAGAGGTAGAGTGGCTGATCCATTTTGCTTTTTTTTTTATGTGGAAAACAATCCCCTGTAGGTATATACAAAAACCACACACTCTGAAGATTTGAGGTGAATAATTCATTATAGAACAGGTGACCGATTTTGATATAAAATCGGAGCAGTTTTGTTCTATTTCTAGCTGCACGAAGATTCATTCCTAAATAGAAACACTTCTTCGCCAGATGATGCCTCTTTTGTGTTTGTTATTCTTTTTTTTTTTGTTTTTAGAACAGGTGACTGTTGATATAAAATCAGAGCAGTTTTGTTCTATTTCTAGCTGCACGAAGATCGATTTCTAAGTCAATAGAAACACTTCTTTAATTTGCCAGATGGTTGGGTCTTTTTTTTATTGAACTATTCACCTCAGATTTTCAGAGTGTCTGATGAATAAGAGAGTACGATGATTTGAAAAATTATAGTGATTTCCACTTTTTGAAACCGTAAGGTTCAGAAGTGTGATCTTCGAGAAATTTTCGCTTCAAGCTCACAGGCTTGTACTTTTTGGAAATATCAACTGTGATGACCTCATGTTCTTTGGTTCGACGGAACTGTTTGCTCAAAATTTCGATAGGGGCACCAGGGTTCCGAATCATATCTTTGATCGATTCAAAGTTAACAAGCTGTGAAGCAGCATAGTTGAGAGAAATTCCTTTCACTTTGCAAACAACTTTGAACTCTTGTTCCTTGGTTGACCATAGCTTATAGGCATAATTTTTCGGGCCACCAGATACAAACTCTGTGATATGGGAACCAGGGCCGTAACATTCCATTTCGTCGGTCATATCACCAATAAATTGACCAGTAGGAATGTCGAATTCCCCTGGCTTGGAAACATAGATGACAGAGTCCGTGTCATAGTACAACACCCTTTCCCCAAGTTGCTGTAAATAGCTGTAAAGCTTCAGTCGAGCTAAGGCTGTTACATATGCAGCTATCACCACATTGACTGTGGAAAGAGTGTTATAGCTTTCCTCCTTATACTCCCAATTAACAACGATGGTATCCTCGTTTATTGGGAGTACTGTATTGACAATAAGGGAAGGATCCGTCATCATTGAAAAGAGTTCCGAGGGCTGATTGATTATAGAGGTTTTCGGTTGGTTTTCACGCTGACCAAACTTACCCCAGAAGGAATTTAGCATAAGCTTGGCCAGTGCTCTCAAACCGGGGTTATCAGTTATTTTAGAATATTCCAACAAAACATCCTCCCGTTGTAGAAAATCTTCAATGTACCTATCTCTCTCCTCTTTGGTCTTACAATTTTTAGGCCAATCTGATGATTCCTGTTTAATCTTGATGAATTTGTTCATCATATCGGTGAATAGGCCTGATACATTTTCACCAAATTGTACAGTATCGTAAGACCAAATCTCTTTGATCTCGATAATTCGATACCCCACCTCAAGGGCTTTCAATATTTCGGCAATAGTCCATGTACCTGTTAATGTTCGCTCTTCATCAGTGTGATGACAACTACTATTATTATAATTTTCACCACATGCACGACAAAGAACAAACATCAACTTGTTGTTCATTTTCTGTGGTAAAACAGGATGAAAAAGATCTTGAGGTGGGAGAATCGCACATTTAACGAGACCTGAGATAGAGGAAAGAGGAGCAGTAGATGCCTCCTCGCCAACAAGTACTTTCGGATGACCCACAGGAAATTTGCCATATTTACACACCCACGGGTAGAGCGAACAAACGTCAACGTATTTAATTTGTTCGTCAGCCCCGGCCTTGTAATATTCGACAATGTTTCCCGTTCGGCCACCATAGAAAGCATCTCGAGGGTCAAGGGGTAGATTTTCAAGCAGGGGATGATTGGTGACAAAGTTGCAAAGTTCGTCACCGCTGGAAAGTTCCCTGCGAAAATCACACTCCCATTTTTCAATAACCTCATACCCTAAGGATTTAATTTTATTGATTTTGGCAATGGTCGTGTCATAACGATGGTTCATAGTTTCGGAAGGACAGTTTTTGAGAGGAGTATCTCTCTGATCAATATAGCAACGGGGACAACCATGATAGAAACAGCCTTGAAACTCGAAAACTTGTTTTGTCTCGTCAGAGTATCCATCAACTTTGAGATTACCGATAAGAGCCTCTGAAGATCGGCAGGCCTGTTGGATTTTTATATCCCGTAGTTTCTCCTCCCAAAGTAACCACTGGGTGGCTATCACAGATTGATTATCACGATGTCTGTAACCACCCTTGGAAATGATACCTATGATGTTTGGTTTGAGAAAATTCCTACGGAAAACCTTATTGCATGTCGAAGCGATCGTTACGGCTTCAGTGAACGGACACACATTAGTTTCAGACAGCATCAGCTGTCGAAATTTCAAACAGGCCTTGGTCAGAATATCTACATCAGAAATGCAATAATCTATGATTTCTCTCGAGAAATCGAAAACATAGTTTTCATCGACTCTTTCAGAATGCCATTTTATGAGAGATGCTCGAGCATCTGAAATGAGATTGTCAGGAGTATAAAACTCCAGAGAAGGAATAGGGCCCTTGTAGTTTTGATTCTCCATACGATTAAAGAGGTGAGGGAAATACCCCTTCTTCAATTCAGAGAATCCGAAAGATTTAGGCAGTTTTGCCAGGGCCATTGGGAAGTAATTGAGAGAGTCCAAAAACTTGACATTTCCAACAGTCATGGAAATCAATTGTGTACCTCTCATTATAAGATCAGGTTCTAGGGACGTTTTGGTTAAGATATAATTCAAAATGAACGCGTGGTCGAATTTTCCGCCGTTGTGCGCAATGACGATGACATTTTTGAATTTCTTCCTTATTGTCAACACATGATGAACAAATGGAGATATGGGGTCGTTACACTTGAGAATTTGTAAACGAACCCCACATTTTGAACAAATTTGCTGTGTGGTATCGATGCATATGTCACAACATTGACGAAAGACACACAGATTGGGCTCATGAAGAAGAGATCCGTCGGCTTGTACCCTCTCCTGACGAGTCTCCAGATCATAAAAGACAAACAAGAGATCATCAGTCTTGGGTACTTTCGTGTCGGGCTGAATATAGCATAAATGTCCAGAAGGCTGGTGCTCGTTGCAAATCTTGCAAAAGATCTCTCCGCAGATGTGAGTTCTATTGGTGAGAACAATTTTGAAACATAACTCACAACGTCTAATCTTATCACAAACCCCGTTCTGAATATGGTTATCAAAACAACCTTGTCCACGGAAAGATCTTTTACAAGACTCGCAGGGAACTTTTACACTGTTTTTAGGACATGGTGGCGATCCTTGGCACGAGAAACAAGAACCGCCACATTGGTGATCATGTTTATTGTTATAGGGGACATGGCATCCCTCACAATAAAACTCACAGCAGAAGGCGGCTGTAAGTGAGGTTATGACATTATAGTGGCCCTCATGGTGAAGTAAATTCAACGAGAGACCCTCATCCCCACCCTTGAAAATTACGTCACGACACTTGTTCCCATATCCATATACTGTTATTTTATAGGATGGAAGATGCTGCTGGAATTGTTGTAGTTGAGGTATTCCGCATCCTTCTGTTGGTATTGTAACACCAGCATCAGTCACTAATTGTAGAGCACGTTGGCTCTGCAACTTTCTAATATTTCTACGTACATCAGTACATTTGGGGTCTTTGTCTGCGTATGCCTGAGCTACAACAAGAGCCCGAGGAAGACATAAATTGTCTTTATTCTTTATAGCTATAATCCCCTGACGTTTGCTACATTCCTCGTCAAAAGAGTTGAAGCAGCGCTCTCTTCCCTTGCCAGCAGGTAACCTACAAGAGGTTACACTGAGACAAAAGGTTTCAGTGTTTAGGCCACAAGAGTTCGATTGATAAATGGACGAAATTTTCTCGAATAGATCGTCCACGGAAACATCTGCAGCATTTTTGAAGGCTATCCACCCTGGTCCCCTCGCGAAATCTTTGGAACAAAATGAGAATCCTACCTTATCGGTCGGATGCAATCCTTCAGTGCCTTTCAAAACGATTTCGGTGATTGCATCCTTGATATAGGCCACTGGTTCCCTGCCTTGAGGAATAGGTTTAATATTGAACTCTAAAGTACGAGCCTGTACGCCGAAGCGATAATTCTTCTTGACCACATCTTTAACGATTACAAATTTTTCCATGATGACAAAAAATTTACACTCAAATAAATGCCACTATCGTCGAATGATGATAGACAAAGCAAGCGCAACTATATATAGAAAAACTGAAAGTAGTGGCGGTGAGATGTAACGATTGATATTTTCAGAAAATCAGCACTCCAAAAACTCAATCAAGAAATTCAAAATCCCGTCAAAAATCCCCAAAAACCAACACAATATAAGTCAATTAACAAGTTGTATGCAAACTACGTTGAAAATTCGCCAAAAAAGTCGAAATTCCCAAAATAAATATTCAAATTATTTCTCACACAGAGAGAGAAAGCAAACTGAGAGTAGTGGCGGTGAGATGTAACGATTGTAATTTTCAAAAAATCCGCACTCCAAAAACTCAATATTATCAAGAAATTCAAAATCCCGTCAAAAATCCTGAAAAACTAACACAATATAAGCCAATAAACAAGTTGTATGCAAACTGCGTTAAAAATTCGCCAAAAAAGTCAAAATTCCCAAAATAAATATTCAAATTATTTCTTACACAGAGAGAGAGAGAGCAACCGTTCACCACGAAGACTGAGCAGGAAATGAAGTTTGATTATCAGTGCTATCAGGGTATTCGACCAAGGATGAGCTCATTTCTACCCCCTCCACTACTATTTTCGATAATGAGTATGAATGAATGAATATTTCATGTCCAGTACCTACCTATACTATCAATGTTTTGATTTAGATACCTACCTCCATTGAATCTACTGAGAGTTCAAGCCTGCATACAATCTTTTATTGATTCAAGAAGCCAAAATTTCTTGGAATGAAACATCTCTGCTCTGATAAAATGATATCAAGTTTGTGTTTTCAATAACTTCCTGAAACATGCATATAATCTTTTATAGATTTCAAAGAAGCCAAAATATGTTGGAATATCAAACATCTCTGATCTGATGATATAATGATGAAGTTTGTGTTCTCATCTATAACCTCCTGGAACAAATAATAATGTATTAATATTTCATGTCCAGTACCTATCATCAATGAGTTGATTCAGGTGGGTACCTACCTATCTTTATTGAATCCACTGAAAGTTCAAGCATTCATAAAATGTTCGATAGATTCGGAAGAAGCCAAAATATCTTGGAATGAAACATTTATGCTCTGATGATATCATCAAGTGTGTGTTTTCAATAACCTCCTGAAATTGTTGTAAAAAAAATTGTAAAATTGTTCTATCCGTCATTCGGTTGCCCCCTTACGAGCAACCCTCAGAAGTCTTCGAGAGTCTTGTGCGAGCAAGGAATGACGGGGGCCTTACCTTTTAACGTGTGATCTCAAACACTTTCTTGGGCCATCAGAAAAATTTCTGCAGTCGACGGGACTCGAACCCACGACCGGCAAGCGAATGCGGATTAGAATATGGACACTCTGTCCGCACGGCTACCTGGCCAAATAGAATGATATATTCAATATTTCATGCCCAGTACCAACTATCAATGATTTGAATTATTAATTACCTGTATTTCTTATTATCTTATCAATTTCTTAGAGGAATATTATCATGGGACATAACCACACTTCTAGTATTTCTAGTTTTTCTTCTTCTTTCTTTTGGCGTCGTCGACAAGTTATTTCATGGAGTGTCATCTAAAGACATCCGTAGGCACGAAATCCGCTGCAGCCTCAGGCTGTCACTAGAAAAACTTCTCTAGAACAATTACGGCGCTAAATCTACGCCTGATGATGTTCTTAGGTTGTAGAAAACATAACGTCCTCTCTAGGCATTTGGCGACACATTGAGGATGACCCTAGGCGATTGTGTGCTATCTGGGCACCCACGAGACGAATTGCCCTTTTGTGGACAGAATCCAACAGATTCAGGGTATGTTTGGGTGCTGAGCGCCAAATATGGAAACAGCATTCCAGGACAGGTCGGATCTGTGCCTTATAGATCATAAGCAGCTGACTGGGAGTGGGATAGCTGGCCCGAAACAGAAAACCAAGTTTTTGTGATGCACTTCTCGCAATTGATCTCATGTGAAGAAAGATTATTGCTGATTGTAATACCGAGCATCGAAATGGATGTCTCCAAAGGTATGGTTAGTCCTGACATGCTTATGTTTGGCACAGTGAGATCGGCTTTCCTAGAGAAAAGGCATATGCTTATGTTTTGTCTGCATTGGAATCTACCAAGTTATTAGATCCCCATTCGACGATCGTTGCCAGGTCCATATTTATGTTGTCAACATTTTTCCAGAAAGAATTTGATGGTCGACAAAGACTTTGACATATGACAGTTGTACATGGAACAACAAACAAGGTTAGTCTATAACCTTCACTCTTGTTTGTTGTTCCATGTACAACTGTCATATGTCAAAGTCTTTGTCGACCATCAAATTCTCTCATTTCTTTGTCTTATGCTGATATTTTGCTTTTAGCTTAGCATGATATCAATTTTATAAAAAACAATTTTTTGGATAAGATGTTCAACCTCATCAGAGCCAGTTTTTTCTGGTTCTTCAGTAAATTCAAAATGGTCATTTGTGCCTGAGCCTAAAAACCCAATGATGAATCTCCTGCCATACAACATAATTCTTCTTTTTCAACTTAATTTTCAATGATGTTATAGTGTGCCCATAATTTTGTCGGTGGGTTTTGTATTCCTTCTTTCTTCATACTGTATTATCTAATTTATATTTACAGGTACTTTTTGTCTGATGATGGCCGTTTTGCCGAAACCGGTAACATGTTTTTGACGATATAGATGTTATATAAATGTGTGGTCGACTGACTTTGAGTCTTTTGTTTTTCTTTCGAAATTTTATTGGACCACTTTGAGATATGGATGATTTTCACGATTCATGCTACAAATTGAAAATTCCACAGATAATGGTACAAAAATGACTCTGGGGAAAGATTTCTCACTCGCTGAAGCTACACTGGCAGAAAAAGCTGGCAGAAGATTTATTCGAAATCCAGGTAAGATATGGCGAACTTTTCAAAATGGAGACCTAGTGCTATTGAAGGCGAACAATACTTCATCTGCATTAGAAGCGGAAACATAAAAAATGGTTGTTGCTATTTGAGGATCTATACCAAATAAAGAAGAAGTTCATGATCACACTCACTTGTTGGAATCGCCGGCATGTAGAACTGAGCGTGGTATTTTCCATGCCTCGCATTCGAAATTTTACAAAAACATTTCTGAGATTCCATCAGGACTTTGCAGCTCAAGTTCAATAGTCGATTGACATTGTGCATTGTGCTCATGTGCTCATGCTTGGAATCAAATGCACTTCACAATTCAGTGGGTCACAGTGTTCACATGCACGAACCACAAATTCACATTCACCATGAGCTTCGGGAGCAAGATTTGCTGAAACCTCTCATCACAATCGAAGCTGCAGGATTTGGATCTGTTGTTCCTTAAGTTCTCCTGATGTACAAAGTATTTCATTTCCCTATTTCAATTGCCTACTGGTTGAAGAAATCACTATTCACCTACTATTTATGTGCATCTATCAATTAGTGTTATCTGGGTTATTTGAAGACAGCTTGGCAACCTGTAAAGTCGTCCCGTATTGCTGGTTGCGTGTGCCTAGGTTTGTTCATACATTTATCATTTTCCTACTGATGATTCTGCAACCAACGACACTTGCGTTTTCCATTTGAATTGGTGATATCTTGCGTGTTTTTCTTTGAATACCTTCTCGGTAGTTTCATTTTTTAAATCTGGTTTTTTGTTGTTCTTTGGGATTTTGGTTACTAGGGAGGATTTTTTTTCTTGCTGGATCATCACATGAAATGGACAGACGAAGTGTTGCTAATAATGAGCTTTCAGTGCTCAAAGATAATATTCATATATATTTGTTACATGAAGGTTTATTGATGTTTGGCCCTTCTTGTAGGTGAGTAGTGAGAGTTCTATATGTAAGAATTTAACTGCAATTCTGGAAAACTAACAGATTGATGGATGAGGAAATCGCACACGTGGATGTGAAATGATTGAATGAAATGCTTGTACTCCACAACGTCTTTCGAAATAAATTTAGCTGACTCAGTCCCACGTTTCTTCGCACAAGTATTCTAATCACCATTATCAGAGTAGAATGGAAAGAACTGAAATTACTGTTTGATGGTCGTGATAATCACAACAGATGCCGCTACCGATATCGAACTATTATGATATATCAAAAGCTGTTGATAATATTCATTATGAATTACTCAAAAGCGAATAACAATTTCAATATCGTTACACTAGACAGAAAAGTAAAAAAATGAACTGCCTCTTTCGAATATTCACTGTCGTGTGAAACAAACATATTACTTTTTTCCATATGATATATTAGACCAATTTCATGTAATTTCTTTATTTGAAACTACATCGTTTACTGTTCGACGAATTTCAATGTCAATTTCGATCACCAATTCCACTCAGATGTTTTGTCAAGGTGGATATCATCAACTTTCGCCTGCCCAGACAGAGAGAGTACACCTTTTATGCCTGTTGAGTGTCAGAAAGAAGCCATTTTCTCTGCCGCTCAAAAACAATGATATTTTGACAGTAAGTAATACTGATGGTACACCATATGGATGAGTTTGGTGATAATGAGTATGAATATATGTTGAGACTTGCAGAAACTTCCGAGGTCAATAACTTCGTAACGAAGTGTGATGAATTTTCATTTTTTGTTGAAAGTACTAACATTAATTTGGCCCACTTTACCAACCCTTCTATTCGCGACATGACCTTTCCAGACACCTCACCCTGTATAGAGATTTTTCACACTACATGGACACCAGATATGATTTGAAAAAAGGATAGTGCATAAAGAAAACATCATTATGCATAAAAATATAATAGCTCGATTTATTGATGTTTAGAATTTGAGAGGAACTGCGGAGGTTGATCAGTGCTTCGATGAAATGTTGCTGCTTGCAAATTTAAAAAATTGGCATGCAAGCTCAAGATAGAAATGTGGAAATTGCTGATTCATTTCACCTTTGTAGCGCTGAAAACTACGAAACTTTTTTCTTGAATTTCATTTATTGCAGTGAAGGTATATTACAATATATCTCACTTTCTCGAGATATTGTTCATCGATTATGTCATTGTTTGCCACATGAAAATTACTTAATTGCACTATATAAAGCTGATCAGAATCTGATTTGATGGTGAGTGAGAGCCACCTGGAAATCACTAAATTGCACTATATGAAGGTGATTTGAATCTTTTTTGATGAAATAACATCTGAAAGAAACTTCCCCATTCCTTGAGAACCTTCAAATCTCCTGGTACAATATAAACGTATAGGCAGCTTTGATGATCTGAAAAAATACGAATATCAAAATAGAGTCAAAACTTCGATCAAAATTTCATACTCACGTCCACGATCAGATCATTGTTGATGTCTCGAAAATTGCCAATGGTAAGAACAAGTGGTCTTTGCACTCTGACCATCACAATCGAAAGACTCTTCAGTACTTCAGAACTTCGGTTGTACCAGTTAGCCTTGAATATTCTCACGCTCATCTTCGTGCTCTGATATTGAAAAAATGAATATAACACCGCAAATATTTTCATCAAGTTCGCACAGGAGGTAATCCCTTTATTCCAGTCGACCAAAACATGCAGCATCACGAGAGTCTCATATTTCATCATGGACATGTAAAATGTTTCGATCAGAGATATTGCGATAATCCTCAGATACTTGATGTTCAGGTTAATGCAACGAAGTGGACTAAGTACGTGAAACTAATTACTACATATTCTGTTGAACACATGCAGCCTTTTCCTCTAGTATGTATGAATCAATTATGAAATGTTATATGCTTCATAAAATGCTGAGAATGTTTCCATATGCAATACAAAATTCGTCACTATTTTTTAGTCTGAAAAAAAAAAGTTTCAGTTCGGATAAAGGGTGTCCCAAATAACATAGGAGGATTTCAAACCTATATTCTACACCGAGAGAAATATCTATTAGCTGGTATACGAAACTGTATAAAATATTTTTTCTACTCACATAACTAAAATGGCATTTATCCTACGGATATGTACCATGCTAAATGATCGATTAATCACGGATTGTCCATCTGTGATTTATTCAGAATATTAAACACATTACCATGGCAACACGATTTCTTAAACACATCACCATGGCAACGCAGTTCATTAAACACAGCTTCAGTAATTCGAGACATGTCTGGCCTGTCAATTGTATTAACTGTCAACTGTTATTTTCATATTTTGTATCAGAATTATTCAAACAATATCCGTTTGTATCGGAATTCTTCATTAAAAATATATGCGAAAAGTAGACGAGAGTGAAATCGAAGAGAATGTTCAGGTACTTATACATACCTCCAAGAAGTGTAAAAATGAAGCATCCATCTTTGAGAACAATTTATTTATTCAGCGCTAAGCATGACAATAAACGTGAAACAAAGGTTAGTAAGCAATGGACTGGACAGATCTACAACCAATATCACTTATACGTGTCTCGCTGGTTGCATGCAGTTGTATGTATTATGTTTTCAATTCCCATTCCTTTCGAATTATTTTGTAGGTTAGCAGGAATAGCAGGTATGTTAATTAATGTAATTTTTGGAGTTCGTAGAAAAATCATAGTATGTAACGCGTTTATAAACTCTTCTAGACACTCGTTTATTAAACACTCGCTCCGCTCTGCTCCGCTCGTGCTTAAACTACTCGTTACTAAAAGGACGTTTATAACACTAGTTACATAATATACTATCTGAATGCAATAGACGCCAGCATAATTCCCTTCTCACTGCAATCAAGTCCAACATTTCCGAAAAATCAGTCAACTGTGAAACAACACTCATATGAGAAAGAAATTACTTCCATTAGGGGTCAAATGATGAGAATTTCAATTTGGAATAGTGATAATATGAAGATGAAATAATTCTCACATCAATTAGTTTGCTTTCAATTCAATAGTTGAATGATTGGCATTCCAGTATGAGGTTGATTAATTTCTTCTCTCAGAAAAATGAGGTCGGTTGGAGATCGTCAAGAAATATTAAAGACATATCTACTCAGTATACCGCTAAAAGAAGGTCAATCCATTGACCATAAAATATATTCATTGAACAAATTCAATATGAGTTTCTTGATACCATTTTTTTGTGTAGCCCTTTATATTTGATATACAGGGGGTCAAAGTTGGAAATTGAAAACTGTATTTTTTTAATTACTCGCGTATTCAATAGGATATTGATCTCAAAATTGGTACATTACTCCAACACCAAGAGTTACATCGTGTGAGGTAAACAAAACGGAAAATAACTGTCAAATATTCAAAATACAGGGGTACAAGTACACACTAACTCCCATATTTTTTTTGTCTTGCGCTAATGACTTCCGTTTCATTTTTCTTCAAGTGGTCAATCATTTTTGAGTATTTTTTGTCTCTTGTAATATTTTGATGGAATCATTTTTTTTCAAGATAATTCGAAAAGTACTAGTTATTGTTTGATGCCAATGCGGCTTACGGTAATCTCATAATGTTCACATAGACCTGATTACTTCGTCGAAATTGGAAGAGGGCGTAACTTTTCACTTACGAAAAGGTGAAAACGGAAATACGGGGTGCTCAGAGCGGATGTATTGAAATAATTTTTACAGAAGAAATTTTTTAGAAATTCAACACGCCAATAAAATAGTTTGCTCGTCATGCCCTTCTAATTAATTGAATTGAATATTTTCAAGAAAATAATGATTTTAGAAGAATGGGGGGATTGATTGACGAGCAGACCCTTCCAAAGAATCATCAAGTTGTTTTTTTTTTCGGGAACAGCAAATTTTTTGAAAATTTTTGAAAATCGGTTTCTGCGGATTTGGAGGTTGCGGACTTTTTAAAATTATATTTGAGCCCTCCTCCGCGTATGGTATGTCGTGCGCGAACGAACAGGAAATAAAATCGGAAGAAATGAAAAAATGATCGGAAATTTAAGGTGGAATTATGACAACAATGATTTAAATAGCTACTTCATGAAAGAGATAGCAGATCAGGATTGTCTGGGGATGAGGGAAAAATTTTGTGTTTAAGCCAAATATTTTTCATAGGCTGAGATTTTCTTCGATTAATAGGGCTCGCATGTGTATTCAAAAATTGGAGGTCATATCAAGCAATTCATTTAGACGTGTTGAATTTCTATAAATTTTTGTTTGTATAAATTATTTCAATGCATTCGCTTTGAGCACTCGGTATCTCCATATTTACCTTTTCGTACGTAAGAAGTTACGCCCTCTTCCAATTTAGACGGAATAAATAGGAGTAAGTGAACATTATGAGATTACCGTAAGCCGCATAGGCATCAAACAATAACCAGTACTTTTCGAATTATCTTAAAAACAAAATGATTTCATCAAAACTTCACAGGTGACAAAAAATATTCAAAAATGATTGACCACGTGGAGAAAAATAGATAGGAAGTCATCAGCGCACGTACAAGAAAAATATGGGGATAAGTGTGTACCTGGCCCCCTGTATTTTGAATATCTGACAGTTATTTTCTGTTTTGTTTTCCACTCACGATGTCACTTTTGCTGAAGTAATGTACCAATTTTGAGATCAATAGCTTGATAAATACGCAAGTAATTAAAAAAATACAGTTTTTAATTTTCAACTTTGACACCCTGTATATCGAATATGAAGGGGTCAATGAAAAATGGTACTTAGAAACTCATATTGTTTTTATTCGAGGAATATACAGGCTGATTCACGGTGGATGGCACATTAGACGTTTCTGCTGAACCAGACAACGGATCATTTGGAAAATTCAATGGAGGGCATATTCGGACATTCTCTAGCCAACCAAAATATTTTCGACAATGCTGTGTTGCCGCTTCTATTAGAAAGCAGTAGCAACTTTGATTTTTCAAATGTAACACTCTGTATTTTATTGCATTTTTAGATTCTCCCTGAAGAGCAGATTTCATCGATGTATCACACTTGGGGTCTAGCGGAAATGATTACAGAGATATAGGGTGTGAAAAATCGACATTTTTCAACTTTAGGATTTTTTTGTGTCGAAACTATTCATCATTGGTCAAAACGGCTCACATGTCCCTATCTCAACTTTTGATTAACTATCTACTGATATTTAATTGGGACATATACCGGGTGATCAAGATTCTGAATTCTGCACCACCCTGTATTTGTTTCAATTAAATATCAGTAGATAGTTAATCAAAAGTTGAGATAGGGACATGTAAGCCGTTTTGACCAATGATGAATAGTTTCGACACAAAAAAATCCTAAAGTTGAAAAATGTCGATTTTTCACACCCTATATCTCTGTAATCATTTCCGCTAGACCCCAAGTGTGATGCATCGATGAAATCAGCTCTTCAGGAAGAATCTAAAAATGCAATGAAATACAGAATGTTCCATTCGAAAAATAAAAGTTGCTACTGCTTTCTAATAGAAGCGGCAACACCGCATTGTCGAAAATATTTTAGTTGGCTAGAGAATGTCCGAATATACCCTCCATTGAATTTTCAAAATGATCCGTTGTCTGGTTCACCAGAAACGTCTAATGTGCCATCCACCGTGAATCAGCCTGTATAACTGATGGATTAATCTCCTTCTAGCGGACACCCTGTATGAACTGACCTCCAAGTGGAGTTTCTTATTCTTATTATTATTTTTTTCAACGCTTGGAGCGCACGAGAGGGAATCCCTATAATGTTCGAAGAACATCGTGCATTCCTTGGGAGGATAGGGACAGGAGGTAGGTATTGGAAGTTTTTCTGAACTTCTGTAGATTATATGTTGTTGGGAATACTGCCTCAGGCGATGAATTCTAGAGCCTAGCCGTTCTATAGATGAAAGAGTTTTGATAAAGTGCTGTTCGACATCTTGAGAAGTTGACAACGAGAAGATGTGCTGACTGGGCTTGTCTAGTTCGTCTGACTGGTATTGCTGGTGAAGGGATAAATTGAGAGGTCGCTGACCTTTCTACGGTGTTCCAATGATGTCAAAGAGTGAGTGAGTGTGGCGTCACTCACCAGGCAAATGGCTCTGGATCGAATCTGAGAGCATCAGCGTATATTTTGGTGCTGATCTCCATATGTGTATTCTAGAAAAGGCCGTATCTGCGCTTCGTGGATCATGAGAAGCTGTTGAGGTGTAAAGTAGCTTTTCGCACGGAACAAGAGTCAGAGTTTTTGTGAAGCAGCTTTTGCGATGGATCTGACATGATCATCCCATGGAAGAGTGTTGCTGATGGAAATAACGAGCATAGATATGGTGGGCTTTGTGGGGATGGTGGTCCCAGACATTACAATATTGGGCATACTGAGTTTCGCCAAAATTGATCATTGTGGAACGCCGGAGTTGATGCCAATGGTATCATACGATACACCGTCCACCACCACGTGAAGCCTGAAAAAACACTCGATAAGAGATGGCCTAGCTGAGGTGGTGAGCCGAAAGATGGTAGTTTTTGGAGGAGTCCTTCGTGACAAACACGGTCGGATGCTTTTGCTATGTTCAACGCGATAGGTAAAGATTCCCTGTGTTTTTCTAATGAAGCTTGCCATAAATGGGTGACGTAGGCAGGTAGATCTCCAGTAGATCTTCGCTGGCGAAAGCCGTATTGATTTCAGAGCTCTCCAGATATTTGATAATCTTAATATTGATGGCTTTCTTCATCACTTCGGAGATTAATGATAACAGGAAAATGGACCTGTAGTTGTTGGGCAGGTTCTTGTTCCCTTTTTTGGGGATTGGTTGGACTCTAGCTGTCTTTCAGTATGATGGAATAATAATCGACCTGTACGAGACGATAAACAACTTGCAGATAATCGGTGGTAATTCTGGTGCACATTTTTTGATGATAATGAGTAAAATTTCATCAGGACCGTTAGCCTTATCCGTTCTGAAACCAAGCAAAATTCGTCAGATAGTGCGTTGACGGAAGACGACTTCGGGTATTCGACTCTCAACGTGTGGAATGTCTGGCGGCTTTTTTCCTTGGGAATCTGAAGTAGAGTTTGCTGCGAACATCTCTGCAAAAATATTAGCTTTCTCCTGCGATGTTGTTGCTGATGTGCCGTCAGATTTGTACAGTGGTGGAAATAAACTATTAGTGAAATTTCTTCTGACCGCTTTGGCAAGGGACCAAAACGAACGGGATCCATTGGGACAATCTATGAGTTTCGATCTCATCTTGGCATCGTATGTTCCTTTCGAAGCATCTATTTCTTGGCTGCAGTTATTCCTGACTTCAACGTATTCTGCTCTAGTCGCGAGGTAAGGGTTTTTGCGCCAGCGATGGTAGGCTGTTTGTTTCTAGGCAACAGTTCTAGAACAGTTTTGGTAGAACCAGGGTTCCGATGGTGATGATCTTTTCGAAGAATGGGGTATGAATGTGTTCATTAAGAGCATGATGATCTCGGATATTGCCGCAGCACACTGTGAGGAGTCCTCAAAGTCAAAGCATTCTCTATGCCAAGGAAACTTGGAGAAAAACATGCGGAAACTGTTCCGAACTCCTGAATTGTAATGCTATATGAGACGTGGGGGTGGGAGTACCAGAGCAGTTGATGGAATAAAAAAAAGGCAGGTTGTGGGGATGATTTTGTGGTCAGAATTGCCAAGTGGAGCTCGTACATCTATGGTGTAGGGTGCTGAATTATTAGTGAGGAGTAAGTCAAGTATGTAAGCTGAATGGTTATTGGCAGCGGGAATTCATGTGGGTTCTTTGATGAGCTGCTCTAAGTCGTGAGTGATGGTGAAAGCTTCGGCTTGTCGCTCAGCCTCATCCGTTCTATTAGAGTGTACGAGCCAACAGCAGTTCAGAGACAATAATTTGAAGAGCTCTCAATAGGATGGATAATTTGTTGATAATTAGAGACAACAAAGGTATTTGGTCTGATGCTGGCTATCGAGTTTGAACCACATGACATCGAAATTATTTGGTTCCAAAGCTTTTTCTCGTTGACATAAGAGATTCATTCCAGAGTAGAGGCAGAAAACTCCATTGAATCTGAGACGTGTGTGGAGTTCGTACCCAGGACAGAGCAGATATGTCGTTTTGGTGGACGAATTGACCTGTATCTCAGTAAGAGCCAATATGTCTGACTTTTCAATTTGAAGGTGTCGATAGACATCGTTGTGTTCTTTCTTAGACCTCGGCTGTAACATAGGTCTATCTTGAGGACTTTTTCAGTCGATGGTGAACCCCCTCTAGCACCTCTTGCCTGGCCATCTGAATGGTGAGGTATTTTACTTCCAGATAATTTTACCAAGGGAGAACTCATCATCGCTTATTCTGTAAAGAGGAGGACGGTTGGCGTGTAAAATAAGGAAATTGGGTTGGGTTGGTTGGAACATCAACCAGCTACTGAAACACTAGTAATTATACCCATTTCACAGTGCCTATGGTTTATGTGGTGATATCGCAAGGGGCGATGGCGTTAACCATCTTCCACCTATTGGCATCGTTTTAGTCGCTTTCTACGACAGGCAGGACTTACCCTTGAGTTATTTCAATCCGACCACTACACGGCTTATTATTATCATAATTATTTTTTATTTATTTTTTATTGAAGTGCATCACGAGGGCGAGATACTCAGTACACAATATATCAATTTGTTCACGATAAATATGCTTCGAATTTAGAGTATTTGTTCTCATTAACACCACTTTGGATTTTGAGTTAACACAGGTGCCAACAATCCCACGGTGGCGTTAGTGAATAAGGTATCAAGAAACACGAAATGAGAATACAAATCATTTATTGCTCCTGTTGAATTGTTGGGGCTAGAATTCTTGTGAATTCTAGAGGAGCAAATGAAATTATACGAATCAAATAACGGAATATACACCGTATCCAAGATGGGAATACGAAGACATCCCTATCTTGGATAATCTGTATACGCAATACAATCTATCACTGATATGAGTGTGTGAAACCAAGATTTTGCCATTGTGAATAGTAAAGTAGTTCAAGAATACAAAATTTGATTCAAATTGGAAGGATTTTCGATTTATCGCGGAAAAATCATACCGCCCTCATTCAGTTTCACCTCCTGTAGTCCCTCAACAAATCTCATACTCGGGGTGTATATAAACAAATATATACTTGAAATAACTTCTAGAACTTTCAACCACTTCGCTTCTTCGAAGAAAGAAAATTTCCTTGTGGGAAGGGTTCACGAGCTGCTGCCGGCTAATATGTTCTTACATATCAGGTTTCCGTAGACGACTAACGATTCTTAAAGCACAAGTGTTCATGAGGGAGTGAGATGACTCATTGTGGTAGACGAGTATGACAAAGATGGTGAATGAAGGAAGGATAGAACTCAAATGATACTTGTCTAACTGAGAAATTACATTTTCTAGGATTCAAATGATTATCTTTTGAATTCCATCTTTCAACTATGATCCTGTATACCGTTTGAAATCTATGACGAAACTTTTTCAAAACGAACAAAGTGATGACATTTCGTTGTTGACATGTTCCATTCGGCAGTTATAGGATGTTTTTGATTAAAGGCTTGCATAACTGGTTAGTTCTCGGTGTTGGAACAGATAGGGTGAGGAATATTATTGAAAGTTCATAAAAACAGGGGACTAGGAATAGCGCCCTGAAGAAGGATATAGCTATCTGAAGGAAACTTTGGAAGGACCTTTACTGAAATCATGTTCATTTTCATGTTAATTTTTCATGGGTTTTCCTGGAATCCGTAAAAATTTCGAGTTTTTGCCGAAACTGCATCTATATTTTGACCGTTCTCACATTTCGAGTACCGTCATCTGTAATTACTATCTATTTCCGTTTGGTATTTCAATTTGCAAGAAAAATATTAAACTATAGTTGTATAGGTTTGGTGAATGATGAATGATAAGAAAATCGCAATTTTCAGAAGTACACCCACGTAATTGGGTTGAAATTCCACCTTATCAGGAGAATCACATGAAATTTTCATCGATTAACTGGAACATATTTGTTTTGGAAACTTCAATTCCTCCAGAAGCGAGAAAACTCACATTCACTGCAAAATCATGGAGTCATTCAATATTCTCCGCAATGCGTCCATGTTAGATCTCTCATTGTTTTTTTTGTTTTTTTTTTATCGCTTGGAACGCACGAAAGGGAATCCCTATAATGTTCAAAGAACATCGTGCGTTCCTAGGGAGGATAGGGACAGGAGGTAGGTATTGAAATTTTTTTTGAACTTTTGGAGATTATATGTTGTTGGGAATACTTCCACAGGCAATGAATTCCAGAGCCTAGCCGTTCTATGGATGAAGGAGTCTTGATAAAGTGCTGTTCGACATCTTTCGAGGTTGACAACGAAAGGATGTGCTGACTGGGCTTGTCTAGTTCGTCTGATTGGTATTGCTAGTGAAGGAATGATAGCAGAGATTTCCGAAAAACATTTCCGTGGAAGTATCGATAGAAAAATGAAAGGTCGCCGACCTTCCTACGGTGTTCCAATTACGTCAAAGAGTGAGTGAGTGTGGCGTCACCCACCAGGCGGATGGCTCTTCTCTGGATGGAATCTGAGAGCATCAGCGTATGTTTTGGTGCTGAACCCCATATGTGGAAACAGTATTCTAGAACAGGCCGTATCTGCGCTTCGTAGATCATGAGAAGCTGTTGAGGTGTAAAGTAGCTTTTCGCACGGAACAAGAATCCGAGTTTTGAATTCAAATTGAACAAATCATGATTGTAATGACCAAAACTTTTTTGTCGAAAATGGAAATGAATTGTTGCGCTCTTGGTTTTTTTTTCATTTGGAGGTACTGAACTAACTTGATATTGAATTATTGAGATTAATTGAGAAAGCATCGAAGTAAACCGACAATTGAACTCCCAATAACCCCACTCTGATTATAAAATTCGTCTTGCAATTGCCAAAGTCTATTCGGTCTAGGAAATGACTGATTCAATGCTGACTCATCTGAAACTCCAATATTTTAACAATTGTAAAAGCCTTTGTGGCCCTTACTTTGAGGCTCTGTTCAGACAGAGGCTACTAAAGTATTTGACGGAGGAGGTGGGGTCAGATTGTTTATGAGGTGTTTCACTCCACCTGCTCCTGAACAGATTCAATTCCAATTCATCTTTCCTTTTTCTTCGATTCTCTAATTTTCTGATATCGGAATTTTAGTTAGGTTAATTGTATTCCCCTATCCATGTTGAAATTTCATCAACCACAGACCACAGCCTGACAAGATACCAATCACAGGGACACGAATGCACAAGACAGAATTTCTCAAGAAGAAGAAGGAGAAGAATTGACAACTGACTATGTCAATGTTAGTCGTTACCTTCAGCCGTTAGTAAATAATAATAATCAGCAATTTGGCAAATGAAAATACTGGAAATCATTGGGAAATATATTTTTTCTAATTTTGACATGTAATGTGACACTTTTCAAAACTGACGGAAGTTTTGAAACGTCTTACTTTACGTAACCAGTTGCGTAAAGTAAAATTTTACATAACTGGTGATGTAATGTTCATTTCATTCATTCATTTCACACAACAAGAGTCGGCAGAACTCATGTAAAACTGGTCATTATTTTTGTTTATGCGAAATGTTTCGTCAAAATTAGAAAAAATATTGTACGTGACACGTAAGGAAACGCCATTTTGTGTAACTCTGTGATGTTGCGGGATCTCGCTTCGCTCGTCCCGCAAAATCCCATCGTTACACAAAACAACGCGTTTCCTAACTGATTACGTAAATATCTATGGCAACGGAAAATGATGACAACAGAGAAAGAAATATGGAATATGCAAACGAAAGGAAAAACTTTTATTCGCAAACACAAATTTCTGGATTCGTTACACAGGTCGGGTGAGTATCGGTATGGTATGAAAAACAACAGAAATGAAATGAATCTATAAACAGGATGAATAATAACTGTGGAAAATATTATACGAACTCACATGTGCAACAGGAAATCACTATACATTGATACTTATCAATGACTTCGAATGAAATATGCGAGCACTACGAGATCAGCAAGAGAACCAGGAGAGACACAGGCGAAGTGTCTAGTGAAGATGATAGAGACCATTGAAGGTAGAGATTGCATTAGAGAGCGATCCTAGATTCTTATTTGTTGGGATCATTAACTATGTCTGCAGGAACTAACATCTGAAAGCACATGTTCCTAAACTCACGAGAAGGCGAAAGAAATGATATTCAATCTTAAATGGGCACAGGAACATAATCTTCTACCCTAGCTGATGCTATTGAATGAATTTGACTGGAAAATATCCAATATCAAAAAAAGCTATGACAAGGTGAACATCCATCATTTCAACAGATGAATGATTGATTCAAGTTCCAGATCATGATCAAATGGTTGGGAAATATTGAAGTCTTTATGGTTCTTATGATGTTCATCAGAGTTCACTATCAGGAAGAGCTCTGAAAAGTCAGGAATCAATGAATTACTCAGCTCTCTGAGGTTTTCAGGTTTCGAGCTTTCTAACAAGTGAAATTCAACTCGAATCAATCTCAGGTACTCAGATATTGATCAAAACCAGTCTAGTTATGAAGCTCAAAAACACTTCATTACACAATACTACAACTCACTCATTGTTTCTTGTCTATTTTTCTTCTTTCCGCCCCAAAATCTAACAAAAGATCGTTAAATAATCAGAACATATCTTTCATGAATGAAAAGGAAATGTCACGCTTCCACTTTTTTTATATATAGAGTTAGCACAGTCACTATAGTTGAATCGACAATTGAACTCCAGATATCCCTGCTGGTCATGAAAAATTAGAGAGTAATTGTCAAAGTATATTTGACATGAACAAAGGTACAGAACATTATTTTAATAGCATCAGAAATCAATTTCATGGGTTTTTCTGGCATCCATGGAATTTCGAAATGTTGACAACAACACATTCATATGGGAATGACTTTTTACCATTACATTTCACATTACATTTCACATTACATTTCAAATTATTCGTTGAGCATATCATGTTCTACAAAATTTCATTCGCCAGAAGCGATAAACTACGATTCAATGCAGAATTATCGAAAATTCCAATATTTCAGCAGAACAGCAATGCACGCATTGTCACTTGGTTGATTTCATATTCTTCTCCCTGAATTTCAACGAACAAACCCTCGAAAGTAATATGCGGAGATGTTTCATCCAGGAATTCAGAACATCCCTCTCTATTTCGTTAGAATAGAATAGAATAGTATCGAATAGAAATTCATTGACTATTTTATGTACATACAGAGCACATTTAAAGCAGGTCAAAAACATTTATACATGTGAATTTGTAAATAAACAGACAATTTTTATTGAAATACATACTCACAAAATCACTGTGTGAACTGTGATCATTATTTGTTTTAGAAATCGGCATTCAGATACTCCTCAACGGAGTAGAAACTGTTGCTAACTAAAACGTGTTTTTTGGTTATTCTGAATAGCTCAAATCTCATTTGTATTCTGGCATCTTATTGAAAAGTCAGAGATTGCGAGAGTTCCGTGCAGATACTTCTAGACGGAATCGGGGATTCAATAGAAGATCATTATTTAATGTATTGTACTGGTGTATGTCATTATAAGCAGTATAAGTTCTTGAGTGTTTATAAATCTCAAGGAGACTCTGATGTATGAAGACTGATGGTAATGTCATTATTCCCAGATCAGCAAATATAGATTTACATGAGTCTCTTGGTCCTGTACCTGTTATAACTCTCACTGCCTTTTTCTGCATTATGAGAACACGGGAGACCTGATAGGAATTTCCCCATAACGAGGTTTCATAGCTAATATGCGAGTGGAATAATGCAAAATATGATACTCTCAGTACATCGGGGCTCACGGATTGTTTGTTGCAGATATTCTCTGGAACATATATCATGAAAATGCAGTATCTGTTCAACAAATTAATTATCAATCATTATAGAAGTTCGTGGTACGCTTATTAATATGAAATTTTGCAGTTTTCGTTTCCCCATTCCATGTTAGTATTTGAATTCCTCAATGAATATTTCATTCCACTGATGGATTATGAAAGTGTATACAAAAAAACCCTCGATTCGTGTATGAATATCTATCAATTATTCTGGTTCAGAAAGTTATTCATATTCATTTCCTGTTGGAGATAACTTCAGGAATTTGCAATTATAAGGAATATTTGGAATCTGAGGTAAGATCTCCGCGATTTCTTTCGAACGACTTCAGAGAGTATTTCACATGATGATTGCCAATACACGTAGAAGAATCCAGCAGAGAAAATCATCACAATTTTGCAGTTTTGAAGTCGCGGTACTTTTCAATGCAATGGTAGTACAATGCACCTTGACAATGAGTTAACTCCACCTCTCCAATGGTAAATGTTGAACTTCAAAATGTGGTTGATCTTTCGATAATAAAAACAACTGGAATGAACGTTTCATTCAATTGAAATGATTCGTGAAGTTCGACAAATTAGAGTCCCCTATGATACTCTCACAATTTTATTTAAATTTTTATCTGAATTAACTACTTCGTTAAATATCAAAGCCGATTCCTCTTCAATTCACTATATTCTTGAGGTGGAATGATTGTCAAGGTGATTACTGCATCCCCAATTCTATCGACTGGCATAGATGTTGTAATGAACTGCATTCAGAAGTGTTGAATTATTTGCGAATTGGCATTCAAAATCAATAATTGAGATGATGGAATACCACAGTCTCAGTAAATTTCAATGCGAATTGCACCATCTGATTTTGTTTTTCAGTAGTATAAATCATTCACCTGAATCTACTTTTCATCATTGTATGAATGACAATTCTAATGATTTCTATAAAGATATATTCAGAAACACTGTCGACGAATATTCAGTATGGTTATCAAATGGTTGAGAATAGGAGCATGAAATATTTCTTTCGCAAATTTTCTTCCAGTATCTATTCGAGTTGAAAATTGTTGTAGTTCATGTATATCGGAAATGATATAATAAATAGCTCATGTTCATTTATGAGTGTCCAATGCATTCAATTCCCAGGTATGAATAAATTCATGGAGGTAGAATTTTCACGATGATGTCCCAAGTAAAATAGAATAATCTCTCATTCATTTCAGAGATGAATAATTCCTTCAAAATATGTTCTTGCCAGTGGACATCGAATATGAAAAATTATCATTTCTGGAACTTGAAAAAAGTATGAGTATGTATAAAATCAATTGGAATCTGAGGAATTGGTTCTCAGCAATTGCGATTATGTAATATATTATACCTAGGTCTATTTTTCTGAACGAATAATCAATCAACACAGTGAGCTATCTCAATCTATATAGGTATACGTATTGCAATGATATTCTCCTTAGAGGCGCTCTAGAAACATCATCAGGAAGGCAGGTGTAGAACGATCATCCAGTACCACGCCTTCCAGATTGTTCTCCAACATCCCAATGATTCTGACATGTACCAGCCTATTTCCGAACACTCAATATATGTCGTGGTGACCAATAACGTGACAGATGATTCTGGAATGTTCTGAAAACAATCGATGAAACAATTAGAGCAAGAAGTATTATTTTAAGAAGCTTCCTGTGTACAATTCGTGTGCTTGACTGAAGGACCACCCTTATAAGGGACGTGAATAGCTTCGATTTACGAGGCGAGAGTATACAATTTCTTCCTTTATTTCAATCAACCTGACATACATTACTTTTTTTTATATTAATTCTCTTCTCCATGGAAACTTGAACCATATTGCCAAGATACAAATTCAATGTTACTAAGGATACAAAAAATGCAATGATGACAAAATAAGTAGGATATCTAAATATAATGGACATGCCGCCCACCTTGAAAGGATATAATAACTTTCAATATGGTTGAAAATAAACAGTGATGTATACACAAATCTTGCAATAGATATTAGGAATTACATAATTCGACTTCAATCATCTATTGGTAAAATACAAATTTTGCCGAGTGATCTCTACTTCGCTACTTTCACAGAAACCACACGAACCACATTATCTGCTCCAGGATGTAGTTGTACTATTCTCGCAAGTGGCCAACGAAGTGGCGGGATGTTGTCTTCTATCAAAATTACTAAGGTTCCCACCTTAATATGAACAGGATCTCTGATCTTCCACTTCGTTCGTTGCTGCAATCTTGTCAGATAGTCCGTAGACCAACGCGACCAGAATTGCTGGAATAGTTGTTGCATCCGCTGATAACGGGATAAACGATTGAAACTGATATCTTGTATATCATCTTGAGGAGTTGCCAACAGTGAATCGCCAATTAAAAAATGAGCGGGAGTGAGCGGGGTAACATCGTGGGGATCGTCCGATAGAGGTGAGAGAGGACGAGAATTTAGGCATGCTTCTACTTGAGTCAGAATAGTACACATCTCCTCAAACGTAACAAAAGCATTACCTAGGATACGTTTTAAATGAAACTTCATAGATTTCACTGCAGCTTCCCATATTCCCCCTACATGTGGAGATTTAGCTGGAATGAAAGACCATTTGATCTGATCTTGGGCGAGAAAATCTACTATTTTTCTACTATGTTTGTTATCTGATAACAAATCATTCAGTTCGAGGAAATAATTACTAGCTCCAACAAAATTGGAACCGTTGTCTGAAAGTAACTCTAGAGGTTTTCCTCGTCGAGAAATAAAACGCTTCAGCGCATTCAAAAAACTATCCGGGTCAAGTTATTCACAAGTTCAATGTGAATAGCTCGTGTTGAAAAACAAATGCATATACATATGTAAGACTTCACTAATTTAGCTCGGCGCAATGTACCATCCTTCATAAAAATAGGACCTGCATAGTCCACTCCACTTCGAGTAAAGGGTCTGCTTGGAATCACCCGTGCACGTGGTAATTCGCCCATTAGAAATCTTGCGGAATTGGGATTAGTTCTGAAGCATCTTATACATGTTCTTATCACATTTTTTACTAAATTTTTGCCATCGATTGGCCAATAGCGCAAACGTATGATTGATAATAAATTTTGAACACCAGCATGCAAATGCTTTGAATGTTCATGTTCTACAATTAAACGCGTGAGTCTATGTTTTTTGGGTAGAATTATTGGATGTTTTTGTTCATAATCTAAATTCGAGTGATCTAATCTTCCTTCCACTCTGAGTATACCAACTTCATCTATAAAGGGGTTCAAACTGGATAGTTTGCTGCCCGAACCTACATTTTGAGAGGATCTGAGTTTGAAAATTTCAATTTGGCATTCTTTATTTTGCGCCAGTCTGATAATTGCTTTCAGAGAATGATCCAACTCTTCCACCGTCAAAGAACCACGAATTGGTTTCGTCTTCAGAGCAACTATCTTGAATCTTAAACAATATGCGACTACTCTTTGCAGTTTTTTCAGAGTCGAGTAATTTTCGAAAATGTCTAAATCATATGTTAGTGTGTTTACTAATGCGATCACGGATTGTTTAAGTTCTGGTAAATCTTCTATTGCATTACTATCGAAGTGATCAAAATTCGAAATTTCACCACATAAAAATTGCGGTCCATTCCACCACATTGATGAATTTGCTAATTCATTCGGATTAATTCCTCTTGAAATTATGTCAGCCGCATTATGTTCAGAGGTTACATGTTTCCATTCAAGGACATCAGTTATTTCGATAATGTTTGAAACACGATTGGCAACAAACGTTTTAAGGTTGTTGAGTTCATGATTTAGCCATCCCAAAACTATAGTAGAATCACAATAATACTGTGTTTTATGAATGTGTACATTAAGAACTTGCTTCACAGTATGCGCCAGTTTTGCTAGTAAACATGCTGCTAACAGTTCTAACCGCGGTAATGTGCACTTTTTCTGCGGTGCAACTCTTGACTTTGCGCACAAGAGTTTTGAAAAAATCTTATTTTCTGAATTTTCAGATACCAAATATATACACGCCCCATAAGCCTTTCCAGAAGCGTCGCTAAATCCGTGCATTTCAATTGTGATTGCGTTTTCGCAAATTACGTGACGATTAATGGATATATTGTTTAACGATTGACTTTGAATACTGAAAGTTTTTCAATGATCTGATATGTCTTCTGGTAGAGAATCATCTCAAGAAATACCTCTCTGCCATAGTTCTTGCATAAACAGTTTTGCTTTTATTGTAGCTGGGCCAATTAATCCCAGAGGATCAAAAATCCGCGCTATTGCAGCTAATACGGTTCGTTTTGTTTGGTTCGACTCATCTACATTTATTTTTATGGAATAATTCAAAGTGTCTGTCATCGGATTCCACGCAATACCTAATGTCTTCAAAATTTTGTTATCGTGAATTTGTATCAAGTTATCTACATTCGTATTCTCACCTAAAATTGCATTCAAAATTGTGCTTTCATTGGAGCACCATTTTCTCAAATGGAAACCTGCACTTTTCAATATCTCCGTAATTTGTTTATATTTTATTAAAGCTTCTTCTATCGTGTCCAAACTGATGAGTAAATCGTCCATGTAAAACGAATTTCTAATTATATCACAAGTACGTGGATAAATCTCGTCATAATCAAATGAAAGCTGTTGCAAACATTTTGTCGCTAGATATGGTGCACAGGCCGTTCCGTAAGTAACAGTATTGAGAGTATAAAATCTCACAGGGTCTGTTTCATCATACCTCCATAGAATTTGCTGATAGGTTCGATCATCAGGATGCACTAAAATTTGTCGAAACATCATTTTTACATCAGCGCTCAATACATATCGTCTGAGTCTGAACCTCAAAACGATTGAAAATAGATCATCCTGAATAGCAGGACCTACCAGTAAATGATCATTTAATGAGGTGCCATTATTCGTCTTTGCGGATCCGTCAAATACTACTCTACAGCGTGTAGTGGTACTTGATGATTTTATGACAGCGTGATGAGGTAGTAGATATGAAGGGTTGCTTATTATATCGTCAACTGTTTTTTGGGGTGTCATGTGCTCTAGAACCTCGTACTCTTTCATGAAATTGACATATTCTCTTTTTAGTTCTTCATCTCGTTTAAAACGATATTCCAGAGAACGAAAACGTCTTCTAGCTCCTACCAATGAGTCTCCCAATTCTAGGAACTCAGAACTAAATGGTAATCTAACTATAAATCTACCATCGTCATTTCGAGTCGTGGTTTGATTGAAATACATTTCACAACGTTGTTCGTTTTTTGACATAATTTTGCTTTGAGGAATTTCCTCTAATTTCCAAAACTTTGTTATCGATTCATCTAGCATTTCATTTGTGATTTCGTGTGAAAAATTGCATACTGAGTTGTTAGTAGCAAAATTAGGTATGTATATTGAACCAGTGAAAATCCAACCTAAAATGGTTTCTTGAAGAATCGGCATATTTTTTCCTAAATTCAATTGCCGAGAACAAAGCAGTTCATAAAATATGTTAGCACCTAGAAGAACGTCGATTTTACGCGAAATATTAAACTCTGGATCTGCTAAGTTGATGTTTTTTGTATATTGAAGCATGTCATTATTAAAACTTATAGTTGGAACATTCTGTGTTATTGTTGATAACACTAAAAATGTTAATTCAGATACAAATGATGAAAATCGAGATGCGATACTTGCTCTTGTCCTTTGCGTGATTGTTGTTAAACCTTTATTGATACCTGCTACGGGTATTTGAAAATCTTCATATTTCAAACTCAACCTCTCACACAGCTCTCTTGTTATGAAATTACTTTGACTTCCTGAATCTGAGAGAGCTCTGCATTTATGTGGATTGCCGAAATTGTCATAAATGATGATTTGAACTGTTGACAATAGAACTAGTTGATGTGAAGTTGTTTGATCGCTTTGTATATTTGACGAATGTGATGAATCTAAGACGTGATGATTTGTTAATAGTACTTCATTCGAGACGAGAGATTGAGAGTTACTTATTGAACTTGAATCTTGACTATATATTGTGTTAGATTGACCTGGAGATTGAACGGACATATGTGTGGGTGCTTGTGTTATCAAATTCGTGGAAATATTACTTGTTTGGGGAAGTGGTATAATTTGACCTGGCGTGTCATTTGAAGAATTAGATGATGTATGATTGTGGTTGTTAATTCTGCTCGATTGATAATTATTGCTGTTGTGAAGTGAAGTATTATGATTTTTATTACAATGTTTGCATCCACCCGACCTACAATTACATCTTACATGGCCAGGTCTTAGGCAGTTACTACATAGACGTAGTCTTTTTGTTTCATCATATTTTTGATTAAGCGATAGTTTCATGAATTCAGAACATTGATATATTTGGTGGTTTATAATCGAATTTATAATTATTATTTGTCGAGTTGTTTGTAACTTGTTTGTGAATTGTTTGTGTTGGCTTTCTATTCGAAGATTCACCTAGAGTTTCCAAAATGAAACATTTTTTATGTAGGAAATTTGATAACTCAGTATATGTTGGTAATTGATCATCTATCAACGAATTTTCCCATTCGCGATTAGTTGTGCTATCTAATTTAGATGTGATTAGATGTACCAACAAAGCATCCCATTGTTTCGTGGGCAATTTCAATTTTTCTAAAGCACTCAAATGATTATGAACTTTATCAGTGAGTAGTCTTAATGAAGTTGCAGAATCTTTCATGACAAGGGGAAGATCAAGTAATGCTCTTATGTGGTTATTAACTATAACACGATAATTTTGGTACCTTTTCAGGAGTAAATCCCATGCAATCACATAATTATCAGCAGATATTTCTAATGATTGAATGAGTTTCCAAGCATCGGCTTTCAAACAAGATCTCAGATAATAATATTTTTGTATATTTGTCAGGTTTATATTTGAATGAATAAGTTGTTCAAAAGCATCATGAAAGGTTAACCACTCATCATAGTTTTCTGAAAATACTGGTAAACTGATCCTAGGTAATCGTAAATTCGATAACGGGTCCAAATTTGTTGAAGAAGAATTAGCACCTTGAATCGGATTGAGTGAATGTTCGGATACTTGTAATGCATTTTTGATTATTGTTTTTGCCCTGGATATTGCCTCAAAAAATAAATCTTCTTGTTCAACACGACTGACTTCTTCATCGATATCTAACAGTTCTATTCGCGATTGAACTTTATCATATTCCTCAAAAACTGATTCGACTTTTTTTAATCGAACTTCTAATTCAGTTATATTTATATCTCTTCCCTGCGATCTTAAATATGTCTGAAAACGTGTAAGTTGACCTTTCAATATTCCGCGTGATTTCTTCAATTCAGCTAGATAAGTTTCATTTGTTATCATTTTTATCAATATACTAGGTAATACAACATCAACTGTAGGAAAATGTGTACGAAACAAACTCAAATCTAAAGAATTGCCTTTCGGGTATATCGAAAATATTTACGTAGATATGAAATTGAATGTAAATGAATGGAGATGTTGCTCACGATACGGTTGTTGCTCAGGTTTGATCGGGCTCGGGCGAGAGGTTCTGTATGTTACTGCACTATATCTTCCACGGTAGGTATTTTGCTGAAGATCTGGCTCGACTAGACCAAATGTACAATTCGTGTGCTTGACTGAAGGACCACCCTTATGAGGGACGTGAATAACTTCGATTTACGAGGCGAGAGTATACAATTTCTTCCTTTATTTCAATCAACCTGACATACATTACTTTTTTTTATATTAATTCTCTTCTCCATGGAAACTTGAACCATATTGCCAAGATACAAATTCAATGTTACTAAGGATACAAGAAATGCAATGATGACAAATTAAGTAGGATATCTAAATATAATGGACATCCTGAACGGAAGAAGGGTGCGTGAGATTATTCGAGTAGGTTCGACAAGACATTAATAAATAAGGACGGCCGGACCGCCGCCGTCAGTCAGTCTAGCAGCGAGAGTCAGAGAGACAGTCATATACCGCGTGATATGAATCGTTCAACATGAATAGTAGTTATAAGTTCGATATTGAATACTGTTTTTTTCAGTTGATATAAATCAATTCGAAAATAAATAGTGTCGTGTTCGCTTCTGCACCCGAATAACGTAACAATTGGTGTCAGAGGAGGGATATTTCAGTGTGAAGTAAACAGACTGTAACGATAGAGGAACTACACGAGTTGAGAGTGGTGGACTTGGAACGCGAGTTACAGGAGAGGAATCTAGATACAACAAGGATCAAAACAACACTCCAGCATCGTCCCAAAAAGGCTACGGTGAGCGTAGGTCAAAATCCGAAGACCTTCACCTCCGAGAAACCAGCTACAGCGGAATCGATGTTAACCGGGATCTCGAAACAGATAACAGCACAGCGTCGGGATATCATGAAACAGATAGCGGCTCAGTCACAGGACTTCGCGGATCAGATGCGTGCTTAGCAAGAGGAGGGGTTGGATCAGCAAGGCATGATCTCGGACCAGATGGCAGCTCCGCGAAAGAATATTGTAGATCAGATGGTAGGTCAGCAGGAGAAGATGGCGGACCAGATAGAGAATCAGCAGGAAAGAATTGCGACGCAGATATCATCTCAGCAAGAAAAAGTTCTAGCACAAATTACTACTCGGCAAAATTAGATCGCATCACAGATCTCATCTCGACGGCAATAGGTATTTACTCAGATTCGTGCTCACCAAGATCAGATCGCTATTCAGAAAGAACAAATGGCTGCTCGAATCACCACTCAGAAAGAAGAAATGGACACAGCACTGTAGAATCTGCAGCATGAGATAGATGCACTGAAGTTGCAATTCATGAAGAAAGCTATACTAGAAGAGTCAGGATATGGTCCAGAAATCGTTATGAATGCAGACACTGTATAGTGACTACCAGATTATGAGGACTCAGGTATTGAATTCCGAAAATGAAGTTTATGCTTCAGCCATGCAATCTGATGCTGAATTGAATGAAAATGTTCAGGATGATGATGGTACCCAGGTAGCACATCATATTGGCTGGAACACGATTTCATATTGGGCCGATATAGATATATCGTACATGTGAAAAATAATATAGGTCCAATATGAGAGTATATTGGACTAACAATATTGGAATGATAATATTGGTGGAATATTGGTTCAACCTGAGCTGAATATGGATTGTCAGCTATAATATTGGAGCAATATAGGTTGTAAAATTCGTTAACAATGTGTTGAAAAACATATCTATGAATGTTATATAATATTGTTTTACGAATGTCGATACAACAACATCGTATACATATTGTTCCCGACATTTACAACCAATATTGCAATTTGAACATTCTCTCCATGTCGATTCTGAAGCGGTTATGCAATATTGTATGTTCAAGTTGAACGGCATATCGGTTGGATATCGTTTTAACAATATTTGAAACATTATATTCACCCATCTTGATTGATATCATTTTATCTATATCGTGCGGAAAATATCGTATACAATTTGCTTCTTACATTTATAACCAATATCGTAATTTGAATATTGTCCCCATGTTGATTCTGAAGCGGTTGTGCAATATTGTATATTTGAGTTCGACGGCATATTGGTTGAATATTGTTTCAACAATATTCGAAATATTATATTCACCTATCTTGATTAATATCATTCTATCCATATCATGCGGAAGATATCGTATTCATATTGTTTCCAACAATTATAACCAATATAGCAATTTGAACATTCTCCCCATGTCAATTCTGAAGCGGTTATGAAATATTGTATGTTCGAGTTCGACGGCATATTGGTAGAATATTGTTTCAACAATATTTGGAACATAGAATTTACCAATATTGACTAATATCAATCCAACTATATCGTGCGGAAGATATCGCACACATATTGTTTCTAACAACTATAAC
The DNA here is from genome assembly GCA_918026855.4 of Phaedon cochleariae. Classification (NCBI taxonomy): domain Eukaryota; kingdom Metazoa; phylum Arthropoda; class Insecta; order Coleoptera; family Chrysomelidae; genus Phaedon; species Phaedon cochleariae. The sequence goes on from OU896723.1 coordinate 10,840,946, forward strand.
CAATATCGCAATTCTAACATTCTCCCCATGTCTATTCTGAAGCGGATATACAATATTGTGTAATCGGATTCGACGGCAAATTGGATGAATATTGTTTCAATTGATATCATGCGGAAAATATCGTATACATATTGTTTCCAACAATCATAACCAATATTGCAATTTGAACATTCTCCCCATGTCGATTCTGAAGGGGTTTTTAATGATTCAAATATAAATATCAATAACAGCAATTCAATATAATTATATATCTTATATCGGACAGAAGAGAAAAACAATATTGTAATTCCAAGTTCAATTGCATATCAGGTGAATAGTTATCTAGTAATATTCAGAAAATAATATCATCTTATATCGGCTGATATGTGATTCACTATATCATGTGAGCAATATTGTTCACATATTGTTTTGAGAATACATATCGATATCGAAATTTCGATATTTATTCCATATTACGCACTCCCAAATCGATGTCGATAGATGGCGCTATAAATGATTGGTAACGTACTCCCATTGCCGATCAGACGAGAGAATATAAATATCAGCTCTAGACGATTGTAAAGTATTATAACCTGGAGTAGGGGTTAACCGTGATTAACAAGGAGGCTTTCCCAATGCAAGGCCCTTCCATTGCACTCCGGCTAGGCTGACCTTTGTGATTATTCCTGATGCGAATAACTCGCAAATATTGGTATGAAAATATTCTACCAATATTTTGAAGACAACATAGCTACATAATAATTTTCAATAATGTACCAATATTTCCAACCAATATTGCACCAGTATTGTCAAATGTTCACTGTCCATTTATCAGCAATATTGATATCACATTTTGTGACCAATATAACTTCACGAATATTCCAGCAATATTGGTATGAGAATATTCTACCAATATTTCTGAGACAACATACCTTCATGATGATTTTCAATGATTCACCGATATTTCCATATATTACACCAATATTGCCGAATTTTCACCATTAATTTCTCACCAATATCGATATTACATTTTGGGTCCGATATAACTCTACGAATATTCAACCAATATTGATATGAGAATATTCTACCCACATTTGGAAACTGATATTGTACCAATATCGCCGAATGTTCACATTTTTTTTCTCGCCAATATTACTTTCACAATATTTTGCCGATATTTCCGTAATATTGCACCGATATTGTCCCAATATATGTGTGCTACTTATAATGTCACTATTTCCACACCACATGCTAGCTAGTGCTCCAACTACTGCTGACACTTTCAGTAATACAATTGTGAATCCTCATGAGTCAGTTTCTGTTTATGAATCAAATATTCAATTCGAAATTGAAAAAACAAATCTCCTTCCATTTATTGAACGCATAAAATAAGTAGCCCAAGCAAGACATGTTAGTTGAAAAGACTTGCACTTAGTGATATTAATGGTGTTTCTACCTTGAGTACACTTTGCAAAAAGCTTGAAGCAGCTGATATTCTCAGCTTGACACCTGGTTCACATTCACAGTTTCAAGAACCTTCTCAATGTATGATTGATCCTGAGTTGACATATTTTTCAGATACACTCCCAAGGGGAACACCCAAAACGTCAGAATATAATGTATCAAAATATAATTCATAAGAATATATTTCATCAGAATGGAAATTCGTAGGTACCGTAATTGATAGTTACTGTAGTTCTGTAAGCACTTTTTTCATCGCTTTGTAAAACATAGCTCCGTGATTTGTAGGAATGTATAATAACAAAACGTGATTCGTCAAAATGTAATCCATCAGAATGGTATTCGATAAGAACCCTATTTGATCATAACAGTAATTCATCAGAACAGTCATTCATCATCACGGTGATTTATCATAATCTCATTCTATCGATAGGGTATTATATCAGAATCGTACTACATAGGGATGCTAATCTAACAGAACCTCATTTTAAAGCTTCAGTAAATTATCAGTACCGGAATTCGTCGCTTCAGTAAAACATCAGAATTGTATCTCTCCAAAATCATCGCGATATCAATGCATCGGCACTGTATTTTATAGTTTCAGAAATTTATTGAAACCGTATTCCATCGGAACTGTATTCTATCAGAAACATATCTCATCAGAAATGTATTTCATCAGAACCGTATTCCATCATCACCGTATTTCGTCAAAACCGTATTTCGTCAAAACCGTATTCTATCAGAATCGTATTTCATCAGTAAAGTATTCTGTAGATATACTAAATATCCAATTATTACAGATAGCTTAGATGCACAGAATATTTGTGTCAGTACCGGCGAATGCATATAGATGCTGTTCATGGTTTGTTTGGGATGATCTCCGATTGTTTGATGGATCAAACTACTGATTGAAACAAACGCAACAAGCACTTTTTTTTGCTAAATGGGACATTGAATATCTTCGCATTAATTCAACATATTCTGATGCCGTGTTTTCATTCTGAAAATGAATATTTCACTATTATAAATCTAGAAAATATTTAAGAATTCCATGCTTCCCATTTGATGAAAAATTTTGGGCAATTTTTCAGTCATATTCCTATGACGCTGAAGAATATTTACCTCGGAAGTATTTTTCAATACTTCTTAACCTGTTCAATAACAACAAATGGAATATCATGTTTCAAAATATGAGGTATCGTTTTCCTAACAAGAAATAGCTTTCATTGAAGCGCTATTTTCAGAAATGTTTTGGTAGAGATTCGTTAAGACCAATAGCAGAATGGAATGTTTTGTTCTGTATATACAGAGTGAATATTTGTATAACATTCATGGACCATTCAAGATTCAGTTTGGAATGATGGAGAATGAGAATGGAGAGAACAAAAATACCTGGTGGAAAATCAAGGTCGATGCAACTCGATAATACAGTTTTATTCTCTTCTGATGGAAGCACCCTCCTCCGTAATTATTGAGTTGGGTTTTTGAGATCTGCTTGATCTACAGAGCTTCCAATGATTCGCTCAATACGATCAAATGAGATTATTTTTGATGATACACTGCTCGCCAGGATCATTCGAATCAACAAAATTTCTAGGAATGGGCATCAGGACAGAGTGTGTTCACGATCTCTTCGGATTTGATTTTAATTTCCAATAATGAATTTTAGGTTCCAAAAAACTAAGTTTCGTCTAATTTCTCATGAAGACGCCTGTTTTTTTGCTTTCACGTTATCATTGAGGTGAGATTTTCAAGCGAAGAAAATGCCAATGAAACACTTGTGTGTTTTTTATGTGGGATCCTCATAAGCGATATATACTGGACGTCAGCAGCCATGGATTCTCTTATGCTTCTGGCGAGCAGAATCAATAGTTTGACTTCCATCAATACTGTCTGTAAATTGATTGAGGAGGTGGTACATCCATTTTTTTCAGATTTTCTGGTATCTTCTGTTGTCGTTTCTATGGAATAGAAATATGAGCCATTCAATGTAGTCAGGACAAATCAGATGACTTGTTCCATGATATCACAGCGTTCAAAAATTTTTTCATCAGAGAGCCTGAGAGAAAAGTTCATTCGATTGTCAGTGCCACTCAGTTTCGAAAATGGTTGAAGGAGAGGAATATAGAAAAAATATGGAATTACATTACTTGAAAACTTATACTTCGATATCGAATCTGCTTTCATGAAAAATGGAAAATGTCATTCTCTCAAATTGCCTTGAGAAGTGTCACATTAAGCAGGCATGTTGCTGATGATTCCTATCTATAGAAACGAAGAGAAAAAGATATAAAAAAGTATGGGAAAATGATTTCACCTTCCATAGCTTCAATTTATCGCTTCAGCAAATTTTATCATCCTGATTATCGAATGTACAGGATTGCCTTCATGAGGAGTAAGGCGGAAAATAAATTGTTCAGAGCTGAAACTCCTTCTGGAAATATCAGTGAATTCATTGCTACAGGCAAGCAGTGTATTCCACTGATGATTATCGCATTCGATCATCGAATGTATCTTCAAAAGCTTTCTAGTTCCTTGAAATTTGAGAATTCTACCCCCATATTTGTTTTTTTGTTTTTTGTTTGTTCTAAAATTTGTTCTCTCCGTCATTCGGTTGCCCCCTTACGAGCAACCCTCAAAAGTCTCCGAAAGTCTTGTGCGAGCAAGGAATGACGGGGGCCTTACCTTTTAACGTGTGATCCCAAACACTTACACTTATGATCGAAGAAATATGAATACTTTCAATATGTACAGAGATGTGCACAACAAACGGTCAGTGCTGTAACTTCTGATTCATTCGGGATCAGATTTTTATTAATTGACAAAATATTATCAGTTCTGTCACTTCTAGTTTCACCGGAAATTATCCCAACAGTTGATCTTTCAATGTATATTATCCCTTGATTTGGCTATATGTACAAAAAACTAAAATTTTTCCCGTTTGCTAGATTCCTCTTTCCACCTGATTTCCTATGAGTGGTCACATGCCATAGAGTTGCATTCGAAAACGAAAACAACATGTTGAGAGTGATTCCTGTTACCCCTGAAAAAATATATCCTTCATATTGCTTGCAAAATGTGGGTGAATACATTTAATTGTTGACGTATGCAACGAATATGTGCATCGTGTTGTCCAAGCTCATGAAAACTCAAAAAGCTTGTGTGACTGCGTCAGTTGAAGTGTTGAAGAACAAATAATTTTGGAAGTGTAGATACAATATGAAAATAGTCATCGAACGAAAAACAAAAGTAAAACCAATAAACTTTCCATCCGAAACTAATCACAAAAGGTGATTCAATTTTTCATATCTCACTGCGGGCAAAGTGACAACTGCATGACATATATTCATTATTCTGAATGATGATGTGGAATAATTAGATTCCTGCATTTATCTTGGTGACTTGAGAGTTCAGTTTCATGAAATATGTGTGATGTAAACAGCCCAACTAATGTTAAATAATTCTGATGTCTAAAAATTGTGACATGAAGAATAATGTGGTCATATGCGACCGTGAGTATTCCATGGGTCAAAAAAAAATTGAATAAATGATTACCTATAACTAATCCAGCTGTCTATAGCCTATTGAGATTTCAAATCGTGATCCAATTCCTGACACCCTATCACAGAACGGATTGAGTTCAGGATATACGGTGCTACGAACTTTCAACTTCAAAATTAGGTAATTTATCTGATGATTTTGAAATTTGTCACGAGCTCATATTATTCTGACTCACCCTGTATACGCATTTGATTTCTCATCGATTCATGTCATTCTGACTCTGGAAGCACCTCGTTTCTTCATATATTCTTTTATAGATATAACATTTCGATAAGATGCATATCTACAGAGTGTGAGAAAATTCTGAATTGAATAAGGGTTTTTTTTTTCAATATAATCAACGTAGGTACCTACAACTGAATTCCTGATAACTAATACCGCACGCAGGCAGTTGGAGCTAACGGCCTCTCTATACACCTATCAAACACCGACAATGAGAATAGGAAAAATATACAATCTTGCATTGAGAAGCTTACAAGGATCCTTGGGGTGAAATTCTATCGAGATCTCATTCAGAATAACATATTGCAAGTTAGAATAGAATGTTAGAAAATCGGACAAAAAGTCGATACTCTGTTCCTGATAGGGCACTGAACCTACGATGGATTACCATTCTGACGAAATACGGTGCTGATACAATACGGTTCTGATGGAATACGGTTTTGATGAAATACGGTTATGATGAATTAGCGTTCTGATAGATCACGATTATGATACATTGATGTGCTGATGAAATACGGAAGCGATTAATCACGGTTCTTATGAAACACAGTTCTGATGATTTACAGTTTTGTTAAAATACGGTTATGATGTTTTACAGTACCGATACTATACATTGCTGACAAAATGATATTCCGACGAATTACAGTTCTGATAACTTACCATTATGACGTTTTACCGTTATCATATATCACCATTGCGACAGGATACGATTCTGACAAATTACTGAAGCTGAGAAATACGGTTCTGATGAATTGCCTTTTTTATTCGATACGGATTTCTCGATTCATCGTGCTGTCAGAATACGATTCTGATGGAATACCATTCTGATGGAATACGGTTATGATGAATAACCATTTCTATGAAGTACGGTATGATGTTTTACGTTTTTATGAAGTACATTCCTTTATTACACAACAAGATGGATTACATTATGATGTTTTGCATGCTGATGAATTACTGCTCCGTTAAATTACGGTTCTGTTGAATTACCATTTTGATCGAATATATTGTAGCATTTAAATTTCTCACACTTTATTTTTATGGATTTCAAAATATTTGGAATATAGCTTTTCTCAATATTAGTATAGCTTTCAAGTTTTTCACACTTTATATTAGGCTTGAAATGGAATCAAAATATTTTTTGAAATTATTGTATTGTAAATATCAAAGTTCATCAAGGAAACGTCTGGAAATTTCACAACTTTATTCAGTTCAACCTACCTGGTACATCTAAAAGGTTTAAGAGTAGTACATACGAAACATAGTGATGGTAAAATGATTCTTGGTCAATCTCGAGGTTGATTTAGCCAATTTGGTGATGAGAGGATGAATACTTTTCCTAAAATACAGGATTTGTATTATTTACATTATCAAGCAGAGTTGGCAAACTACTTACCAGAACATAACAGGAGTCCAATCTACGATGATGGTTCGCAGGATACCTTTTGAAAATTGGTATAAGGTCCTTTCTCATGTGGGAAATACCTCTTCAGTTCGGTTGGGCCTTTTTCACAAGTTTATTTTCATTGTTTTGCTTTTCATCCCATTTTCAAAAGCAGAGTCCACCTATCCATCACTTGTAGATTGTCATCACTGTCACCTCTGTCACTCCATCTAAAACTCCTTTCATTTCTCGCACCAAGAATACCAAAATCGAGGTTGCCAGGTTTATTCTTGGAATTCCTGAGAAGTTGTTGAATTTAATGAGAGTAATGTAGAATCGTGCAGGTGTAGATCATAAATGGTATCACAGTTCAAAGGGAAATTTGCGAAAGTCACTATTTTCTGCTCCTTTACTATTCTGGTCTTCCAAGACAGTAGAACAATGGCGAGAGATCCGTTTCCGGAAAGATGGAAGGTACTTCAGTACGTTATCACGGGCACTTTGGTCCTGGTGTTCGAAGAGATCAGATGTGCTAAGGTGCAACTTCTGCAGTGAGGTAACAGGTTCAGCCTGGATTTTGTATTCCCGATTCCCAAGGGACAGTGGAAACCTCATAACTGCTACCACCAGGATTTTTCCAGAAACTCCAGCCGTTTGATTTGGTTCTCGGCAAGCCAGAAGTCTCTGTCCAGGATCGACCACGTGGACCTGGGCAATTTTTTTGATCTCCGGTTGTACCCTTCGAAGAAGGTGAGTCCTATGGAAGTTTATTCCCACTTTTGCCCACCAGAAATCGATTCCAGGCGTGACCGGTATTTTCTTTCTTTTAAATAGGGTTTTTTGGGAGGGCATTCAAGCCCACATTTTTTTGATCCCGGCATACGATGCTGTACAGTTCAGCCATGTGGTTACTGTACCATGTGGTCCTCCACGAGGTGTCATCATCAGATGTTTCATCGTCAGTAACGTCGTCGACTTCAGCTGCTAGCTTTGGTTACATCCATCAGTCTCAGCAACTCAATGGTTGTCCCGTCCCAGCTCGCATCATCTGGTTCCTACTAGCTCTACATCGTTCAGCTCCAGCTGCCCTTCTGTCTGCTCCTGCCGCCAGCTTCAGCTGATAAATTGTCAACTTCGTCTGTCCGCAGCGTGATGGAAGATATTCTTCAAAAGGGTGGTAATTATTGATCGATCAGGTATAATATATAATAATTTTGTTTTGACCAAATTTCTGTCTCTATGATTTTTATAGGTATATAAATTGATTTTTGATTTATTTTTTTGACCAAATAGATTGGTGAGATACCAATAAGCAACTTCGAATGCTTATGTAAGCGAAACATAGTACTATGCGGTAGCCCCTGCGAATAGCTGATTTTTTTACTACTTGTTTGATTATTTATACTAGACATCACCTAGAGACTTGGTAACATCAGAATATGCATTTTTTTAATTACATGATTTTCTATATTGATCATATTCCCATTCATCAAATGATCATCGATTGATCACATTTTTTGTCAGTAAAATATTAAATAATGAGTTTTGAATTGATAATATCTATACATCTATCACATGATCAACGATTGATCACATTTTTTGTCTGTAAAACATTATATAATACATATTCATATTGATATTCACATCTATCATAATTATGTGCATCGATTGTTCTCAATGATTTTTTGTCAATAGGATATACCTAAATTCCAGAAACTTTTTACCCATCACGTTGTTGTATATGTGTATATCATAGACCTATAGGTCTATGGTGTATATAATATATGTGTCACACGTTTATTATGACTTTTATTTATGGTATGATGAACATTCACTAATTTTATAATTCTCAGATATCACTAATATGCAGTCAAATATTCTTTATAAAACTTTTTCTATTTGTTTCCTTAACTTTCCAGATAGCTACTTGTGATCCTTGGGTCAATAGTTGTGATAATTCAAAAGTTGAGTGGCGCCTGATTTTTTTGGATTATTGAGTTATGCAATCTTTTCTATTCAACGAACCCATAGTGCTTCTCTGACCAACAGCTGCCGTTCGCAAGTAACCATTCTTTTTGTTTTGCTTCAAAATATCTCAATTTTGAATATAGTAAGGTTACAATATTTTGATATAATTCGGTGTTGAAAGAATACGTTCTGACGAATTAAATGCAGCCCTCCCAAGTTCTCGAACTTCTCGTAACAGCCAGAATTCCTGAGAGAATTTCCAACACCGAAAGCGAAATTCTAACGATAAGAGATTGAATGAGAATTTCGGCACAAATAAACAAGTTAATTTTATCAGTTCGAATGCGAACTCAAGTTCATCGGTTTTCTGTTGGAGGTGTTGACAACCAAACCATACTTCTATCAACTGTAGAGCTACTGACGATATCATCAAGAAATTCTGGTTCAAATGCGGTTGTGCGGATGTCACTTCAAGGGAATGTAGAAAATGTCAGGGAAACCAGTGATGGAGGTGAGGTATTATGACTTTTGTTTTCCTCCATCATTTGATAGAGTGAACAAGATCAAATTTTTTCATCCCCAATGAATGGAACGATTGGAACAATACAGTTACAGATTTTTATAAAAATAATGTTCTCCATAAAAATTCAAATTCAAATTCACTTTTTTTTGTATAAAAGCAATAGAAGTCACCTGATAACAGACCATAACATCCCTGTGGAAATTCTTGATCAGAAGGTAGTTCGTCTTTTGGACAGTGGTGCCAATGTTTTGGTTTGTGGTAAAAAATCAGTAGATTTGCTGAAGAAACTTGATCTAGAATTGGAATAACTCCTTTATGAAACATGTGACAACGTTGATGGAACTAATGGAATGTCAAGGGTGTTGTTGATCTACCAGTTTGCCCGAATAACATTGTTCAGGTTGTTTCTACTGTAGTAGTGCCTTCACTGTCCCACTCATTTTTGAATTTAAGCGATTTTTGCGATCAGTTCAAGATCAAGATCGACTTCAAGAATTGGATTTGGAATGTGCATAGTGCAGTAACACATAATTTTGTACATATACAGGTTGTCCCCAGTCATGTCAATGTGATCGGAAATTCAGATTCAAGGAATTCGTGAGATTAAACTCATTCAGAGAGTGCCCAAGCAGAACAGATTATAATATATTTCGAAGAAATCAGCAGTGAAAGTCGTATTGGTCTCACAAATAGAATTGAAATGACAATTGACACTGTTGATTCTGAGCCATTCCTAGCTAAGCAGTACATCATGTCACCATTTATGTTAGAAGTTTAAAATTGAGAACTTGATGATATGCTGAAGTTATAGGTGGTTAAACCATCTCAGAGTCCCTATAATAGGATAGTTCTTTCAGTGAAAAAGTCATCCAGTGATCACAGGTTTTGTTTTGACGGGACAAAACGCAATAAAGGAACTAAGCACAATAACTGTCCACCACCTTCCATTGACAGACTTCTGAATTTGCTCAGAGATACCAAATACATCTCAAGTGATGATCTTCGTAAAGCATTTTGGCAGATTCCTTTGGGTGTGCCGCCACGTGAGGAAACTTCATTCAAAATGCCTGGTAGGGGATCTTTCTAATTCACAGTCATGTCCTTAGGCCTATGTGATATTGTTCAGACTCAGCAGAGGCTAAGTGACGCTCTATTTGGATATGAGTTTGAACCACATATTTCCACATATCTGAATAATATAATAATTACTTCAAAAACTTTCGATGAACATGAATCACTGCTTGCTGAGGTGAAAAATAATTTAGAAAATGCAATTTCAACAGTGAATATTGAAAAATGTGACTATTTCGAAACATTCCTCAAGTATCTTGGCTATGTTATTGATAGAGACAAATCCCGCACAGATACTGATGAAGTAGCAGTCTTGGTCAATTATTTTCGCCCTACTACCAGTACTGAAATCAAATGTGTTATCGGAATGTGTTTATGGTATAGCCGCTTCATCGCAAATTCTTCAAGTTTGAAAGCACCTATCTCAAGCCTCCTCATGGGGAGAAAGAGGGGGCAGCCAATAACTTGATCTCCAGAGGCGGAAGATGCTTCCATCCGTGTTGAGAATGCTTTGATATCATCTACTAATACCAAGTTCACCAGACTTCAATCAACCTTGCCTGAAACAGTGTGATTCTAGTTATTTCAATATTGACGGTGTTCTGACTCAGAATATTTATTCACAAGGAAGAGTAATAGCTTATGCTCCATGTTCCTCACCTCATGCAGAACGAAATTATACTGTGACGAAAATAGAACTCCTCAGTTTGATATTTTTGATAGATAAATTCTGACCTTATGTAGAAGGCACAAAATTCTAAGTGATCACTGACCACAATTGCCTTTCGTGAATCAACAATCTCAAGGATTCTTGTGGAAGACTTGCTGTAAGGGCTGTGAAGCTCAGAAAAAATAATTTCCAACAAGCCCATAGCTTCAAATTTCTCACCTGATTTTCTGTCCAGAATAACTCCTAGTGATTCACCTGATGATATCCAAGAGGTATTGTTGATCGACATAAAGGCCAAAATATCTGATGAATGGTACGAATTACTCAAGAGAAAAATTCCAGAAAAACCTGGTCCGCTTTCAAAATGGAAAGTCATAGGAAATCTGCTTTTCAAATTCATTCTCTCGAAGGTCATATTTCAGACTGGAGAGAAAAAATGGAAGACTGTTGGTGCTGAGTCCCAAAGGAATGATGTTATTAGAAACTCTCATGATCCACCCACATGTTTCTATTCTGGTTTCTACAAAACTTGTCGAATTCAGGGAAATTTTTATTGGTCAAAGATGCGTCCTCATATTTCGAAATACATTCGTCAATGGAAAGTTTGTCGATCATAAAAGTTAGCTGAAACATCACGTTAAGGTTAAATGGGCTGTGAAAAGCAGGTTAACTTTCCTTTTCAAGTCCTAGCTGTCGAACTCATGGGACCATTTTGTCGGTCATCCCGTGAATTCAAATATTCACTAAACTTGTAATTGGAGACTGGTTCTCGAAATATACCATTCTATGTCCCCTAATAGACTCGACAGCAGCAGACATAGTTGAATTCCTTGAAAATCAAGTGTTTTTGATAAGTGGAACTCAGATCACCATTGTGGATAATGGTACTCAATTCGTAGAGAAAATCTTTAAAAAGTTGACAGATATGTATAAAGAGAAAATTTGGTTTACGCCCCGCTATTCAGCTCACTGTAACTTCGTTGAACGTCATTATAATACAGTTGGACAAGCAATATGTAGCTATATAGTTGCACATAATCATTGGGACAGAGAGTTATCTGAGACACAATTTGCTATCAATACTTTTGTGCAAGAAGTGCAAAATCATGTTCCAGCATCTTTCAATTCTGCTAGTAATATTCCTCACTCAGGTAACTATTATAGTAATATATCTGATACAGTAGGAATAGAGTTGAATCCTCAAAGTGGAAAATATTTTCAATCCAGATAGAATCTTCTGCAAATTGAAGGATAAATTGCATCAGGCTCACCAACGAAATTTGATAGCATATAATTTGATATTGAACATAAGGTTTGGTGTCTAAACAAGGTACTGTCAGAAGCTGCAGTATAATGTAGTTCAAAACTAGCACTCAAATATGTTTCGTGTGTACTCAAAAGGAAGGTTTTACGTTGAGTTCATTCTCTGGAATATGAGAATGGTAGTCCAGCAGGTGACTGGCATATTGAGGATTCGAAACCTCATTTTGGGTCTAACTCGGACATTTCTGTAGGTTTGTTCTAGAGATTTTCTTGAGATATATTTTCAAAATTTTTTTAGAAATATTTGAACTTTTTTTCGAAATCCATTGTAGGTTTTCAGGAACTTTTTGGTAGCTACCGTGAATGTATAAGTTCACAAAAACACCCTAGGAAAGATTTTTTCAATTTTGGAATCTTACTCGATTATGAATTCTACCGACTAAGACTCCCCGATAGATCGTGATCCTCCTTAGGATGTTTAGTACGCATAGCTACTACCCCAAAAGTAAATCCCCGAATAGAGGTATGCATTTGATCTTTATGGTCATATGTTTTTGGGGTTAGAGTTGGTTATCCCAGTATCATTCCTAGAGCTACCTGAACTTGGATATGCTCCGAACTAGTATCATCACGGCAGTAACGTGATGTTCCGAATACTGTTCCATTTCTTTTCGGTCGGGGTGAGAGCTAGTTATCCCTGGAATTGTTCCTTGAGCTACTTGAACTTGAACATGTTCCCAGCTAGTGATTTCGTCACGGCAGTAACATCGCTGTTTTGTATTTCTGCCACTGGTTATGTGGACAGTCATAACCTGTAATGGTCCATGCACTGCTCTACCTCAACTTTTTGGGAGTGATCAGCACTTTTGATGCTGATACTACACATTTGCTATCGGATACTATTCAATTTTCGAAACTCATATTTCCCACAGTATATTTTGAAAAGCCAAGAGCTTTTTTGTCTGTAGGGACCTTGGAAGCGTCAAAGTTGTTTCATGACAGGTTGGGCTAACGAAATCTTTGTATTGTGGAACTCTTGTTTGGGCGGATTCAATGGGCACATATCTTGGTAGTATCGCTCTTTTGCTTCTGCACCTGGGTAGTCTCTAGGTACAACCTGAACCCTACGTGATTGAAAAACTCCCGACCGTTATTTGTTGAATCTTTTCGTTTCAGGTTTGGCCTGTTCAAGGTTGGTGGCAGTATGATACTCCAGTTGAACGGTGGACAGCTGATTGAATCAGAATTTCAAATTTTCCACCTTAAGATTTTTTAGTGGGTTCCCTTTGTTCTTTCAGGAGTTGACATCTCACTGAATGATTCATACAATTTCAATATTTTGATTCAAATATAAGTCTCGGTGATCTGAAGTACTTATTCTTCTGTGTAATTTCTCGAAAATTCAAATCACTCAAGATTCAAATTTGTTTTTGGAAAAGAGGTGATGTAGCATGTAAATTTTCACAACTGTATATTTCGTCTGATTCTTTTAGATTTGAGGGTCTTGTATTTTATTTGATACTGCTGAGCACATCTGACAGGATATTTTGTCGCAATGTAATAGTCAACATTTTCCAATAACATAAATTTAAGTCAATTTACTTCATGTTCGTTAATTATTCTCTAACCTGATATGTGGATACACACCTGAGATTCCACACTGTACATAAATATATTCTATTCCAATCAATTCGTTGGAATCTCTTGCTATACCTGCTTTGTTGTTATTTGAGTTTCTGGAAGTAGTATGAAATACCATTCCAGAGACATTGTCATACTCACTTTTCACACTGTAATTTTCACTCCAAACTCCATCACGGTAAGGTAATAGATATTGGATTCTCCAGGAGTGTTAAGGCAAATGGTTTCATTTGGAATTCACCATTGTGGATCAATTTATTTCGTTTACCTAGCATTATCTTCGTGATGGATGTATTTGATGAATTCATGTTTTAATTTTGATGATCAGTTATCTCGCTTGACGTCAATCAGCTGTCGGTCATGACACTTGTTGAGAGTGTGGCACTTGTCATGCGTCAAATGCCAATTTGGATTGATGTATCTTCATCGCCGAACGAACTTAGCCAAGTATTCGTGATGAAAACGGACCAAAGGTGTGACGTCAATTCAGTCATCAATTCTGATTGGATCAGATGAACATCTGTGTAGTATTAAGTCTCTGGAGGAAGGAGCGATAACATTATGTATTTTGAATATCCGAATTTTCTGTCAACTTGAAAATCGGAAACTGTCAATTTGATCTAGCAGTTCCTGGAATGTTGGGAGAGGTATTTTCTTTTCGATCGTGAGACAGGAGATTACTTCAGAAAATTCTTCGAGGTGGCCAGGTGCCATTTTTGTGGTGTGAACCAGCTTCTGAAGTCCTGTACCGCCTGGTGTTCTGGATCACATCAGGATATACTGAATTTGTTTGCTTATCAATAAGGACTGTTGGACTCTACAGTTTTTTTCTGGTTCTGGTTTGAGAAGCAGCATCACCCAGGCAGCCTTGTGTCTACCTTCATCGTCTTGAAGGCCATTTCAATCCCCAACCCTGCATAGAAGGTGAGTCTCGCATAATTTTCTTCTTTTTTCACTCTGCAGTCCAGAAATTCAGAACCTTATTGTCATTGAATATTTCAGGGTTTCACTAGGAGTTCTAAAAACGAGAGTTATCATACCAGGAGCAATATCCTTTCCAGGAGTCATTGCTCTACCAGGATTTGTTATCTCTACAAGGCCATCTGTGACTATATAGTAGTCTGGAATCTGGACTCCAAATATCGTGTCCTACTTGTTTCCTGATGAGATTGATTTTCGAAGTGGAAAAACAACTGTTACATTGTTTCATCTGACAACCATGGCTGTGAAGTCAGTACCCCGCTCTCCACCAACCTTCTCCTCAGCAGTTTCATCTGGTGGCACTGAAGCCATTTATCAAGGACTTACTGGTGTAGGGCACACCATACAGGTTTTTGACATAAAATTATATTCTTCATTTTTTATTCTCACTCACTCATGACGTCCATTGCTAGTGTGTATGATGAAACACAGCTAGGTCATGAATTGATGGAATCACACATGGAAGGTACATACTTCATCTCAAAATAGTATACTATGCGCTGGTAGGATTCCTTCATATTCAATATTTCCTTGAAATCTGCTATGACTATGAAACGTCTTCACAGGAGCTATTGAGATTTCAAGTACAATATAAGGTTGATTCATATATGCTTTCATCCACATAGCAGCAGGCAACAGTAAGGAGTAGGTTCTTAACACGAAATAGGTATCTAATATTTATCGATTTATTTATATTCGTCAAAACCTGTGATATGAGTATTATCATAATTGGATATTTAGAGAATTTGATATGACTGTTTTCATTTGTTTATAGACATGACACTCCATTTCACAACATATCTAAGATGAATTTGGGTCTCTAAGTCTGAAATAATAACTAATATTATTCATTATAAGGTTGCTCAACTTTTCAGGTAACATTTCATTCGAATTGAAAGTTGCAGTAGAGCCTCATATTTTTTTGTTCAACCTCATGATTGCTAGATTATTGAATTTTTGCTATTCCAACTCATTTTGATAACTCGAACCCATAGTGACTACTAACGAAGAGCTGCCGTTTGCAAATGCACCTACTTTTCATAAAAGTAGTGCTGCACTCTTCTTTCAGTCATTGTTCATTGAAATTCGATCCAAATAGCACGGGACGTCTTCAAGATATCTGAATCATATTGAATCTCAGTCTGTACGTATTACATCCTGAAAAAGACGTCCTGAAGATGTCATCATTCACGCGTTCCAAAGATATCTGATTCTCACGTCCTAAATACGTCTCGAAGATATCGTGATAATGAGAATGGTCAATTAAATTTGGTAAACCATCATGAGTATAAATCATAATCATCATAATATCATTTTGGTTTTTCATATCTACAGGCTCTCTACTATCAGATTTCTTGAATTCTACATTTTGTTTTGGTTGTTTTCTCATATGCGTTAACTCTAAATGAGAAATGGGTATGATCATATCGATTCAGGTTAATAGAATATCTTCAATTTGAGATGATTTGAAAATACCGCCATGCCAAACAGAATTAGGATCGTAGCGCCAGAGCCACAACGGCGAATGTCGTCACTAATCTATTAACACGCCCACGCTTGTAAACATTTCATTTCACATCGTTTGGTATCTGGTAATGGTGTTTATGTTCATTTCGTTCTGAGTTTTCAAAAAATTCTCATCTTCGATATTCGTGTATTTCCGACAATCTTATTTTCCAGTGGTTTATTGTGTTTCGATTAAGGATAATAATATCTCTGTTTATCAGTAAAAAACCTACCTAACTCTAGTTATTATGTTTCAATATAATGAGCTGAAATTTATCATCATTATTGAACAAGAATTCAGCCTGTGCATTCTGATAATGGGCCTGTTTCAGTGAAAAATGTTATTTCATTATTTCGAAGTACTAACCCTAACTAGTTCACTGTCGCAAACCGTTTTTTCCCTAGAGCTCTGTACATTTTTTAAATAATTATTGAAATACACGATATTTCGTAACATGAAAAACGCGGGAAAGCGCGTGACGTAGGCAGCTGGTGAACAATTCATATAAGATTCGACATACATATCCATTCTCTCTCTCTCTGTGACAAGTGCAAACATATTTCTGATTGTCATCTATCAAAATATGTGAGATGAATATTTTGGTAATGATACTAAAATTGAAGAAGAAGATTGCGTATAACCTAACCTATGGTAGTCGTATATTTTATACCGATTTGTCAAAATAGTAGTGAGAATTCGCCTGAAAAACTGTTTTCGACCGTCCCGGCTAGAACCCAACGCAGAAAAAACTGGCAGTGCATCTGGAATTTATTTCAGGACATGACCTCTACTGCTGTGAGGATCATTTCAATGTGGGTTCCCATTGTGGAATGTGATATCCTTGTCACTTTTCGATATTCCAGCTGGCAGACAATTCAGTTAATTGCATGTTTTCCAAAATCATTGGATCAACACTCAAGCTGAAACCTCATGCAGTGCCACACAAGTTCTTGAATGTAACGCCACCCACATACGACATACAAAAGAAGTATACTGACTGATAAGGGAAACAAAAGGAAAGCAGAGTTGCTGGAAAATGTTTGGAAGAAACGAAAAATACAGCTATCAGATTATGCAGAACTAAGTGCAGAACCCTCATCATCCAAAAATGTAGCAGATACATCTATATCAGTTTCTGACATCATTGAGGTTGAGGAAGAAATAGTTATTCAGACTAATATACAAGGGCCATTCAGAAGTAGAGGTGTAAATATGGAAAATTAAACTTTTCATGATGTACCCAACCAATGAATCATATCAAGTTGAGGGAGAAGAGTGTGATCAAACCTTATTGTATGAAACCTTCATTTTCAAGTTCATATACAATATCTGAATCTCTTTCATCTCCTACAAGGAAATATGAGCTGAACAGTTCAACTGATCTTGATGAAATTGCTGAGGAGATAAGAGACAGACATACAAAAGCCAGTTATAAAGAAACTGAAATTTATACAATAGAACTTCATCAAGATTTTGGCTGATAGAGGCTTTAAACATATTGCCACACTGAGAAAGGTTGTGAGTTAGTTAGGCCACCAAGTGTATCATCACAAATGAAATCTACACCACAAGAAGTACAAAATAGCAGAATTATAGCATCTCTGAGAATTCATGTTGAAAGAGTTATTAGAAGAGTACATGCAAAAATGAACTATTGGTTTTTTCATATGTCCATGGGTATACGTGTTCTAGTGCTTATGAATAGTTGTGACAGTGATAAAGTGAAATCAAATGGTTCCATTTTTAATGTGTATATATTTTAGGTACACCAAAGCAACCAAAGTTGGCATAGTTTTGTGAATTTTGGTTCAACAAGTTCTATAAAAAAAATATCTACCTATTTATAATATATCATTCTACCATTGTTCATTTTTGTTTCAATCAGATAACTGAATACCTATAATGTTCTATGTCTATGAAGATTTTTTCATGACCTATGTAGATCTCTTGTAATATACATTACCTACTGTGGAATGATACTGTAATTTTCCTTAATTGAATATTTCAATTTGATATAAGTACTTACTATATTTGTTTTTCATTTATAATCAATAAAAATAAATCACAACAAACTATAATTTGTAAAAGTATAATATGGAATCTATTGTAGATTTTCACCTCATTTCCACCAATTATCTCTACTATGTCTTCATCTCCCAGACACTTTCTTCATTACACTAAAATGAATATAAAATGTTACATATCAATATACCTAGTTTACTAATAAAGCAAGGCTTCATGATTAAAGTGAAGTAGGTAATAAGATATTTTCTTGGGAACATACCAGGTCTCTTGGCTCAGATTACTGGATTTCTGATTTAAACCTTTTCTCTGCTCTTAGTTTTTGATCCACATCAGTCTTGTGTTTTGAATGGGCTAGAGATTGATGATCCATATCATACTGCCCAAGCTGGATGATTTTCATCTTTCAGGCACTAGGTTCTCCTACAAGGTAAATAAATTATGTGTGTATTGAAAACATGATGTTTCCAAACCATGTAGGGCCATCAAAGGAAATGAGTATTGGCTTCTTTCATCAAAAAGAAAAATGATATATGTTTTCAATAGCATGAAATACTAAATTCATCAGTTCTAGAGTAGGTAGATACATATGAATAATATTAAAATCCTTTTTCTCAAGTACCTGTTATGAAAATAGTGTCTGCTACATATCCTCTGGTTTATTATGATTGTTTCTGTTGTTGATTCTTTCTCTTGATGGCTGCTATCCACATTTCCCTTGTCTTCCTTGATAGATCTTTCATCTGTGGGTAATGCACAGTTTTTCACAGTATCACAGTAGGAAAGGGAATAAACATCAAATGGTCGGTCCCACCACAATACATGTTACTGGCATTTTCTCTTCAAATTCATACTGAGTTTTCATTATTCATAATTAATCTTGACAAAACTCAATCTGACTCAATAAATTAATTTTCTAAAAGGTTTCCAAAACCCACAAAGTCCTCAAGTAAACAGACATGTCTTTGATTTATTTTTGTTTACCAACCAGAGACAGACGAGACTAACGTTAGGTTAGGTTAGAATAATTCTCCTTCTCTATTGACATTTCGACGATTGCGCTGTTGCCAGACTCACAAAAAAAGTTTGGGTTTGAATAAAATTATGATCATTATAACGGATATAAGGATATTATTACTGACACTGAATCATCATCTTGCAAGATATATAAGTAATCATTGAGTGATTATCAGGAACCAGGTGGCCACATTGTCTTTTGCGAACGTAAATATTCTGTCATTGGTGATATTGAATCTCATATAGGTAATTACTGGCTATAAATTTGGCAACGATGACTATTCTCCGTACCAGCAGGTTGATGACGTCACGAAACCTGGCGTTTTTCGAAGGTTCTGATTTTCAATTAATGAAAAAGCGTATTTTGGATGATTTCAAATAACAACTGATAGCATCAAATACTATTCACACACGGACTGATCAATATAAAATAGGTATGTGGCGTGAATTCGATTAGAGTGTACAACCCCATTCCATCTGTTCACGCTTTTTCAGTGATTCAGTGTCTTCAAAATGAGGCCAAGCTCATCAGAATATATGAGATATCTGCGCGGACCTGAGAATTCTGAATGCATTTTCGAAGGAAAAAATATTTTGAATGCAGGCCACCTGGTTTTCACTAGTCAAATGGATGCTAATGATCGCCCTCGAGTATACGCCTTATGTTTACAGTTCACTCATCTCAATTCTCATCCTCATAAAATTGAGGGTACATATTGAACATTGAGAACTAGTGTCTATCAGGAGTATATAATGCTATTGCTCTTGTGAAGCTAGAAATAGTGGTACCAGAAGCATTCTTAGTGAAATGTGACAGGTAAAAATAAACTCTCCCTGATATATACTGGAACTCCTGAAACTCAACTCAATATAAACTGGACGTCAATTGAAACGTTAATAGTGAAATTTGGCATCAAGTTTGACTTCTCGTAATTTCTAGAATATTCAACGAATTTTGAATTGCCGCTCAGATTCTGAATGCTTTTTTCATCGTCTTTCGAACCGTCCCTTGCAGCTCCTTCTAAATTGATCAGGACCCATGATACTGGGTGAAACAAAGTTTCGTGCATTTTGAAAAAAAATTCTCTGCCCCCCCATTTTGTCGGAAGACCACGATGCTCATATTTCATTCGAGCATTTCATAGATAGCAACCATACCTCGGGACGTTTTCGAGTTTTTGTCAAAACCCACTGTGGTTTCCGAAAGAAAAAATTAAAATTTTTACATTTTTTTCAAATGTACCAATTTCATAAGAGTTCCATAAATGGATACTTTTATGCATTTCAGGAAAGCGTTGAAGCAGATATGTATACCAGGTTACTCAAAAACAATCAATAATTTATTACTTCGCAGTCTATGATGAATGTTTTCTACCTTAGTGAGCAGTAAATTAACACATCTCATCAACAAAAACAAACAACGATACCTTGTTTGTATAACAACGTATTGTTGAAACAATGTAGGTTTGCATAGAGGTTATATCAATTGCCAATTTTCATGAGAATGTCAGTGTAATTCGGCTCCTAAAAAAATTTGCCTCGTTCAAATCGGGTCGAAATGGAAAATATCATTAGGTGAGATCACAATGGTGATATAAACTATAATTCGGTACAGATAATTATTATTTCAGGTTACGACGATTAGGATAAACCCAAACTCATTTAAGTACCATTTTCAATAAGTCAGTCGCATGACAATAAATAGGCTGATTCATCGTTTTGAGGATGCAGGTAATGTAGCATACCGTCATGGCAGTGGACGTAATAGAGAAACAAGCCGTCGGGATGATAACCATGTCCTTCTGACAGTTAATCGTCGGAGAACCTTGAATGCCAGTTAACTGAGGGACATCACGAACATCAATATATCCTGTTCAACCATTCGTCGACGTCTCCATGAGAGGAACCTTCGAGCCCGTAGACGAGCTGCCTGTCCACAGCTGTTGCCGCAACATCGGGCCGCCAGAAGGAATTGGGCCAGAGTTCATGGTAATTGGGGAGTAGCCGAGTGGAGTTGGTGTTTGTTTGTGGATGAGTCGCGCTTCAATTTGCATAATTCGGATGGACGTATTTTAGTGTGGAGAGAAACGGGTGAAAGGTATAGGGAGGCGAGAGTGGCATTTGGAGGAGGTGGTGTGACTGGGGTGGGATAATGAGGAATGGAAGAACGGAATTGGTAGTGCTAGTCGGCGAGAGCATGAATGCTGAAAGATATCGAGATAGGTGTTTGAGAGATGTTGATGTTCCCTTTGCAAGAAACTATGGAGACGGGTTCATGTTGGTTGATGACAATGCACGTCCCCATCAAGTTAAATGTATCGTCGAATTTCTTCGAGCGGAAAATATAGAACGAATGGAGTGGCCTGCACGATCACCTGACATGAATCCAATTGAGCACGTTTGGAGTGAGTTAAAGCTACGGTTGAATAGGCAAGGGAACCAATTTCGAAATTTTGATGAATTGACAAACGCAATTTTGCGTGAATTGTATATCCATAATTTAGTGGACAGTATGCCGAGGCGGGTGGCTGAAGTCTTGAGGGTCAGGGGAGGCCCAACAAAATATTAATAATGTATAGTTGTTTGTTCTTGTTGATGAGATATGTTGATTCACTGCTCACTCTGAGATAGAAAACTTTCATCATATACTGCGAAGTAATAAATTATTGATTGTTTTTGAGTAACTTGGTATACATATCTGCTCCAACGCTTTCCTGAAATGCATAAAAGCATCCATTTATGGAAATGGAACTCCTCTTGAATCAGTCCATGTGAAAAAATGCCAAAAAAATATTTTTTCGGAAACCACAGTAGTTTTTGGCAAAAACTCGAAAAAGTCCCGAGGTATGGTTGCTATTTATGAAATGCCCGAATAAAATATGAGCATCGTGGTCTTCCGACAAAATGGGGGGGCGGAGAAATTTTTCTTAAAATGCACGAAACTTTGTTTCACCCTGTATCATGGGTCCTGATCAATTTAGAAGATGTTGTGACGAATGGTTCGAAAGACGATGAAAAAGGCATTCAGAATCTGGGCGGCAATGCAAAATTCGTTCAATATTTTAGAAATTACGAGAAGTCAAACTTGATGCATAATTTCACTATTAACGTTACAATTGACGCCCAGTTCATATCATCGTTCTCAGGGAGAATGAGAAATCTTCGGGAAAAAATTATTCAAGGGATAAAAACTGTGTTTGGTCTACACAACAAGCAATCATCGAGGACGAATACAAACCGGTTTCTGTGAATAAAATGCTTTGGAGAAAAAAAATTAAGAAACCAGTTATATATTAGTCGAAGAGGATGAATACTGATTTTTTCTGTCTTTGCCTTCCAAAAACTGCAATAGCCAAACAAAGGTTTGAATTTCAGATTGAAACGATGGAACATAGATAATATCTCGAATTTTCTCACCACAAACAGGGAATAGACGAGCAAAATGTAATGAAGTGAACATGTCTTTATGATCATGTCATTATTATCAGAATCAGAATCAAGCAGTCTTGGATAACTCTTGTCAGTCAGCCTGGATTTATCATCTATTAAAAACAAACAAAGAACTTGCTGTGTCCAACTTCATTCAAATCTCTTTCCAGAAAAAGATTAAATTCTGATGAATTTTCAACAGCATTCAATCGATTGGATGGGGTGGGGTAATTCATCGCTGACATGAATTATAATGTACTATAAATAATTCACTAATTCCTAAAGCAAATGGAACACTGAAGCTCTGAAGTATAAGGAAATTCAGCTTATCTTCTGGTGATAAGATGTTCTTTATCAAAAATTCAACTTATTTGGGTTTTTTAGACTGTCGAAGAAAAGGTAAAAGTACTTATACCATAGGTCCGAACGCATATGCCCTACAGAGGTACAGGGGTACGAAACCCAGGTTCTCGAACCAGTGGCTCTTATGATTTATGTATACGTCCTTGTACACTAGATGGTGACAGAATTTCTACAGGGGTTGAAGGACTTTCGGGTTTATCCTGGGGTCCTCTAGCATCGTTTCACGAAGAGGATCAGGCTGACAAGTGATCAGTAATTTCATCAGAGTGGAGGTACGAGCGACGAGACAACTAGGAAGATCGTCAATGATAGATGAATATGAACATGGTATGAATTTTAATGTCTGATCATTATCCACGGCTATCCTCGTCGGATATGCAGTTGAGGTGACAGAGCATCTATAAGCTGGAATTTGCCGGGGCAAAATCAACAATAATAATAATGATCATCACTCCCAAACTTTCAAACACTGATTGAGAATATGCTCTAATTGTTCTCTGGTATATAAAAACGGATTATCTCCATAGTTATGGTTCTGATGTTGTCAATGCCCTTCGTTTGCTTGTTTTTCAATTATTCCATTATATTCTCCATATTGTCTGATTGTACTGGTGTGCGAAGGTATACAGGGTGTTTCATTGAGAAAAGTAAATAATTCAACTGTGGATAGGGGTCACTGGGGTGATTTGAAAAAAACCATGGTTGATGGGTCTTCAACTACTTAAAACCGAAATACAGGATGTTTCATCAATTTTGTCCATATCTTCATTCTCACATAACATTCCAACCAACCTGTATATATTTCTAATAATTGGTACACTTGCTCAATCTATCCTGCAGAATTGATTGAGGCAACAACGAAAGATAAAATCCAGGTCAGGCTTCACTTAAAATTCACAAATTCTTTTTGCCAGAAAACAACACCCTATACATTCGAATTCCTCATTTTTTTGCCATATCTGAAAAGAACATCAAGATTTCTATTCAACGATGTGCTTTTCATTCGTGCACAGACGATTTAAACTATCCATATTATGTGCTCAAAATATTATTTTTGCTCATTTTGGGTTACAAAATTGGAATCAGACGAGATTTCTTGATTTTATTACTTCCCATTCAGTATGTATAAGGAGTTGTTTTCTGGCAGAAAGAATTTGTGAATTTTAAGTGGAGTCGGACCTGGATTTTATCTTCTGTTGTTGCTTCAATCAATTCCACAGGATAGATTGAACAAGTGTACCAATTTCCAAAAATATATACAGGTTGGTTGGAATGTTATGAGAGAATGAAGATATGGACAAAATTGATGAAACATCCTGTATCTTGGTTTCAAGAAGTCGAAGACCCATCAACCATGGGTTTTTTGAAATCACCCCAGTGACTCCTATCCACAGTTGAATTATTTACCTTTCCCAATGAAACACCCTGAATAAAAACGGGTTGGAAAAAAATCAACATCTTTGTTTATTTTGTTTGTTTCAATATAATCTATTTGATGACCTGTGCAACTTTCACTGTTTTTTTTTGTAATAATGTCATTATTTGTGCTTTTCACAAAAATTTCATTTGTTGTTTTCTATAGTTGAATTTATTTGATCAGTTATCATTGTTGAATTTTGTTTATGATTCATCGTTATTTGAGTATTTTCCAAGGGTTCTGTTCGATATATTCTTTCAATATTGAGTTGAACAAATTGTTTGGAACCGGTGGGTCTCTTTTTTGTGAATTTGGTGGCGAGTGACACTTCACGCTAGAAGGTTTTCGTTTGGGAGGTGTAACAGGCGAAAAAATGGTTCTTCCTGAAATCGCGAATTGATGAGAAAAAGCGTTTTATTGTAAATGACCTAGGTTTCCCCACGAATTGGCTCCGTTTCGTTGTCAAATGGCCAACAGTTGAATCATTTCATTCGAGAAACAAAACCTGAGCCATTTCTCTGGTGGAATTGTAAGTGACTGGAGAGTGAGAAATATGCTCAAACTCTCCTCGTCACATTCTATCTACCTATACCAAATTCCATTTCGATACATCCAATATTCTAGAAGATAAGACTTGTCTAACAGGATAACACCGGTTATAGAGTTAATTATCTCAACTGAAGATGTGATAAATTTCAGAAAGTTTTGTGATTCAATCAATGCGCTATCTCTGTAATAGGACAGTTGAATCAAATGTGCTTGATGAAACATGATGAGTTTCAAGTGAGCCTCAGTTTCATTCGAGGCGAACATTCATATATGCTATACACGTCTGGTGGGTCAAATTTCTCAATAGAGAAACGATTCATGGGCGTCGTTGCCCCACCTTCTCGAGTCTGGCACGTGTGGCAAACGATGAACCTTTCGGTCAGCGTGATTTATTCGAAAAATGGACCTGTGCGAAGACAGTGTTTCTCTATAGGAACATTATTCTCACCACACGTGTATATCTGATTGGAACATTTCCGTTGTGAAACATCGAACATTTGGAATGAAACATGTAGTGAAGCTACTTCATGTTTTGGTCGTATGGGCTTATACTCACTTCCAATGAGAGCTCATTGGCATGATAGTAGAACAAACAAACTTGTATGAGTAGAGTCATCAGAAAAAAAAAGTAATAAACTATTTCTTCCTTGGTGGCGTTTATCACCTGTAATTTGACAAGAAGGAATATAAGGATCCAGAATTTTCGAAAATGTTAAACTCACGTTCAGAAGCGAGACTGTTATATGATAAGATTTGATCAGAAAATCACCAAAGAAGAACCATTTCAAGGATTCATTGACATCTTCAACGTATCTGGAATTGAAAAAATTTCATTGAAAAATTGAGTACTCTCCGCGCAGTTTCGCATGATTTTTCACACGTGTCAAGCGTTTATCTTCAGATACTGACTTGTTGAGAGGCAATGCCCCGTCATTCCTTGCTCGCACAAGTCTCTTGAAGACTTCTGAGGGTTGTTCTAAAGGTGGCAACCGGATGACGAATTAGAACAATTTTTTCATCGGAAAATTCCTCAATGTAATAGATTGATTCCTTTTACTTGTTGAAAAAAATAAAAATCCGAGAGGAATAACATAATTTTCCACAATCACCGAAGGACATCCTGATTGGCGTTAAATCAGAATTTTCGCATATTTCAACGAAAACTCATCGAAGTGCTCCGTCTATTTCCTGTTTTGAAAGATTGATTCACGAAAATTATTTGAATGACGTTACAATGTTGTCATATTGATTTAAGAAAATATATATTTCTCCGCTATTCCATGAACAAATGTCGAATTTCGATATCTTCTCGCTTTATCCAATGATGTGAGATTATCTACAGGATTCGATTAACAATTCTCGACCCACGTATAATCCCGTTTCAACTGGAAGTGATATTCTATGGCTTCCTTATGGAAGATATGTGTTTTTCGGAACTATGTCTTCGTTCCAAATGTCGAGAGTCTTACATTAAAAACAACTGAAAGACGCTCTGGAAAAATGATATCGTTGTGACCCGATACAATGTGTCCCACTTTGACCAGCATCATTTTCGTATTTTCCCATTGGTTGACCAGTTCTCAACTTTTTCGCAAAATGTGTAGGTAGTACGATCCATTGTCTTGAGTTCTCAATTATCTTATTGCAATATCACATGCCAACTTAGATTGGGTATTAGTGCCAAAAATCAGTAAGGTGGTAATATGATTATAAATTTTTTTTTATCTGGAAACTAATTATACAAGTTCAATCATCACGAAATCAGTGTATGCTCTGATTCAATCACCAGAAACAAGATGTTTCAAAATATATCCTTTGAAGGGTGTATATTGTTATGACCACATTCCGCTTGTTTGATAACAATGATAATAATTTTTGACATGAATTGATTTTTCACATATTGAACACTCTTCAGAACTTGAATTATAGCTTATTTCAGGTACTATCAACATTCTGTGTAATACAGGGTGTTTCATTGGGAAAGGTAAATGAATCAACTGTGAATGGGGGTCACTGGGGTGATTTGAAAAAACCCATGGTTAATGAGTCTTCGACTTCTTATAACTGAGATACAGGATGTTTCATCAATTTTGTGCATATCTTCATTGTCTCATAACTTTCCAACCAACCTGTATATATTTTTAAAAATTGGTACACTTGCTCAATCTACCCTGTGGAATTGATTGAGGCAACAACAAAAGATTAAATCCAGGTCCGGCTTCACTTAAAATTCACAAATTCTTTCTGCCAGAAAACAACACCCAATACATTCGAATTTCTTATTTTTTTTTGCCATATCTGAAAAGAACATTAGATTTTCTATTCAACGATGTGCTTTTTATTCGTGCACAGACGATTTTAACCATACATATTATGTGCTCAAAATATTATTTTTGCTCATTTTGGGGTACAAAATTGGAATCAGACGAGATTTATCAATTTTTTTTACTTCCTATTCGGTATACGTGAGTATTACATTT
Source organism: Phaedon cochleariae (assembly GCA_918026855.4). Taxonomy (NCBI): domain Eukaryota; kingdom Metazoa; phylum Arthropoda; class Insecta; order Coleoptera; family Chrysomelidae; genus Phaedon; species Phaedon cochleariae. Next base: position 10,868,454 of record OU896723.1, read on the forward strand.
AGAAGGAGTATTCCATATCGTTCTTTGTTCCAGACTTAGTTGCAGGTCCGTCATCAAAACGATACAGGGCTTTTCACGATGAGCGTTAATTTGACGTTTTCGGCAAACCAGGCAACGAAAAAATCTGAAATTTCGATGGTATGTATAAATTAACATAATCTAAACTACTGAAATATTTGAAATGATCCGGCCTTGGCGCTTCTACTAGAAAGTAGCAGCAACTTCGATTTTTCAAATGGGACACCCTGTATTTCATTACATTCTTGGATTCTTGCTGAACAGCAGAATTCATAGATTCAAAACATTCAAGGTCTAGCGGGACTGATAACTGAGATATAGGATGTGGAAAATCGAGATGTTTCAACTTTAGAAGTGTTTTATTGTGTTGAAACTATTTATTATTATTTTGTGTATTTTGTGTTGAGACTATTTATCAATGCAAAACGGCTTCAATGTCCCTATCTCAACTTTCCATTCGATATTCAATTGAAACAGATACAGGGTGGTGCAGAAATCTGAATTATGAACCATCCTGTATTTGTTTCGATTGAATGTCAATAGATACAAAGTCAAGAAAGGGACATGAAAGCCGTTTTGATCAATAAAAAATATTTTCGCAAAATGATTCTAAAGTTGAAACATCTCGATTTTTCTCACTCTAAATATCTCAGTTATTAGTCCCACTAGACCCCGCACTTTGTGAATCGATTAAATCAACTCTTCAAGAAGCATCAAGGGTGTCCCATTTGAAAAATCAAAGTTACTGCTACTTTCGAGTAGAAGCGGCAACGTCGGATTGTTTCGAATACTTCAGACGTTTAGATCATGTTAATTCATACATACCTACCTTCAAATTTTTATATTTATCCGTTGCCTGGTTTGCCAGAAACATCTAATTAACGCTTATCGTATGAAAAGGCCTGTATATTTTTGATAACGGACCTGTAACTAAGTCTGGAACAAAGAACGATATGAAATACTCCTGCTAAATGTTATACTCACGTATACTGAATAGGAAGTATTAAAATTAATAAATCTCGTCTGATTCCAATTTTGTACCCCAAAATGAGCAAAAATAATATTTTGAGCACATAATATGAATAGTTAAAATCGTCTGTGCACGAATGAAAAGCACATCATCGAATAGAAATTTTGATGTTCTTTTCAGATATGGCAAAAAAAATTAGAAATTCGAATGTATAGGGTGTTCTTTTCTGGCAGAAAGAGTTTGTGAATTTTAAGTGAAGCCGGACCTGGATTTTATCTTTTGTTGTTGCCTCAATCAATTCCACAGGGTAGATATTGAGCATGTGTACAAATTTTTAAAAATATATACAGGTTGGTTGGGAAGTTATGAGACAATGAAGATATGGACAAAATTGATGAAACATCCTGTATCTCGGTTATAAGAAGTCGAAGATCCATCAACCATGGGTTTTTTCAAATCACCTCAGTGACCCCTATCCACAGTTGAATTATTTACCTTTCCCAATGAAACACCCTGTATAACTACAGAGGACTGGATGAATATAGTCATGATATATAGGTCCTAATGAAAAACGCCTTGTATACAGGCTGATTCACGGTGGATGGCACGTTAGACGTTTCTGGAGGAAGCAGCTCGTGATTTCTCTGAAAAAATGGTGCTTTGGATAATGAGTTTTGGTTGTGTTCTATCGACCTAAACTATTCCCAACACTACGACGTTGCCGCTTATATTGAAAAGTAGCAGCAACTTTGATTTTTTTTTCAATAGAACACACCGTATTTCATTCCATTTTCAGATTCTGCCTAGGGAGCTGATTTCATCAATCCATCACACTCGGAGTCTAGCGGGAATGATAACAAATGTATAGGGTGTAAAAAATCGAAATTCTTCAACTTTAGTAATTTTTTGTGTCGAAACTACTCATAATTGATCGAAACGGTTCTCATGTCCCTATCTCAACTTTCCATGAACTTTCAATTGATATTTAGTACATGCTTAGTTAAGATGGAAACATGGAAACCGTTTTGACCAATTATAAAAAGTTCCGACACAAAAAAATCTTGAAGTTGAAAAATCTTGAATTCTCACAACCTATATCTCTGTAATTGTCACTGCTAGACCCCAAGTATCATAGGTCTATGAGATCAGCTCTACAGGGAGAATCTGAAATCGAAATAAATACAGGGTGTTTTATGGAAAAATCGAAGTTGTTGCTACTTTACAATATGAGCGGCAACGACGCAGCGCTGAGAGAAGTTTAGGTCAATAGAGCACAACTGATTTTCCGAGGCACGAAATTTTCAGGACAATTTCAAATAACATTCTTCAGAAACGTCTAATGTGTCTTCCACCGTGAATCACCCTGTATAATATAATCGTGAGAATTGAAAGATATGAAGAAAAATGTGTCCCAGCAGTTTCTCAAGATGTTGATGATATCTGTTTTTTTGCTGAAGAAATACTGGACATTTCGAACTGATTTTTTCAGTACATCACATATTGGGCAAAAAAAAATTTGTTGACCTGGTCAACAAATATGAGAATACAAGGTTGGTGCTCCTCTTAGTGGGACACACTGTAGGTACCTATCTATACTCATATTATAAAGAGAAAGGATTTGTTCGTTTGTTTGTATTGAATAGGCTCCAAAATCACTGAAAATGTGTTGAAAGTTAGCTTAGTACCAGGAGGAGGTTAAAGTGAACTTTTCATCCCGATACCATTAGGAAATAAAAGATGCCGGATATATAATATATCGGACGAGTTTCGTGATGATGGAATCGGCCATTCAAAATTGGTATTTGGGGGTTTTTGGGGTCGAAAATTATGTATTTTTTGGCAGAATTTCAGAATTTGGACGGAATTTGGAAATTCAATATGGCGGAACGAATATAGCGGACGAATTTTGTAACTATGATCTGAATCTTCTCAAAATTGGTACCTTAGGGTTTTCGTGATCGAGGATTATGATTCTTCCGCCAAAATTGATGAATTCAAGATGGCGAATCCAGAATGGCAGATTTAGAAATTAGGATCCAATTTTATTCAAATTTGGTATCTGGTTGTTCTCGGAGTCGGAGATTATGATTCTCTCGTCGAAATTATGGAATTTGAGATAGCGGACCCTATATAATAATAATAATAATAATAATAATAGTTTATTTGCAGTTCAAATTATAAAAGAAAATATAAATATATAAAGGACATGAAAATACAATAATGTTATGAACCACAAAAGAGACCACTAACAACATTGCTCGAAAGCTTGCTGGTCTAAGTAGTTGCCTCGAGAAAAAAAAAAAAAAAAAAAGGTAATAATAAATCACAACCCTATTATATGATAGAAACACATATAGATGATAGATAGGTATACAAAATATATAAAAATAGATTGATCAAATTTTGCATCAAAATTGTTCAAGATTGTTCAAGGAGGTGTTGTTTATATTTATATTTAAAATTACTTTTACTGAAACGTTTGAAATTGCTAGGGACATCATTGTAGAGCGCGTAAATGTTGTAACTGTAAGACCTGCGGAAGAAAGCTGTTTTATGTTTTGGAGGTGAGATGAGGCCTTTATATCTCAAATTGAGAGAGTGCACATCAGTCCTGAATTGTATTTTATTGTAGAGATACGGAGGACATTTATCACGTATGATCTTTTGAAAAAGTGTTACTGAGTGAAGTTTCCGTCTGTTGGACATGTTCAGCCATTTTGCTTCTTTCAATTTGTGAGATATGCGTTGAAACTTTCTAACACCAAAAATGAATCTCAAACACGATCTTTGCATACGCTCAATTCGATTCTGTTCAGTTACAGTTATACATGGGCCATATAAAATATCTGCATAATTGAAATGAGAAAGCACAAGTGAGTCACATAATTTGATTTTTTGTTGTGTATTCAGAAGTTGTCTATGAGGATATAATAATTTAAGATTGAAAAACGCTCTTTGCATACACTTATTCACATGCTTACGAAATCTCAATTCAGTATCAATTTCAACACCCAGGTTCTTTGTGGACTGAGAACAGGAAAGACGGCAATTGTTAATGTATATAGCTGAATTTCTTTCAACAATATTACGATCTTTGCCAAATACCATTATCGAGGATTTAGATGAGTTGATCTGGAGGTCATGTATTTGTGAGTTTTTTACAAGTTTGTTGATCTCATTATTGATGATTCTATTAGCTGAGTCAATTTCTTTCGGGTCGAATGAGAAGTGGAATTGAGTATCGTCTGCATATTGGTATATTTTACAGTTTCTTAAATCGTTAGTGATATGGCATACATAAATACAAAATAACAGGGGGCCAAGAATCGAGCCTTGTGGAACCCCTCTCTTTATATCAGACATCATGGAGCGTCCAACTACGGTTTCAACATATTGTTTTCTGTTCGACAAGTAATTTCTCATAAGTTCACATGCACTTTCTGAAAATCCAATGAAATGTAAAATTGACAAAAGAATTTCATGGTTGATCGTATCAAATGCTTTTGAATAATCGATCAATACCAAAGCCGTTGCTTTTCCTTTATCTGCTTCCCGAAAAATATCATCAGTTACCGCAAGTAATGTAGTAATAGTACTATAACCCGTACGAAATCCTGATTGTTGAATTGGAATGATACTGAAATAATCCAAATGTTCCTTAATTTGAGAATTAACAATTTTTTCAAATAATTTTGATAACACATTCAAAATACTTATTGGCCGTAAATCATCAAATGTTGATGCGTCTGATTTTTTTGGTAACGGAATAACCTTAGAAATTTTCCATTCATCAGGAACTACAGCATTGACTAAACAAGTATTAATTATATGTGTCAAGTATAGTACTATACTATGGCGGCGGAGTATTGTAATCATGCTCCGACTCTCATCACAGTTGTTAGCTGGGTGTTTTCGGGGTTGGAGATTATGATGCTTTTGTCAAAATTTGAGAAAGACGGGATTTGTGAATTCAAGACGTGAAACCAATATACTGGACGAGTTTCGTCAAGATTGGGAAATTCAAGTGAACTCAAAAGACGTCGAAATAAATGGTATCTGAAGAAACACGCTTCCATGAAAAACTATATTTCAGAAATAATGTATATAGCAAAACAACTCACTTAATCAGATCCTGATGCTCCATAACAATATTTCGCAGACAATGGAATGTTGATTGACTCCTTCCTCTACTATACATCTCGAGCATTTCTAACTTGTATCCCAAGATAACAGCTCTTGCAGTAGCAAAATTCACCATCGAAATGAACAGGGAATCAAACGTCAACAAATACCAGCCAATCCAAAAGCCAGCGATGAGTTGATAAAAGTACACAACGTTGAAATATGTTGGGATTTTCAGATCGACAGGAAACCAACCATTGAAGATGAGTGACTTGCTAACGGTTGAATTTTCAACATTCATTAGTTGCCACTCGCGGAATGCATAGGACATATAAAAGAAGTTCGTTGTGCCACTCATGCATAAATAATAATAAAATAACTTGTAGTTGTAGCGGGAATGTCTATTGTATATTCGCGTACATTCCGAGTCATCGTGGGTGATGTCGTACTCGAACTGGTACACTTCTTCAACTTTATTCCGAATTATTCGGGAGTAGGTCAACAGCAATTTCATGAGTAGGAGAAAGCTCGTGAGAAAAGCTTGTGTGTTGATGTTGAAAGTTTCTTCATCTACGTCACCGATCAGTACATCTTTCATGCCCACAAGGATCGTGATAGCGAAAATCGAGTAGTAGGCTTGTGAAAAAACAGACCATATCTTGTATAGGATGGATGATTTGGTTTTGTTTCGTATATCAGATAGGCCAGCTATCAGTAAGGCGTACCTTGTGTACTTGAGGATGCTCTCACAGTTGCTCATTCTGGCTTTTTTGGCGATCACCAACCACTGATATCACTCTTTATGAAATTTATAACGTAGCTTCCTTCTTCAGACAATTTATACCTATCGCTTCGTTCATATGAGCTGATACTATGAATGCAGAAACACGCCAACATTGTGAAGGACAAAAAATATTTGCATCTTTTACTAAGGCGGTAGGCGTAACGATGTTCACGCTTGCAAATCCGAAGCCGACACATCATACCATCACATGTCTGATGATATGTCGTTGATTATAACATACCCAATTGATTATTCATATCATAATATCCATTTGAGGAATATTCTGCTTTTAACGGCCAAATAACCCCTTGGTTTTTGAATGAGTTTCGTCAGTGATGAGACAATATTGTTGTTGCAATATCCAACAGAAAACAACTACTTCTACAGAATATTGAATTATATCTGTCAGATTTTGAAACAAAAGAACAATTTGAAAAAAAAAATAACTATTGTTCGATGGATACATAACAAAAAACACTGAGTTTTATAAAAAATCGACAATTAATGGCAGTATAACTCACAATCAGATATAATAATAATATTAATAAGAACAACTAATGATCTACATCAAATTCTGATGAATTCAAGAATTCAATCAAACCTCAAGTGACCAGTCTACATTCTATGGCTTTAGATATGGCTGCACAGAAAGCATCTGAAAAATCTGCTAGTTTAGCAGAAAAATCTGCCGAACAAGCTTCTGGAAAAGAGTTCCAGGCGATCATAGCGAAACAAAAAACTCCAGCAATACCGGGGCCAAGAACCGGATCTCTTCTTCTTCTTCTTCTTCTTCTTCTTCTTCTCTGCACAGGTGGGCGGGTGCGTAGACCCCTGCACTCAGGCCTCTTCAGTCGGGCCCATTGTGCGCTCACTTGTCCTGTGGATCAGCTGGGCATGCCGATTTCTTTGATGAAATTCAGCAGCTTCCTCAGCTGAGTCACTTTGGCATCCTTTGGGTGCAGTACAATGCTCCCAAAGGCAGCTTTTCTCTGATGCACCAGCGCGGGGCATTCAGTGAGTATGTGTGATGATGTTTCACCATCCTCCAAGCACCATCTGCAGATGGGATCATCTTTGATCCCTATGAGTTCTAGGTGCCTGTTGAGGTGGTTGTGCCCAGTTAAGAGCCCAACTACCATCTTGAGATCCCTTCTATTAAGTGACAGGATCTCTCTTGTGCGCATTTTTGAAGGTTTTTTCATATGGAGCTTTGATTGTCTCATTCCTGATGTGTCCCACCATGTTTCAAGGAACTGCCTCTGTAGCATTTCCTTCATGAAGGACATATCCGTACTATTGGGTATTCCCAATATCGGTTCTGGTCCAATGGGTGTCGTTCCTGAACCGATCTTGGCTAGTCTGTCTGCCTCATCGTTCCCCGGGGCACCAGAGTGTCCTGGAACCCACATGAGGCTGACTTCCCTAGTTTTTGTCAAATTTTTCAAGGCACTTCTACACTCGGACACCAATTTAGTTGTGATCATATTGGATCTCAATGCCATAATAGCAGCTTTACTGTCCGAGCATATGGTGACTGGTCCACGTCCACTTCTGCCGAAATTTTCTTTGACACACGTCAGAATTGCAAACACTTCGGCCTGGAACCCTGAAGCGTATTTGCCAAGAGGTACTGAGATTCCTTTCCCTGTTCCTCCTTTATATACTCCTGCACTAGACCCGCCACCAAACCTTGAGCCATCCGTGAACCAGGTTGATTCGTTGGCAGGAAGCAAGCCCGGTCTATTGCCAGTCCATTACTCTCTTGTAGGAAAAATGACATGCGGATCTTTATTGAAATTCAGAACTGGCAGAGTGCTGTGAACCAGATCTCTATCTCAATTACAAGTGGCAACAAGAGCAGGAACAGGTTCTTTACCTGAGCGTAGTAGAGGTATAATTTTGATGGATCTCAATGAAAAGGCAATTGACTACAAACATTTCAATGATTTCAATGAGTTGGTGGAAAGACTGAAATTATTGATTGCATCCCAAATAGCTAGAAATACAAACGTTAACAATGAAATTGTCTCAATTGTTGAGGAGTTGCGTGAAGGTGGTATAATCAAATAGAAATACCTACTGATATGAATTAACTCATTATCTGTCAAACAACTAAATATGCCACTTCATGAATTAGGAAGCCACATTTTCCACTAGCGACAATCTGCTGCACCACAGTCAACAACGTGAGAGATTTGACTCCAACTGATGTGGCGAGGGCTGTAGCATTAATTGAAAATGATCAGTGGGCCAATGTTCTCTCAACATATGAGAGCCGCATCTGCACCAATTCAATAGATGGCAGGGAAAGACTATATCGCCGAGATGAACAAAATGAACAATTTGATCTTACTGCTTCTGTCTCATATGGCACAGGTTTAGTCATGGTTAGGTTAGGTTAGTCAAGAAACGACATATTTTCAGATCCAATTTGAGTTTCGAGGTGTAAAATTGATACCAATATCCACCTTTTCTTTAAAACTCTGTATTTTCTTGAAAAGTTGGGATATCAAGATGAATAAGAAACGAAAATATTTGGAATAGATTGGGCTCCAATTTGGTGTAGAGAAATCGTTTCAATTATCAGTGGTTCAGTCCACAGGATGTCTAAAAAAATACCGAAAAATCCGTACTTCCTTTACACCCCTGTGTATAATGAAAATACCCATCGTTTAAAGGTAATCATTTCTCAGACGTATTCGTGAAGAATGAAGCTACATTTCGTGGAGAAAAAAATTTGAATCGAGCGATCGGTTCGAAAGAAAATTGATGTCAAACTTAGTGTAAATTTTGCCCGTTCCCCTAATTGTGCCAGTGTGTGTAGCTGTAATGTGACAATTTGTATTATCACGAACGATGGTTGGACTGTATACATTTCCTAACCAAATTGAACTTAATGAGCTGTAGACATTGGGACTATTTCCGCATACCCTTGGGTCTCTGGTTGCCTGCTGTCACTTGAAGATCACGCGGAAAGTGGAAAATTGCGTATGGGGTTGAAAGAAGTGTTGGATTTTTGTGGTGTGATACGATAATAAAATAGATATTACGTTACTAGTCCGGTAAGTACAAGCCGAGTCCGGAATTTCGAGACGAGTACTGTAAAAGTTTACCGGACGTGTGACGTATAACATTTTATTTCATACTGCTAAAAAACAAAAATGAACAGTGAAAAATGAAATATTAATCTAGTTATCTGCGTCCAGTAATTTCAGAATTTTCCATTCACTTCCAAGATAGCTGGCAGGTAGTTTCCTTAGAAACTTAATTTTTGTTTAAAATAATAACGGGGAATGGAAGAGTTCTTCGGTGGCGGAGAAATATATCGAGGATTCGATCGAGGGGAAAAACAGGGTATCTCGCATGATTCAACATGGAGAAAACTTTGTTGAAGTGCTACAACAAAATAATTGGAATGTATCAGCAATCAGCAAGTAGCAACTCCCCAATAAATAATTCTTATAATTTGTGAGCCAACTACGTTGACAAGTGTTTGCTTAATAACAATCAGAGGAGCAAGTGGAAAACAAAAACAAAGTACTTCATTTGCTATTAGAGACTCTTTACATGCATTCATATCAAAAAAAAATTTATCCATTCATGAATTCTCACTCACTCTGGGTACTGTAATAACTCTACGAACTCACCCCGAGGATATGAAAAAAGTATTAAACAACAAGACATTAACGGAAGACATATCAGGAAAAGTGTTGAAACAAGGTGATAAACTTAGTTTCGCCACAATAAACCCAAACTCTGAACAATTATTTGTTGAAATTGTTCTTCAGTGTCCATAAAATCAGAATGATGAATGAAAAACAATTAGTAGAGGAGTTGCACGCACCTGCAAGAAGAAACTTCAGAAGGAGACATGTTATTATTGAAGGTTTAAGAGATCTAGTTCAAGCTGATTCAGTTGAAATGATACCATATATGCAAATGTCAACAAAGGATATTGATATATACTCGTTGTGATTAACGCTTTTAGTAAATTTGTCTGGGTAAAACCATTTAGAAGAAAAACAGCAAAAGATGTTACATTTGCTATAAAAATCATTCTGAATCAGATGAAATATGAACCAAAAAATTTACAAACTGATCAAGGATCTGAGTTTTATAATTCCGAATTCAAAGATCTCATGAAAACATACAAAATGAATCACTTCAGTGCAAACTCCACTTTGAAGGCTAGTATTGAGGCAAGAGTCAATCGTACTCTGAAAAATGTAAAATGGAAGCAATTCAGTTTGCGAGGCTCTCACAAATGGTTAGACATTATTTCAAGAATAGTTGAACAACATAATGACACGAACCATTCAACAATCGGTATAAAACCAAGAAAAATTGATTCGTTCAATAAAAAACAACTTCTTGGAATAGTCTATAGTCGTTTGAAAACAATTGACCCCATTGAAAATGAATTCAAAGAGGGTGACCTTGTTAGGATAAGTAAATGCAGGGAGCAATTTTCGAATGGATATACAGCCGATTGGTCGAATGAAGTTTTTAAAATAAAAAAAGTCAACATTTCCAATTCAACAACATATTCCTCAGGAGATCAGGGTGGTGATTCAATCTCAGGAGCTTTCTATTCTAAAGAACTGCAGAAGGCAAAATATCCGGATGTTTATTTAATTGAGAAGGTGATGAGAAGAAAAGGCAATGAATTGCTGGTGAAATGGTTTGGTTTCAGTAATGCTGATAACTCTTGGATAAATAATAATGAATTGATTTGGTTTAATCAACAAAAATAAAACGCCTTTATTCAGTACATGTTATTTTATTACACAAAATCGCTCTCTGAAAATATAATATCTATGGTTTGCATTCAAAATCGGTGCAATCAAATAGGTGATCTCCTTTATTCTTATGTGAAGCACATTAATCAACAAAAATAAAACGCCTTCATTCAGTACATGTTATTTCATTACACAAAATCGCTCTCTGAAAATATTATATCTATGGTTTGCATTCAAAATCGGTGCAATCAAATAGGTGATCTCCTTTATTCTTATGTGAAAGCGCATTCTATCTAAAGCTAACACATGCCAATGTCCTTTTCTAGCTGCATTATAAGCGGAACTTTATACCATCAATAACTGAATAGAATCTTGATTGCTAAATGTCACTTGTTTCATCCTTGCACGAGATTTTTTTCGAATACGTCTGGATACATGTGAATCAATTCCATAGCCATCCATACATTTTCACTGCTGTAGTTGTGATTCTCACCAAGCAAGTTTGTCGCAGCAGTGAAGACATTTCCACCAATTGTCTGAACACCTTTCTGAAGATTCTTGATGTAGTTAGGAAATCCCTGCCCTTTGAACATTTTAGTTCTATACTTGATTAGTGGAAGAAGTATCCATAGCTCGCACACTGATTCATAGTATTCATAGTAGATGTATGAATCATTCTTGATTATTTTAATGACTTCATTGTAGGAAATTTGTTCAAATTCTACACGAAATTTTCCTGTTTTCATTGGTTTAGCTTTATCATTGGTATTTAAATAATTTGTGATTATACCTTGATATGTGAGGAAATAATTCCATTCATCCCCATTGAATATGATCGATACATCACTATTGGAACCACTTAATTTCTTTACATGATGTATAATCTGATTCCAACACAAGACCCACCGATACAAAATTTTGACTTGGATTTATTTGCAGCCCTACTTTTATGGAAAAATAGCTGCAATTGCGAACGGCAGCTCTTCGTCAGTAGGCACTAAGGGTTCGAGTTATTAAAATGAGTTGAAATAGCAGAAATTCAGTTATCTAGCAATCATAAGGTTAAACAAAAAAGATGGGGTGCCACTGCAACTTTCAAAGAAATAAAATGTTACCTGGAAAGTTGAGCAACCAGATAATGAATAATATTAGTTGTTCTCCCAGACTAAAAGACCTAAATCTACCTTAGGGATGTTGTGAGTTGGAGTGTCATGTCAATAAACAAATAAAACAGTCGTATACAATACCCAAAACATTTAATTATGATGATAGGACTCACATATCACAGGTTTCGACAAATATGCATAATCAGAAAATATTAAATACCTGTTTCTTGTTAAGAAAAAAATACACTGTTGCTGCTTGCAATTATGTGAATGAAAATATATACAACGTCATATCGTACTTGAAAACTCAAGAGCTTCTGTAGGGACGTTTCATAGTCATAGCAAATTTAAAAAAAAAAAAAATTGAATATGGAAGAATTCTACCAGCGCATATCATCAATTTTTGACCTGGCTATGATTCAAAATGGTCCATTTTACACACTAGCAATGGGCATTATAAGCGAATAAAAATGAGAAACGAAAATATATTTTCATGTAAAAAAAAACCTATATGGTGTGTCCTACACCAGTTATCCTCGATAAATGGCTCTAGTGCCTGGAACTGCTGACAGGAAGGTTGGCGGAGAGCGGGGTGCTGACTTCAAATCCCTGGATGTCAGATGACATTGACAGACTTGTCGTATTTTCACTTCGAAAATCCATCAGGAAACAAGTAGGGGACGATATCCAGATTCCGGATTCCAGACTACTATATAGCCACCAAAGGCCTTGTAGAATTAACAGATCCTGGTCGAGCAATTATACTCCTGGGAAGAATAGTGCTCCTGGTAGGATTACTCCCGTTGTAGAACTTCCAGTAAAACTCTCGGTGAAAACCCTTGAATATTTCATGAAAATGAGGTTATGAATATCTGGACTGCAGAGAGAAAAAAAGTGGAAATAAAGCAAGACTCACCTCCTATGAAGGGTTGGGGATTGAAATGGCCTTCATTACGATGCAGGTAGGCACGTGGCTGCCTGGGTGATGAACCATGAAGATCCTGCCTCTTGAACCAAAACCAGGAAAATCACAAAAATGGCACTTGACCACCACGAAGAATTTTCTGAGGTGAGCTCTTCTCTCACATCGGAAGAGAAATCTCTTCAAATTTCCAGAAACTTCAAGAACAAATTAACAGTTTCCGCTTCCCAAATTGGCGGAAAATTTGAATATCCAAAATAAAAGACGTTATCGCTACTCCCTCCAGAGACTTGATTCTTCCCAGATGTCTTTCTGAACCAATCATAATTTATGACTAAAAAGTTTGACACTGTTGACATGGTGTCATGACCGACAGCTAATTGCCGTCAAATACATCAATCAAGAAAATAATGCCAAACGAAGTTATTTGATTCACAATGTTCAATTCCTAGTGAAACCATCCGCCTCAGCATTCCTGGAAAATTCGATACCTATCGTCCTACTGTGATGAAGTTTCAGGTGGAAAAGATGTGTGAAAAGTGAGTATGACAATGTCTCTGAAATGGTATTTTATATTACTTTATATTATTCATCTCTTTCAGATAAGTTCCTGTAAAAACCATCTGAATCATCCTTCTACTTGGATCACAACAAAGCAGATATAGCGAAAGATATCAGCGTATTTATAGAAATAGTATTTTTATTTTATATTCAGTGTGAAATCTCAGGTGTGTATCCACATATCAGGTTTGAGAATGATTGAATAATATGAAGCAGATTGAGTCCAATTTATGTTATTGAAAAATGTTAACCATCTTATGGTGACAAAATATCCTTTAAGATGCGCTCAGCAGTACGAAATAGTATAGAATCAGAAAAAATATACAGTAGTTTACATGCTACATAATCAAGTGGTATCTCCTTTCATCGAGAATCACTAACTCATTTTTGATCGGAGGCACTTTCTTGATATTATCAAACAAGGAAAATTTCAGTTCAGGAAAATTATCACAGTTTTGAGTAATTTCTACTACACGTTTCACTGAAGAATGACTCCAGGTGAATTTTTATCAAGTTTTTGAGGAGGTTACTGTTACAAAAGTCTCAATACCCCGATAGGTTAGAATTGATGTAGTAGGGGGTGTCGTTACAGCACTCTCATAGCAGATTGGAGGATTGGAGGTGCTGTTACAAAACTCTCATAGCAAGTTGGGTGTAGGGTACTGTCACAGAACCTCTATAGCAGGCTGTGTTAGATAATTCTTATAGCAGGTTGGGGGTTATAAGGAGGTGCTGTTACAGAACTCTCATAGCAGGCAGTGTAACAGAACTCTCATAGCAGGTTGAGGGGTAGGAGGTGCCTTGACAGAACTCTCATAGGGGGTTGGGTGGGGGGTGCCGTTACAGAACTCTCATAGGGGGTGGGGTGGGGGGTGCCGTTACAAAAATCTCATTAATCCTCTACTTATAACGTCTTAACAATTACAGCAGGGCCTCCACCAGCTCTTCTTCGGGCTTTCCTCCGTACAGCAGATGATGGAAAAATGCTGTAGTCGGAAGCAATACAGTTTGGTACTGATGGTTCACACATCCACGTTTCACATAAACAGAGTACATCGTAATCCAGGGGCACTACACCTAGAAACTATTGGGGTTGCGGTTGGACGTTCCGAAAATTGCTTTTTGGTTAATAGTTTTTTGAAGTTTCGTCAAATCGAAAGATCTTGTTTGCATTTTATTTGGGAGACGCATCTTCTACGCGACTCCTTTTGTCTCTATATTTTCTGCTAACCGTCCACTGAACAATTTGGTGTTTGATATTCACAAATTTAACATATATGTTGTCGTCGCCTGCTGTGCGTTTGCTCAGTTCAGCATAAGTATTCGAAAGTTTTTATTGTTGTTTGGGTGTCATATCTCTTTTCATCTCGAGGTGGAGATTCATGTCGAGCTCAATGTTCTGCTTGTTCTTTAACAAGTTCACTGCATCAGACTTGTCGTGAAGTGCAACTTTCATCGGTCGTGATTTACTTGCATCAGACTTACCAAGCCTAGTTATACTTTTTGTCCTCGGAACCTGGGGTGGCGTAATTTCGCTTATGAGGTTTTTCACTATGGCTTCAGTTTCTAGGCATTCGTCCATTCCATATAATATTGTATTTTATTCTCGTTCCAGGCTCAATTCAACCTCCGAGGATACATCTTATATCATAATGTAATGGAAAGTTTCCATAGTGCACTTCATTACTTTCATTTCGTTGTGTAGCCCATGAGTATCAGCCTCTGGTGATGCCACCTTATTGAAGCAAGTTTCAAGCTTTTGATCCTGCGCAAGGAGTATATTCTGAATATCAATGACATCATCAGTGAGGTTGTTCAATTTCTGCATAATCATTTGAAGCTGTAATCCTATCTGGACTTTTTTCATAATTTCTGGATTGCCTGTCATTGTTCAAGGTTCAATGACCTCAAAGGAGCTCTACTAGCTTAGTGAAGAAGTTGGTTTTCAAAAAAAAAGTAGCTCGCCGAAATGATCGCACAAAAACAGCAACCGCTTTTTGCTGCCAAAGTTTTGTCGACTTCGTGGCGCTATTGAAGTCTCCTTAGACCAAGACATTAGCGTTAGCTGTCAGACATTCTCCCAATGAATCAAGGTATTGCATATGCGCCCCAATTCGAGAATTTGAGGCATATACACACATGATAGATGAAAATATTGTTCCTTATATTTGACTCTCAAGAGTATGCACTCAATGTTACAGTTAGTATCCACAACTACAAAGCTCATTGTCTTTTTGAGAGCAATGATAAATCCTCCTCCTCTCGATTTGTCATTTCTTTCTCGATCACGATCAAGCCTAATTACTTTATATCTCTCATCAAATAATCCAAAGTTATGAAAACTCTCAGTCATCCAGGATTCTGTTATAATTATGTCATACTCTTCTGAAGAGATCCTTCTATAAAACTCGATAGGTTCCGTACGCAGGCCACGGACATTCTGGTAGTAGATACTGATATTTTTGAATTTGCTTGTTGAAAGACGTTTCGAATCTGAGGATCTGCCCAGTTGCTTTATGTTGGCTGCATCCTCCGTTTGGCTAAAAACCGTGACACCATGGCCCCATCGGGCCAAATTTCACGGTTTCAAGCAGACTTGAAGTGATCTTGTTTCATTGTTACTTTCATGGAGGCATAGAAATTAGGAAATCTCGAGGGATGTGCTTCACATATCACCTGTGGAAAGATTGGTTTTGGAAGATTTTTCAGATCAGCTGGTTGAGTGACAGGTTGGAGCCTGGCTACATGGAGTGGGATCAGTTTAGGTACTGCTTGTACTCCCAAATCTTCCTCATTCTGTCCAATAACGAACTTGCGAGTTCTCCTGCGTTCAACATGTTGCCATAGTTGTCCTCCGAATTCTCTGGATTTTCCATCTACCATAGCGCTATTGACCTTGGTCTGAAATTTCTTCAATTTTGTTATTCGTCTCAGCTTTTTATATTGCGAGATATTGCTGTTTTTTTTTTCACCATTCCTCATTTGTGGTTTATGTTTATCTCCAAAATTGACATTCGTGTGACTGACGTTACTGCTGACATTTGGACATTGTTTGATGTCACTTTGAATTTGAGAGCTGACAGGTTTGGCAGCTGACAAGTTCACTCTCTGTGGTCAATAGTTCCAACAGCTGATATTGATTTTGGCATCAAGACATCTGTCGACTCTGTCGATCGGATTGTTCAATATGTTTGATTGGTATTTTCATTTGGAAGGTGACTTTGGGTCTCTAATTTCTTTTCTCAGCAGCCTGATTCAGGATTTTCGTATCGATTGAGCTTTTCACTCAGATTATATAATTTTTCTTTGAGCAAGATGCAGTTCTCAGCAAAGATAACGTTTCTTGATTCTACCTCCTTTAGGAATTGTTTCAGTAGTCTGTATTCCACTACTAAAATAGAATGAGTACTCATGTTCACTTCTTCATGTTCTTTATTTTGTTGTTCATGATTGCTGCTTGCATTATGCATCTTAGGTGGATTATTTCACAGCACTTTTTGTACTTCACACTATTTTTCACTGTTTTTTCGCAGTATTTACAATCATTCTTGATAGGACAGGAGAAATTCATACAGTCTACTCCACCAAAACGATACTTTGATGTAATATCAATTCAAAGGGGGGACATGTTCCGAAGCTTCAAAGCTTCATCATCAGCTTCAATAGTTACATAGGAGCACTGAAGAGAAAAAAGGTGAAATGTCAGACTAAATACTTCAACAACGATAGTTCTACTAAAAACTCACCTGTTGAGGAGGAAAAAAGTTGTGTTTACATATTGATTATTACCAAAAAAGTAGTGAAGAATAAATTACTGTTACATGGAAAAAAGTTTTTTAGGGCCGCAAACTGCGGAACACCATTGTTAAGGTACGGTGATGTGAAACATCGTTGTAGTAAGGTTAACAATCCAAAAACTCTAAATTAAGTAATCATCTGAACATGCCGAAGGTTAGATGAGAAATGAGGAGTCAATCTGTCAAATATGAAATTGAATCTCAGAACAATTCAGAATTAAATACAGAACAGAAGAGGAATGGCATTGACACGAAGTGACAGAGAGTGACATGGGACATCAAATAGTGAACAGAAATGTGTAGACAATGAAAATGCATAGAGATGGGGGAGTGTATTGAGAACCGAGGTGGGCCTAAAATGAACTTGAATAATAGTGGTGACTGGAGAAGAAAAGAAAATTCATGAGACTTTATATATTGAATCGGGGAAATATTACTAAATTTTAATGTGTCTTGATAAAACTAAGAGAGTTAAAAAGTTTGAAACAGTCAAAGTTAGATTGTTCATTAATACAAGTCATTTCACGATTATTTAGGGCTCTATGGATTTCTAGACTTCCAAGTAGATTGAGTTTTTTGCTTTTATGACAAAAGTGTAAAAATTTTAAATTTGAATTTGGATCGAAAGAGTGTTTTGCATTATCTACGTGATTGGGAAATACAGAATTAGTGTTGATAAACTCTTTTTCAAAATTAATATCAATGGTGCGGACATGTTCTGTGATTCTGGTTCTGAATTTGCGACCCGTCTGTCCAACATAACAAACATTACAATCAGGTTCCGAGCAAGCCAAGAAGTAGACACCAGATTTGTCAATATCCGGTATCAAGTCCTTGGTATTGACTAGTGAAGATCTAAGATTGTTTGAAGTTTTGAAAGAAAAAGTAAATTGTGTGGAATTATTGTTATTGAGTTTCTTACTTAAGATATTTCTGATTTTAAGTGAAACAGGACCAAAGTGAGTTAATGAAAAGAATTTAGTTGGCTGTGGTTGATGATTAACAAGAAAATGGTTAGAAAATTTGTTCAAGTATCTGTAATAAAGTTTATCAATCAAATGGATAGGAAAATCATTGTTCAAGGCAATCTGTTTAATAATTTTCAGTTCAGAGTCAAAGTGTTGAGATTTAAGAGGTATAGTAAAAAGTCTGTGGAATAAAGAATGAAATGAGGCAAATTTGTGAGTGTAGGGATGGAACGAGTGGAAAGGTATAATGTTGTCAGTGGATGAAGGTTTTCTGTATATTGAGAATTCTAACTTGTCAGATTTGTGAATTAATTGGTCTAAGAAAGGGAGTCTGTTATGTGATTCTATTTCCATGGTGAATTTGATTCTGTGGTGGATGGAATTGAGGAAAATTAGGAAATCATCAAGTTCTTCAGAAGTACCTTTAAACAATGCAATGACGTCGTCGACATATCTGTGCCAAAAGATTATTTTTGAAAATTGGGGGTGTTTAGAAATGCTCAGTTCAAAATTGGACATGAATATTTCTGCTAAGATAGGACTAAGGTTTGAACCCATAGCTAAGCCTGAGTGTTGAATGTAATAGGAATTATTAAATTGGAAAAAGTTTTGTTTGACAACTAGGTCTACTAAGGAAATAATATTTGAAATATGGTGAGTAGGCAAACAGGAGTTAGCAAATAGTAGTTGGCGAAGTATGCAAAGGCAATCTTCAGGATCTATGCTCGGAAAAAGATTAGAGACATCGAAAGAAACCAAAATGGAATCCGGGGGGATTGAAATGTTAGAGATTTTATTGGTGAGTTCCAAAGAATTATTAATTGAAAACGGGTTTGAAAAATCAATAATTAAAGGAATAATAGAAGAGAGCCAACTGGCTAATTTAGAAGTAGGAGAATTTAGGTAGGAGACCACAGGTCTAATAGGGATATCATGTTTGTGAATTTTAGGAAGACCATATAGTCTTGGTGTGGCGGGATTCATAGGTGAAAGGTAGGTTCTGTTGCCTTCTAGTAGGGTGATAGTATCATTCAACTGTTTAAATGTGTTTTTACAAAAGGTGTGGAATTTGGAAGTAGGGTTAAACCTTATCCTAGAAAAATCGTCATTAGACAAAAAGAATTCTACTTTAGCAATGTAATGTAATGTTTTTGTTCATGATAACCACACAATTACCTTTTAACTTATTAACAGACTTCTGAATTCTATTAGAAGGGGTAAAATTATTGGATGAAGAACTATGAGATGGAGAGAAGGAGTTCAAACAGACCGCAACTTCAGAACGAAGAGTATCTCTGATATCTATATTCACTGACTCCATGATGAGTTCCGATTCGATAGCTAAAGTTTCAAGATGTTTGGAGTTAATTGTGAAGGGAATGTTGAATTTCAAACCTTGTCTTAAAATATCTTCTTCATGTTGATCAAAATGAGTATTGCTAAGGTTAAGAAATCTGTCATGAAATTTGAAATCAGAAAATGTGTGAGAGTTATTAGAAGATTGATTGTTGAGCCTAGACTGTGAAATTTTTAAATTTTGTAACTTTTTAGCTAAAATTTGGAATTTTTTGGTACCTTTGTAAGCCACAACCTCTCTGCACTTCATGTCAAAGACATTCCACTCTATAGAGTGGAGCAAATTGGATAATTTGAAAAACAAGTTTTTGAGCTGTAAGTCTATGAAGTTCAATGTTGGGTAATGTTTTTTGATTTCTTCTTTGATCCAAGTGATGCGGGTACGGAGGGCTGCTTCTGATGACCGGTTGGAAATTCTTGATTTTAAGGAGATATATCTTGGGGTGAGATTATTTTTCAAACATTCCTTGTTGAACCATATGTCCAACATAACTAATTTCCTCTTGATGATGCTATCCTTATAACATTGGATCAGGGAAGCTTGACTAGCAGTGTTCAACCAACTGAGGTGATCCATCTTACAGTGGAGTGTAGGCAATAGGACAGGAGAAATTCATACAGTCTACTCCACCAAAACGATACTTTAATGTAATATCAATTCAAAGGGGGGACATTCTTGATAGGAGCTCGTGGCGGCGAACCACTCGCGCTCGCCATCTTTGACTTGCTTTGAGCTGGCTTAGAAACATTCCATCACAGTTTTGTACGGGTCCACTCCAAGCGTGATGATCTTGAGTACTTCTGCGTGAAAAACGTGCGAAGATCGTCCAAGTGATCTGATTTTCACGAGTGTAGTTGATTGAATGAAATGCGGCAGGTTGTGGAAATGAGTGTGTTCTCAGAATTTTCTAGTGGAGCTCCTCGAACTGCTATGTAGTGATTATTCGTGAGGAATCAGTCAAGCATGTTGGTCGGATGATTATTGATTTCTCGAATTTGTATGGGTTCCTTGAGAAACTGCGTTAAGCTGTTAGTGATTGCAAAAGCTCCGGCTTGTCGCCTAGCTTCAGCCAATTTGTTATAGTGGTTAAGTCAAGTCGTTCAACCACACTTCATATAAGAAACTTACTGGTTCCGGCACAACGGCCATCATCAGACAATAGTACCTCAAACTATAAAAACAAAAATCATGGTGAGCACAAACGATTTCGTCAACAATTTGAAACAGTCTGTAGGAATATTCTTCATCTCAAATCCATTGAAGACTCAGAAAGAACTGGCTCTGATAAGGTTGAACATGGTTTATAAGAAAATTGTTTTCATACACACAGCATCAGTTTGTCGTCAGTACTGAAACGAACTGAAAATCAAAAATTTCACAATCTTGAAAGAAAAAGGACTTCGACGTTGGACACTTCGAACACGAAACAATAAATTAGTAAGTGACATGTGCTGAAATGACACAATAGATCTTAGGGTAACTAAGAAGAAAAGAAGTGAAAAGTAGAGAACTGAGCATGTAGGAAACAGATGGAAGAACAAAAATAAGAAGAGAATGAAACAAAAGAAGAGGGAAGTGATAGATTATCAGATAATCAGAGGCGTAGAGATTACTGCAGGAAAGGGGAATACCAATGAGAGTCATGAGAATGTTGAAGTCCTGAAAATATGGTTACGTTCAAAATTGGTTCGATCATCAAGACATGAAACATTCTGGTTGTTGATGCATTTCTGAATTTCAATGATTTTCAGCAGATTCAATCTAGAACCTGTATCACAGATATGGAGGATTTCAGAATTACTGACAACATCTGAAGAATAATTTGAATCTTCTGAAACATGTATGACCCATTTCATAGTGCCTAGGGTCGAGGAGGTGGTGAAGCAACAGGCGATGGTGTTAGCCATCTTCCACTTCTTGAAGTCCATCAAGTCTCCTACTACAACAGACAGAATACAACGTGTGGTCATTATAGGTCGACCACCTCACGACCAGAACCGTCACCTGGCCATGAAGTAGCAGATAAAGGTTGCGGCGGGAAATTGTTTCGAATTATTTGAGTAGATATCGAGCAACTGTTGCATTGAAAGATCCGAAACATGATAATCATGTATTTTGGAGTGCAACTCCCAAACGCACTAGAAAATAGAATTTGATTAGTACGCTGGATCCCTCTTTCCATCAGCTCACCATACATATGTCACAGGTCATAGGGTCGTTCAGGTGAATTGTCTGTAGGTTAATCGAGGAGGTGGTACATTCATTTTGGTAAGGAAATATTACATAATTCAACAGAAGAAGAATGCATCCAATGCTGAGCATTTGACAAGAAATCGCAACAGATTTTTATTTATATTTCCCATCGAGTTCAAATTTTTAGATGATTGCTGAACGCAGGATTTGGAGCTCTACAACTTTCAGTCAGAACTTCTGATCTTTTGTTACAGACGTTCAATTGAGAAGAGTCACATTAGTAGATTTGTTAGCGAAATTATTTGAAATATACATTTTCCGACCGCCGATTACGACCATACTACTAAACCGAATTCAAATTATTGGGTTTCATTCAACGCAAACGTTTATGCTTTTCATTTTTGATGATGATGAAATTGTTGCTGACAAGCAGAGTTTTTTAGTGAAAAGCAGGAAGCTGAACGTAATTCCGACATTTTTCATTTTTTCCGACCCCTCACGTGAGCTTGATCCGAGGGACCGTGCAAACCTATAAACTATTTTTATCAGACGTCAATTGAAGTGATCGGAATCATCTGCCGTTATACCGTTCTTCCTCAAACGATGCATGACGTGTTGTTCTATTTTCCCTTATGAATCATTTCTGATATTTCCACATGTTGTAGTAATCAACAGCAATATTCATAAATCATGTAGGATGAAATTACTACGAATAATACCTATGAAATACGTCATGATGAGGGAAAACAATAATTCCACTCCTTGCATGATGATTCATTGTGAATACGATTAGATGGAATTCTTAATCACGAACGGAAATCGATTAATGCGAATATATATATTTTCGACACTATTTCTGTTTATCACCCATAATTAATTATTCTTCATCGAAAACAATGTCTCGTGGATAGGTATCTATTAGACATCTTCTGAAATTTTGAAAATAATTGATTTCTGGAAATACCCCTTATGGCGAAAAAATAGAAATCATTGCCATTCCATAAAAAAACCAAGTATTTATGAAGAGTTGCTCCCGAGAACTAGTAATCTTCAAAAGTTCAAGAATAATTTCAATACCCACTTCACCTTTCCTTCTCAGTATCGCATCTGAAATATACAAATCAGAGTTTCATCACATGTTCTATCAATCTGATGAAATTGAGACATATCAGGAGTCATTACAGAAGGGATCAATAATTGAGGACCTCAGTTTCATCAAACGTTCAATCCACGTGATGAAATCGAGGCATCTCAGGCGTCATCACAAAAAGGATCAATCAAAGAACTCTATTTCATCACACGTTCTATCCACGTGATAAAATCGAAGCATACTGGGCGTCATCACGAAGGAGATCAATTGAAGAATTTTGTTTCATCACACTTTATATCAACGTGATGAAATTGAGGTATCCCAGGCTTCATCACCAAGGAGATCGATTAAAGAATTTTGTTTCATCATACTTCCTATCATTGTGACGAAATTGAAGCATTCCAGGCATCATCACGAAGGAAATCGATTAAATAATTCCGTTTCATCATACGTTTGATCAACGTGATGAAATTGAGGCATCCTTATAATCTAGATCGATGAAAGAACTTCGTGGTAACACAACGTTCTTGAAAAGCACTGATAAAAATTGTATCTAGAATATAACTCGTGCCTGCATTATAGGTATTAATAATGAATTGCGATCTGTTATTGTGAGAGTTTGAGTACCTAGGTAGGTGAAATTCGAAGTTGTGGTTCAAAAACCACGAACCACGAACCACAAACAATGTCATAGCAAGTTCTGAAGTTTTTTCCGCTATATTTTCCTGACCCCATGTATTTGTTCATCAAATTCCAGCAAAATGAAAATGATTGCTATCATTCTCCGAAATCACCACAGCTCCTTTTATTCATCGAAACTGGGATTTGAGATGAATTTGAAGCCGTCTGCTAATGTGGGTGAATATAATGAAGTCATCATTACCAGTACCAAGGTGATTAATTCAAGCTGAGTTTCAAGAGACCATATGCAATGCCAGCAATGGTGAAATAGACATATTTCACTTCATCCCCTTCCCAAAATTGAAGAAACCTATAGAAGAATTCGAGGTGGGGTGATCTTGAAAATTATCAATTTCAATTGAGGAAGCATACAAAAGTATAGGCATCAGGTTCAACCTCAAGCAAGACCACAGTTTGAAATTGATCAATATTCTGATGAGGACAGTATTGGATTCTCTTCTGGCGAACACCAGCTGGTTAGGCCAAATGGGGCTTTCCACAATAATGACAGTTGAATGGTGAATACTTATTTCATATACATTTTTTGTTCTTGATTATTATTTGTTCCAGTTGTACTCAGCTGGACTGGAGATTTTGATAAAAAAATGTTTGGAGGGACCAGTAATAAAAATCAAACAATGATCTCTCATGGAAATGATTCATCACTTCTATATGCATCACTTTGAAGAGATGAAATCTGCAGGTTAAAATTCCACAGACTGAAATATATGAAGAAGTATGGAAAAAAATTATATCATACCTATTTATATTTCACAAATGTTTTGAGGTTTTCCGAATAAATTGTCCATGGATTGGGATGGAGTTCACATCTTACTCCTTTTGTTTTTTTTTTTCTGACTGATTCTTCAATTCCAACAATTGAAATTCCGTGAATATATCCCAAATATCTCGGTATTGCATTCGAGAATGATACAAGTACTGGTAAAACCAGTATAAATTCATTGATGATTAGGAATGGAGTCAATGCAGAGTACAGACTTGTCAGGAATTTCTCTGGTATGCTCTATAAGAAGAGCTTTGTAGTGACATTTTTATCACTGTGATCTCACAGGAGCATATCTTGTTGAAGTCTGACATAAGTGGCACATTTCAAATGCAGCAGTGTTGAATTTGCTGCATGTTTTGGTCAACTGGGCATTGGCTGAGAATTCGAAAGCTCCGCCGTTCCATAGACAAACGAGTTTTGGTAGAGTGTCGTTTGACATTTTTCAAGGTTTCCAACGACGCGATGTGTTGAATGGACTTGTCGAACTCGTCTGAATGGTATTGCTAGTGATGAAATTATGGCGCGAAGATTTCTGGGGAACATTTTCCTTGGTAGTATCTTCATAGGAGTTGATGGTTGTCGACTTTTCTACGATGTTTTAACAGGCTCAAAGAGTTGGTGAGTGTGGCATCACCCACCAGGCGAATGGCTCTCTCCTGGTTGTATCTAAGAGCATCAGCGTATGTATGGGTGTTAATGTTCTGAAAACAAGTAGCGTATGAAAAACCATAGATTCATCAGGAAGTCATCAAGGAAAGTGAAGATATTTTCTGTTATATTTCTATAATTCATTTCAATTCCTTTAGTTTATGAGTGAAAATTGAATATACAGGGTGATACATGTTTAGTTGATGAGGTTGTAGCATTCGTGACTTCATTACGTCACTTTTCATATTTTGGTACATCAATAAGTACAAGGTAAACAAAACCCGATTTCTCAGCTGTATTCCCAATCAACATTTTGAGAGAACTATACCAAGCAGAGAGGAAAAATTCCTTGACAGAATATTTCACCTTTATGCCCTGAGTAACTAGAAAGTTATGGATCCTAAAGATAACTACGAAGAGATATCGCGAAGAATTTTGTGTTACCTGGGATATGGGAATTTTTTATAATGAATTGCACAATCAAAATATAGATATTGTCAAAAGTTGGTGCATGTTCGGTAATCATTTCAGGTGCACTTAGTTGCAAGTCGAAAAGCATACAGGGTAGGTCAAAATATATAAAAATTGCTCAAGAGTACCATCATTTCAAAATATTCAGCAAAATGTTTTCGGAAAAAGTTGTTAACAATCAGAAGCTTTGCCGAAATACCAAAACATAGCCTCTTCAGACATTTTTCATTCTTTCAATTTTTTCGTTGATAATTTGCCAACTTGTTATTTTTTTATATCCACCCTGAACAATTTTATGAGTAAATCGAAAGAAAATCAGTTGAGCATACCTTCATTCTGATTCAAACATATTCGTGCAATTAACTTGGATTTCAAATTCTTCAGGAAATCACAAACTTTATGTTGGTTGCAACGATATTCAGCTTCACTTTGAGATTTCGCAAATCATATTTTCAACAACGTGAAACATCATTAGATGAAAAGTGAATGTCACCAAACTATCCTTATGTTGACTGTCAATCCTCATCTGTTTTGTTCCTTGGGTATCCGTTATTATTTCAAAATATATCATGGTTGTCGATCAATTTGTACAGCTTTTTTATCAAAATTTCAATACAAAATGTTTACATTGAATAGAAACTTTTGAATATATTTATTATCATCAATGATGTTTTTCTTTGTCAAAAATATGGTGCAGGGTGAATATGAAAAAGTAACAGATGTGGAAATTTTAAACGAACAAAATTTGAAAACTAAAAAATATTCAAGGTGGCCATGTTTTGGTATTAAGGCATAACTCTGAATTGTTCACAACTTTTCTCGATTATATTCTGCTGAATTCTCCTGAATAAGGATACTTCACTCTTGAGCAATTTTTATATTTTTTCACCTACCCTGTATGCTGTTTGACTCGCAACCATTCTTAGTGCACCTGTAATATTCACTGAAAAGGCACCCACTTCTGGCACTATCTGTATTTTGAATGTACAATTCATTGAAAAGATTTCCATATGTTACACACTTGAATGATTACACTGTATATTGTTGCGATTTCCTCCATTCGCTACGAAAGTTCTGGAAAATAACTCCAAAATTGGTATTTATTCCCAAGGATCCCATGCATATGATTTGGAGTTATTAAATCGAAATCATTTGGGTCTACTGGAACTTTCGTGGGGGGTATAGAATTGGTTTATTGATTCAGATTCTGAAAATAGAGTGTTGATCAATTCATCTCTGAGTACTTGCCACGGAGAATCGAATAAAATGTTGTTTCAACACTCCTTATTAGCTTTTCGCAGGCGCCTTCGCGCATTCCATGTGTCGACTTCCTGGAGGGATTCTTATCCACTCGATTCCCTGGACGCTCATGGTGTCTGCTATCCTGGTGTTATCAAGTTCTTCCATAGCTTTTTCAATTCTTCTGTAACTGTAAAAAAAAAAACTCCTCTGAAATTCATTTCATGGTCAGAATACATATCCTACTTGAGCTCATCCGCCAGACTGCCATAATCGCCGAGTCTGTATTTAAGGAATGTGCAACTACAAAATAGACAGCTCCTATACTGAGACATGTGAGAAGAACTCCCCATCTCTTTTCAGGTCTACGTCCTACAGATACAAATAACGGTCTGAGTGAATACATGAATGGTCTAACATAAGTGGTCAGTCTGAATACAGGAAGTTGTCCCATTATTGGTATTTGTGGCTTCGTCTTTGCTTGTCGACATCGTATGCTTCCAGCAAATACTGCTTCCACCTCAGATCTGCCATTGATTATTCGAATCTTTCGTCTAACCCCATTGAGAACGGTTTCTACACCTTGATGGGCAAATTTTCGTGATGATATTCCAGCATCAATCGGGTGTATCTCATCCTTGGCGGTGAAATTATGGGTTGTTCTGCATCAACAGTCATATGAGAAGCTAGATTGGTTCATCCATTCATAACTAATATTCCATCTGAAATCAGTATTGGTGAAAGTCCCATGAGTCGACTGGGTGTTTTCAATTTCCTATTGTTCCTTAAACTGATCATTTCTCTCTGGAAAGATTCAGACTAGCACCACATAATCCACATCTTTCAGGCTTTTTTCAACTCATCCACCGTCAGCTGAACAGTAAATTGAATATTCAATGATCGTATCTCCTGAAGTAGGACGTCTTTGAACTTCAAAATCCAGGCAGTAGTTTCAATCAGACGTAACCATTCCGGAAATCTTCATACTTTTGGCAGTGATAGATCCATTTTCACAGTTACTGCTGAAAATTATTTATACTTCACATCATCATTTTGTTTTTTGATTTCATTCATTGTCTTGGATGGCCATATTCTTTCGTTTCCCAAATAGTCAGGACCAGTAATTCATTTTTCAAAATTCAATATCGTTTCACCTCCATTATGTTCATGAATCCATTGCCAGTCGCTTCCATCTATGAGTTCCTGCATTTCGCCAACTCTGCATAATTCAAATTGTTTTGGGTTACTCCTATCGCCATCAATCCAGTAGAGAACCGTTGTTGAGTCTGTTCACATGTTAATTTTGTCAATTTCAAATTCCAAAACCTCCTTCAGCAATTTCGCAAGTGTACTTCCCTATAAGGCTGCTTGTGATTCAAATCAAGGAATAGATGATTCTTTTGTTGGAGCAACTTCGGCCTCAGCTTCTACTTGAGTCATTTCTACAGTGTCTTCAGTGATTGTCCGAAGGTACGCAGTGGTGGAGAATGCTTTCTTGCTCGCATCACGAAAGACGTGTTGTTTAATTCTCTCAGCTTGTGGTAGATTCATCGAATAGCATCTGAAAATCTTGAGATATATCACTTTCTCTAGATCTTCCAACCATGAATTACAGATTTTGTATAGTTCTTCATCGATGATGTCATCCCATCCTATACAAGAACGCCATATGTCTTGAATATTTCTCTCACCCTCAGATTCACTACCAGTCCTAGTGAATCGAAAACTGACATCTCAATCCGCAAGACATGTCTTTTGGTTGGCCTTGTCTTCCCAAGTGATTTGTCTTCAACCATATTTCCCAATTTGAAACGAAAATCATCTTTCTTTGAATTCCATGTCAGTCTCAGAATTGTGATTCTAGAGTCTCTACTCAAATTCAAGTGATCCTCCAAGTGTTTGTCAGTCGAAAGAGCTTCCATCACCATTTCTGAATATCATTTTCACTGCCTTCTCTTCAGAATCACAGCAGTCAAGGTAGTCGTCCACGTCATGTTTACCTATGATGGCATCTGAAACCCTTTTTCCGTTAGTTTCTCTCGAAGCATTAAGATTTTTTATGTACTGGGCGCATGTAGGTGAACATGTTGCCCCATATGTCATCAGGCACATGTGATTCACCTCTATTGGCTTCCTAAAGTTTCCATCTCTCCTTGAGAATTGCTGAGAGTCTCGATCTTCCTGTCTAATTCGAACCTGATGGAACATTTTCCGTACATCGGCACACAATGCAATTCTTTTTTGTCTGAATATTTCCTTCAAATTCTGAAGGAGGTTGGGTCTAACTAACAAGTTATCTCACCTCATGTGATTCAGCAGTCGCGTTGAATACTAGTGTCAACTTAGTAGGGTTGTTTGGGTTGATCACTCCAAATTGAGGCAGGTATCAACATCGGTCATTTTCTTCAGAAGCTTCTTCTTTTGTTAGTTTTCCCACCTATTCTTTTCACACATGACTTTGAATTCAATCGCAATATGTCTGCTTCGAATTGACATCGCGTTTAAGATGTCTCTCAACGCACATAAATCTGTTGATGGCCACCTTCTCACTTTCAGGTAGTACCATGTTATCATCCTTCCAGAACAGACCGATCTCAAATTTGTTACCATCTCGTGTTGCAGTAGCTGCCATTATTTTAATAGCTCTTCCGTCTGAATTGCAGTATTCAGATTTCGAGGATACAGATACTCCAAATGATTTGGTCGTGAACGACTGCTTTACCAAGTCATGCAGATAGTCATCGGATGCGTCTTTGCAGCAAATATGGAAAGAATGGTTCTACTTCATCTGACCATCATTATCGATTCCATGGAGGATCCATCCTAGACTAGTTTCCGTGGCAATTGGAGTATTCTCAGGTCCTTGTATTACTTTCCGGGAAACAGTCAGTCTGACATTGTCTTGCCCTAGAAGTTGGTCACTAATTAATTTTCGACAAATAAAGTCCTTCCAGATGCTCGTGAGTTTTACAATCTTCCTGCCTGATGATTTGTTCTGGCAGTGACAAATTTTCAATGAATCTAACACCCCCTGAAGTGAATATCCCAGAGTCGTCAAATGCTCCTGATATTCTTGAGCTCAAGCATAATGGATTTTCATGTGTTATCGTCAAATTGTTTGTCCATTGTATACAAAGGCTTTCTCTTTCACCTTTGAGTCTAAGTTTTTCTATCATTTATTTCTTTATTCATTCATTGAACAAATAACTCTCAGACTGAATAGGCTCTGGCATAAGGTAGTACATAATCATTTACCTATAGGTAAACATTTCATCATACGAAAAATATCAACAACTATGAATTGGCAAACAAAGAATAATAGGTAATTCAAAAAAATAACAAAGTCACTTTATCATAGTCACTTTATCATTGGATTTACCTATACTTCTGCAATTTTTGATATTGCCAGGTAGTTTATCGAATTCAGTTGGCTGAATGAATGAAAATTCTTTGTCCAACTATGGAGCAAGCGGCGTCAAGATGAAACAAGTTGATTTTATATAAAATTTCAAGAGTTCCGATTCTCTATGTTTCATGTAGGAAATACGTATTTGCCATTTCATACAATTGATTGGTTGGTGTATCAAATGGGAGACGATACAGTACTTCTAACGATTTTCTATATAATTTTGATATTTTATTATTCTCCGAAGAAGATTCCCAAACATTTATTGAATAGTTGATAGGACTCAGTACATAGGAGTAGAGGAAGATGTTTGCAATTTCTTTCTCGAAACATCAATATGTTTGTCCCACTTCAATCTCTGTCATTGAACAGATACCAAGATATCTCATCTGGTCAGTTTGTTTCAAGAGTTCATGCTTTTTTTCGAAGTTGAGATAAATAATTTGTCTTTTTTTTTTCGGAAAAGTTATATATTCTGTTTCATTATTATTCATCGATGGAAGGTTAGAGTGGAGCCATTTTTCAAATATTTTCGAGTCTTTTTGGATGTATGATAAACTGACATTCATCATACAGGATGTAGGAAAAAATATGGATTGAGAGAACCCTGAGTTGGTAGAAGTAGTTAATAGAAATATTCTCATATACAGGGTGTCCCATGAGTCCAGGATCAAGAGAAGTTGGGTGGTAGGGGGTATCATTTCAAATCAAACTAACCGTATATATGGTTACTATGTCACATTTATGATTATTTCTTTCGAAAGTTTCATCCACGTGGATGCAGCTTCCACCAGAAATAATTTAATGACATGTTTTACTTCTTATCAATCACCGGAGAAAAAATTCGTTTTCCTTGAATTCTGTCATCGAATGAAATATTTAAGTCGATTTTTGAAAGTCGCTGGCAGATTTAATAACTACCCCACGAAGATAACCAATTATATGAAGAACTGGCCCATTTAATACAGATTTCGAAATGACATAACATATGGAGTCATTGAAAACAGCCATTTTGTTATTAATTTTTTTCGAATGGGTCGCATTTTTCAGAAAAATTCAATAACCTTTGAACCATCAACAATTAGATAACAACTCATACCGTTATTTTGATAACATACAAATTACCCCTTTTACCACCCCCTTTTTTGATCCATTACTCATAGGACACTTTGTGCATTATGAATATAAAAAAAATGGATACATTCATGGAGAAATACATTGAGAATTCGCATTCTTCATGTGATAAAAATATCGATTCTTTCTCGGTCAATTCAACAAAAAACAACTAATTTCCTGGCTATATGCCATGACGAACATTGGATTACATTTATTGAACACACGATGAAAATTTCGAAATAAAATATTCAGAAGTAGAGAATTCGCATTCTTCTTCATATAAAGATTAGAACATGATATCATCCTGAATATTCAACGGAAAACAACTACGAACATTTGTATCAGTGATATTGGTATAAAACATCATGTTATTTCATCCGATCTGGGAAATAATGCCAATTCTCAATTTCAGAGGATTTGAATTTTTAATGCTTTATTTTCCTGATATTTGACGGATATGATTCGATGTTCAACGTGACAAATAGCCAGTGGAGTAGTTGTTTTTCGTTGAATATTCAGAATGATGTCATGTACTAATCTTTATATGAAAGAGAATGCAGATTCTCTACTTGTTTCCAATTTTTTTCGTGTGTGTTCAACAGTAGAATGCAATGTTCGTCGTGGCATATAGCCAGGAAAGTAGTTAGACCGAGGAAGAATTGATATTTTCATCACATAGAGAATGCGAATTCAATTTTTTTATAAATGTATCCATTTTTATATGTTCATGATTATATATGAGAATATTCCTGTGGAGAATAATCGTTATGTATCCATTCATTCCCATATATTTCCCGTTTACCTTGTATGTACACTAAAAACTGTGACATAGTGGGATCTGATAAGAAATGAAAATATGAATGTCACGATCAAAGTTCGAAGTTATTTATTGAAAAAGCTACTATTTTTGCAAGTTCCCACTTGCTACGAGTGTGGAGCTTACAATTCCTTTTCAATTCATTCAACATATTTTCCAAATTTGAAGGATTCTTGCTCTCATATAAAACAACTTTTTTGTGAACATTGAGTGAATATAGTATAGGTCCTGTAACAGAGCCTAAAACACCCTAATCAATAAATAGTTGATTTGGCACAGAGTTGGTTGATTTCGTATTGATTGTCCTATTTTCGAGATATAAATTCAGAATTTTTCTCACATTACCTCTGAGTCCCATGGACTAATTGTTCTCTGAAAGTGTGTAATGAAGTGTTTTTGAGCCGCTACATTTCTAGACTGGTTTTGAATAATATCTTAGTAACCTTAGACTGATTCTTCCTGAATTTCACTTGTTCGAAAGCGCAAAACCTGAAAACCTGAGAGAGCTAAGTAATGCATTGATTCTTGATCTTCCGAAGCTCTTCCTGATGGTGAACCCAGATAAACATCATAACAACCCCAAAGCATTATTGTTCAACCCTTTGCTTACGAATGGAGTTTGAATGTTCTATTCATCAGTTGAAATAATGGATATTCACCTGATTATAACTTTTTTGTTTTTAAATATTTTCGGGTCAAATTCATTCAGTAACATTATCAAGAGTGTTAGATCTTGTTTCTGTGCCCATCTAGAGTCAAATATAATTTTATCGCATTCTTGTGAGTTTAAGACCATGTGCATTAGGATGATAGTTCCTGCAGCCATAGTTGAGGATTCCGACCAACAAGAACGTAGGATCGAGCTGTCCTTGTATCGAGGTCAAGGGAAGCATATAAATACTGAAGACAGCTAAGGGATCACTGTCTTCTCTACAAGTCTACACTACCTGCTTTACGTTATACACCCTCTGCTCATGGTTCTCTCGCCGATCTCTTAGTGCTCTCATATTCCATTCAAAGCCAGTGTAAAGTATCAATGTATAGTGATTTTATGTTGCACATGTAATTTGGTATGATATTTTTCACTATTAGTATTCATCCTGTTCATAGCTCCATTTCATTCCTGTTGTTTTTCATACCGATACTCACCCGACCTGTGTGATGAATCCAGAAAGTTGTATTTACGAATGAACGGTTTTTTTGTGATTGCATAGTCCATATGTTTTCCTCTGTTGTCATAGTTTTCTGTTCCGAATAGTTCCAATAATTCATTCAGTGATTTCCAATATTTTTATTTGTTAAATAGGCAGGTTATTATTATTGACTAACGACTGACACTGACAAGCCAGTTGTCAATTCTTCTTCTTCTCCTTTTCCTCGAGAAATCCAGTCCTGTGCACCAGTGTCTCTGTGTTCTGTGTCTTGTCAGGCGGTGGTCTGTGGTTCATGAAATTTTGACATGAAAAGAGAAATATAATTAACCTTACTGAAATTCCGATATAAGAAAATCAGAAAATTGAAGGAGATGGAAAGATAGATAGGAATTGAATCTGTTCAATTTTTTTGGAACTGTGTTTCCAATTATCCAGGTAGACCTCATGAAATAGTTTGAATAAATAATTTGCCAGGCCTAACTTCAGAATACTAGAGACCAGAAAGATATTTGCTTTATTCCTGATATAATTCATAATGAAAATAGCAACCGGTATTCCAGGCTAAATCCAGGGTTTGTAATTGAAGCCTACACTCCCTTGGCTCCTTATTGATTTCAGGTCGATTCAATACCATTGACCCCTGGTTTATACTGTGGGTACCAGGGTAGATGAACCTCTTGTACCTCTCTCCAATATTGCTACTTTGGGCATCTGTACAAAAATATTTTGTGCAAAGCAGGTAGAGTAACCTACCTCAAAAACAATCTGGCGCACGAGAACCTCTCCGTCCAGTACAAGCCTACATCCTATTGGCTCTGTGAATTCATCAGGTCTGATCCAGGCAGCAGTGTTGTATAATCAACTGTGTCAGAAGCTTCTATGAGATCAATGAAAATAGCCACCACATAATTTCCTGAATCAAGTCCTTTCTGGATCGATTCTATCACTACTTGTGATACTGTTGCTTGTGTTCCACTGTTTTCCTGAAAACCAAATTGATCAAAATTATTTGTTGACGAATTCTACATTGCATTTCTTGAGAATCATTTCAAGAATCTCAGAAAATATACTAACTGAAGCTATTGGTCTACAGTTAGTTGGATCCCGAGCATCTCCATTTATTGCTCTCACTGATGCATGTTCCAATTCGTGTGGAAAACTTTATTTCATGAAAGATTCATTGATATATTCTTATCTTGGTGTAGCTCGAATGTTTCTCAATTCAAATATGTTTTCAGTAATCAAACCTTCTGGATTGAGGGTCTTTTTTTAATCATATCATAAAAATGATTTCGCTTTCATCAGTATGGAACGAAAGCATCGTGGAATCATTATATTGTAGACAGGCGTTTCGACGTGGAAGGATAATATAAAACGATATTATTCCCCTTGCGATATTCTCACCAATACCCGAAGAATGATAATTCATTATTTCGGCTATTTCTAGATCATTAGTGACAATGTTACGATCAATTATTATCGATTCAATATCACTATTCCTATACGATTTCGTGAAACCTCTCAAACAATAGTTTTTCATGACCCAAAGTTTTCTTTGATTACCTTCATAATTTTCAAATTTCCTATTGATATTTTGAGCTCTCGCTCTCTTCATCAGAACGTTAACTCCATTCCTCTGTATTTTGTATCCATCAAAAAGCTCTAGATAACTAGAATTTTGTTTATGTCTATCGAATTTGGCATTTCTGATTTTCATTTCTTGAATAATTGTGTCATTGATCCAATCGTTATCTTCACGTGATCTCGAAGATGGAATTGTCAATTAACGAAACTGTTGACGCTTCATCACATAATGCAACGGTTTTCACCATGGAAAACTCGCTATATGTAGTCGTACCTCGATTGTGCGTAATAGCTATTCATATATCAAGGAAGGAAAGGTATCTCTTTGTTTCCGCGTAGCGGAGGGTATCAAACACACATGGAAGGAAATGAGCCTTTGCTTTCATGGAAAAAAATGAATTTCATCAAAGAACGCGTTTTTGAAATCATCATTCTTGAAATTGTGCTTCAAGCGGTCTAGCTCTCGATCCAAATCGCATTACGAAGGTATATACTATGCCATTTGACACTCCTGTCATCATTTATCAATTGATTTGTATATCTGGAAGTTTTCATTAGAAGTACTCTCGGAATATGAGGGAGCATATGATATCATTGGAATTCAGGAAGGATATCATAGTTTTTTTTTATATTGTGGTTCCTCTAATGTTCAAAGAACATCGTGAGAACCAAGGGAAATAAGGTAGGAATTGGTGTTCTTCTTGAATTTCTAGAGGTTATATGCCTTGGTGAACACCTTCCTTGGCAATGTGTTCCAGAGCCTCGCTGTTCGTTGGATGAATGAGTCTTTGGAAAGAGATATTGTGCAGGTCTCAAAATTGACCACGAAGGGTTGCAACGCCTCAGCTCGACGAATTAATATCGCGGGGACTGCCAGGAGAGGTACAATAGGTGATATTTCAGAAGTGCAGCGTCGATGAAAATATCTATCAAATAGAGCCAGATTCCCAACTTCCCTACGGTGAGTGAGTTTCAGAATTCAACAGTTTCAGGGTATGTTTGGGTGCTGCACTTTAATTCTGATGAAGAAACTACCAACTTGGATTACACAAATTCAATGGGTTGATTGACGCCAAAGGATGCTTGCTGAAGCCAATTTATTCTACCTCCCATGGGAGTTGATATTTTTTCCCTCCCGTTGGAGTCAATTGACAACTTTGATTCCTTGAATGAGGGAGCAAACGCCTACTTTGCATTCAGTGAGTAGATAAAAGTACCTGGAAGGTAGAGGGAACTTGAGGAGAGCATGCAGTCTGGGAGGAAAGGGTCTTAGGAACTTCAGCAGTCGCCGTTTCCTGTGTCTCTATTTGTGAATACTTATGGTGACGCCGCTGATAACCATCGACTCCACATACTTTTCTTGCCCTACATCTCATAGTTTGGTGGTTGTTCATCAGATGGGAGGAATATAATTCCCTCTTCGTGACTGTATTTCATCTGATATCAACATTATCTTCTTTCAGCTCAGGACAGCTATTCACATTGTGGCCTTTGTTCAGACAATAAGTACGGTGATTGTATTTTGCAATATCACTTGGATCAGATGTGACATAAGAAATTCAAAGGTTTTCGAGTCATTGTCGTGTAATTCTCAGATTGTAAAAAATCAAAAATCGAATCAAATCACTTCATTTCTTTTAAGACAACATACAATTGAATAAGAAAGAGTCAGGATGGAACCGTATGGTAGTACGGTAGGTATTCATACCTACCGTACTACCGGTAGGTATTCATAAAATGAATCAACAATAAAAAAATAACATAGCACGTTGAATAAAACTTCGTAACATGTTCAGACAATCTAAGTACATAATATGGAAAATGGACAAAATATTGACTCAGCTTTATGATACTAACAGTACATTAAAAATAGAATTTACATTTAATAATTAAAATATGGAGTTGAAATTATTCATTTGAACTATATAAACATTTCTCAACCAGATATTCCATGAAATTTTTCTTGAAGGTGCGTTCATGTTTCAAGCTTCTGATAGAGGAGGGTAAGCTATTGAAAATCTTTGCGCCGATTCTAGCTGGAGCTTTATATGAAATATCGCGTTTTGAGAGTGGTATTCGTAAATCATCCTCACGACGTGTGTTGTTGTAGCGTTTAGATTTTCTGAATATAGTTTTGGTTTTGAATTTCATACAGGTCTTGGAAATATTCAGGTAAATAAATCATCAATTATGTACATACTCACAGAGAACACTCAGTCAGATAAATGATGCAAATACCTGGTATAGTTAACACTTTTAATTGCAGTTGATTCATATCACACACCTTTTATTTTGGAAATTTATCATCAATTTTCTTAGCATCCTCTCTGATATCAGTACACCTGTAGGATGTGATGATCCAAGCTGGGGCTTCTTTTTCTGATCCAAATAAACAGGTTCTGATATTGAAAGGGGTCAATGCCGAAAGACAGGTTGTAACGAAGTTACTTTTATTTTGAGTGTTATATGAGACATACGGTATAGTAATTAACAACTTTTGTAAATAGTGAGCTAGGAATTCCGTTCTTTTTCGTGAATGATATAAATAATACCCCGGAAGTATTATTCATAGTCTTCATCATCCACGATTTAGTTTTGATCAGTTGTAAATATTTTGATTTGATAATTAATAAAACGCGGAGTGGATATCAGAGCGATATCCATCCAAGTATACGTATCTCGGGTGCGCCCCACCATCTGAGAGAAGTGGTGGAAGCTCGCCTAGCGAGTCGCCGTTGCTCAGAGAGACCGACGGAGAATCAGTATAGCTTGTGCGCTTCGCCGGCTATACACGCGCAGCCAGCAGACCAGCGGGACCAAGGACGAGCCGACACCGAAGCCAGCCGAGGACTACCGACGGAGAGGGGAGAGCCGCCTAGAAGCCAGAAGACTGGGGACTAGGAAAGGAGTCCAGCGAGAGCAACCGACCAGACAGCCACGCCAGCATACCAGACCGGACCGACCGACAGAGGACAGGAGAATAGAGAAAGAGCGTTAGGTGAGGACAGCGGAGAGTAATACCAAATGGGAGTCTCCGGGATGCAGGATAGTATTGTGTATCTAATATAAGTTCTCTTTCAGCCGTGGTTGATCTAAGTGTGACGTATCACCTGATCATTCAGATGCACGATAGATAACTTGCGTGCATGCATACTCAGTGAGTATCTCCTGTATGCACGATTTTGCTGTATTTAATATAAGTTCTCTTTCAGCCGTGATTGATCTAAGTGTGACGTATCACCTGATCATTGAGATGCACGATAGATAACTTGCGTGCATGCATACTCAGTGAGTATCTCCTGTATGCACGATTTTGTTGTATTTAATATAAGTTCTCTTTCAGCCGTGATTGATCTAAGTGTGACGTATCACCTGATCATTTGAGGTGCACGATAGATAACTTGCGTGCATGCATACTCAGTGAGTATCTCCTGTATGCTAGATGTTGCATGTATGTACAGCATTGATGTAGTGTAATTATTAAAGCTTGCTGCTAGTTTTGCTTTTAATACTATAGACTGCAATTTTCATTAAGTTTAGTTGCTTTGAATAACCCGCGAGCTTGCATTCGAAATTGAATTGAATACCGTATGTCTCGAGAGAGAGGGGGTATTGATCATAGCATCTGATTATTGTATATAATGTAAATTAGATTTGTAAATAAGTAATTGTAAGTAATCTTGTAGATGCATTTAGAATATATAGTTGTAATATATCATTGAGTTTTATTCCATTCACTATTGGTGCAACTAATAATCCAGGGAATAAGTTGAATATAAGGAATGTCACTTTGACAGTTGAAGTCTCAGACCCCTGGAAAATACTATCTCCACTGAAAGTTGCCCGGTGCAAGTGGACCTACCACTATAAAATAGGTGGCGCCCGAGTACATTAGTTATTAACCCGAGTTGGGGCGCTAAACAACTTATCTCAGAGTAGATAACCTTACAAATTTGGCGCCCGAGCAGGGACCCGAGTTAAACCGAGTTATACCAAGTCGGACCGAGTTAAACCGAGTAAAACCGAGTTGAACCGAGTCAAACCGAGTTTAACCGAGATAACCCGAGTAAGCTATTTTTGTATATAGACAAGTAAATATTCTTTCAGTTAGGGCTGGATATCAAGGATTGTATTTTCAAGTTGCTATGATCACTCTGCCTCGAGACATACGTGAAGCTTGAGCATTTTAACCCTAAAACTATTTAGTCACGGTAGGGATTGTTTGGCCATAGTGTTTCGAGATAAAATCAACAGCTGTCAGTTTGACAGCTGTCCAGACAATTGGAGTCATAGTCGTGTGGCACATCGTTTTCTAGGTTTTCAGGGACGAGAAAACCGTTTAGGACATTCCCAAGTTGTTACTGTCGTCTGTTCACGGGATATCCGAGTTCAACCGAAGACCGACGGAAATTATTTGAACTTGGACATCAAGGAAATCGATCGAGGATTCTATCTCGAGATTCTGAAGAAGTCAGACGTGCTGATCAATCGTATACACCGAAAATGAGGAACGAAGACACTACAAAGCCTCCCGAGTCCGCAGAAGGACAGACTTCACCGTCGAAGAGTAAAGAGCCTGTAGATGTCAGAGTGAGCTGGGTCTATCAGCTGAAGAAAGCTGATATAGACGTGGAACTGTCTAAGTTTGGCCTTGAAGTCACTGGAACAGTTGAGGACAAAAGGAGACGACTGGTTAGGTTCCTGAGGGAAGGTCGAGTGGGTACCGCCCCACCCACACCGACTCCAGGGAGTGTCCCACTGACTTCGATTTGGACATTCCCGAATCTGAACACCGTACCCCCTGTGAATGTGACTTCAACCGGAACCGCACAGGCAACAACCGTACCGACTATGGCCGTACCGACCATGATGACAGCTCCATCTACATCAATGGCAACGGCGAGTCCAGAACCGATACGCACTCGAGACTGGAATTTGTCATTTGATGGGCTAGGAGACCCAGTAGCATTTCTGGAGAGGCTCGATGAGATCAGAGTATCCCAGAATATACCAGCTCATCGATTGATAGCCGTATTACCCGATCTGTTCCAAGGGGAAACCGCCCTTTGGTACCGAAACAACCGTTCAGCCTGTACAACGTGGAATGCATTTGTGGAATTGTTTAAAATCTTCTACTTTCCTGTCAACTACCAAGTAGACCTAGAGGTTGCTATTGGTAGACGTCTCCAAGGACCAAACGAGCCTGTACAAGCTTACATAACCGATATCCAGACGCTTGTGCGAAGGCATGGGAGTATGACACCGGAACAAGAGCTGACGTGGCTATACCGGAACTTGCTACCAGAATATCGACAGCATATCAAAAGAAGTGACTTTGC
The DNA here is from genome assembly GCA_918026855.4 of Phaedon cochleariae. Classification (NCBI taxonomy): domain Eukaryota; kingdom Metazoa; phylum Arthropoda; class Insecta; order Coleoptera; family Chrysomelidae; genus Phaedon; species Phaedon cochleariae. The sequence goes on from OU896723.1 coordinate 10,908,323, forward strand.
CGATATTGTTACTTTTTCTCGTGCTGTGAAGGAGTTTGAACTTCTCAGAGGAGAGATACAGGAGAGGTACCAAACCTATGCAGTGACTGCCAGGTACCCTGTCGTGTCGAGAGCCCCACCGACATCCCCAGCGACAACCTCTCTGACAGCTCCAGAGATTCCAAGGCCGAAGATGACCTCACCCAGATCGGAGAGGAATGAATCAAGGAGAGTTTTCCAGTCTGTTTCCAACTCCAGGACAGGAACAAGCTCATCAGCACCAGCTGTGTGTTGGAGATGTGGACAGACAGGACATTTGAGGAGTCAGTGCCGATCCACTCCTAAGTTATTTTGCTCCAGATGTGGGAAGGAAGGAGTGATGTCCCGTGACTGTCCCTGTCCTAGGTCGGAAAACTAGGAAGGCATTGCCCTGCACCGAGACCTGAGCAGTGCCATTCCACCAATGTCTCGGAAACGATCCGAACCGTCCGACCTGAAGATGCCCGTCCATTCGTTTCTGTGCATACCCTTGGTGACCGTTTTGAGGCCCTGTTAGATACTGGAGCATCCAGGACGTATATGGGAGATAACGTGGCTAGAAAATGTCAAGATATGGGAGTTCGAAAAGGAGCACCGGATGCTTCCATGGCCAGAATGGCAAATGGCCTCCCAGCTCAAGTTCCCAGCAAATATCACTTGGACTTAGTGATTGGGAACACAACTATTCCCGCCATAGTTGGACATCTTCCTGGCCTATCATCTGATTTTGTCATAGGCATGGATATTCTGAAACCGCGGAAATTCCAACTGGACCTGTCAGATGGGAGTATACGTATGGATGGAAAACAGATAGTCGACCAGAGACCGCAACCGGAACACCTGATTAGTACCGTAGACCGTATTGAAAAGCTTGCACTCACCCCGACTGAGGAAAGAAAACTCCAAGCATTCTTGGACCAGGAGCTAGCTCAATTCGAGAGCATAAAGGGAGTAACGCCGATACTCAAACATGAGATACGTTTGATCAATCCGGAACCGATCAAACAGCGTTACAGACCGCAGAATCCAAGAATGCAGGAGGTAATCAACGACGAAGTTGATAAAATGCTGGAAGAAGGCATAATAGAACCGTCCAATAGCCCCTGGAGCTCACCTGTTGTTATAGTCCGAAAGAAGGATGGCAAACCAAGGTTTTGCATCGACTTCCAGAAAGTCAATGCTGTGACACATAAGGATGCATACCCACTACCCTTCATAAATGCAATTTTAGATAAATTGCGCCGCGCTAGATACATTTCTAGTATTGATTTGAAGCAGGGGTATTGGCAAGTAGCCTTGACCGATGCAAGCAAACCAGTCACAGCATTCACAGTACCTGGCCGAGGGCTGTTCCAGTTCAGGGTAATGCCGTTTGGGCTACATGCAGCTCCAGCCACGTTCCAACGTTTGATGGACCGTATAATAGGACCTGAACTGGATCCGTATTGCTTCGCCTATCTGGACGACATAATCGTACTGGGAGAGACGTTCGAACAGCATCTCAGTATCCTGAAGGAAGTATTCCGCCGCCTCCGAGGTGCTAACCTCCGTTTAAACCCAGAAAAATGTCAGTTTGGCAGGAAGTCGCTAAAGTACCTGGGTCACGTGATTACAGGCGAAGGGATTGCTACAGATCCAGATAAGGTGAAATCCATCCTGGAATTTCCACCACCGAACACCGTGCGACAGCTACGACGATTCCTGGGAATCGCATCCTGGTACAGACGCTTTGTACCTGGATTCTCGAATGTGGCTGCCCCGTTGAACCGACTCCTGAAAAAGGGATACCGTTGGCAGTGGAATACTGAACAAGAAGAAGCATTCGACCACCTCAAGAAATGTCTGACTGAATCACCCGTTCTGGCCTGTCCAGATTTTGAGAGACCCTTCATTTTGCAAACAGATGCAAGTGATCAAGGTTTGGGAGCAGTACTTATCCAGAATAAGGAGGATGGTGACCACATAATCGCTTATGCCAGCCGAACACTGACAACTTCGGAAAAGGCATATTCAGTTACTGAAAAGGAATGCCTGGCATGTTTAGGGACATAGCTAAATACGTTCGAAGCTGCCAGTCTTGTCAGCAGTACAAGACGTCACAGCAGAAGACTCCAGGGATGATGCAACCGTCAGTGAATAGACAACCATGGGAAACTGTGAGTTCTGATCTGGTTGGACCGCTGCCCCGCTCCAGTAAAGGAAACAACTACCTAGTTGTATTCCAAGACAGATTCACGAAGTGGATCCAGTGCCGTCCCATACGGAAGGCGACAGCGAAGGCAGTGAGTCAAGCTCTCTATGAAGAGATCATCACACGTTTTGGGTGTCCGAAGACCGTTATTACCGATAATGGAACCCAGTACACAGGTACACTGTTCAGAGATCTGCTAAAAGATCTGAAGATTGGCCACCGTCTAACTCCGCCGTATACACCGCAGTCCAATCCAGTAGAGAGGACGAATAAGACCATGAAGACTATGATCTCTCAGTTCTGCGACAAAGATCATCGGAAATGGGACCAGCACATACCAGAACTAATATTTGCTTACAACACAGCCCGACATGACTCCACCGGGTACACTCCGGCATTTCTCAACTATGGGAGAGAGTTGGAAATACCAGGGGCTGTGTACCGTCCTGAGGATCTAGTGCCAGATGATGTTGATGATAATCCAGAGGATACAAGAGACCGAGCCCAAAGACTAGACAAACTCCGGGAAGTCTTCGAGTTTGTTCGAGTCAACCTATCTCGAGCTTTCACGACACAGAGTCATCACTACAATCTCCGTAGACGAGAATGGAGATGTCATGTGGGAGATCAAGTGATGAAAAGGGAGCATCATCTTTCATCTGCTACAAAGGGGTTTGCCGCTAAATTAGCCCCTAAATATTCTGGCCCGTATACCGTTTCAAAAGTTATATCTCCGGTAGTCTATGATCTTAAGAGCAACACTGGCAAGAAGCTACACCATATACACATAAAGGATTTGAAGCCTGCTCATAACCTGATCGATCAAAACAATGAAGCAGTATCATCTCTTCTAGAAAATGCCGAGAAAAGCACCCGTTCCGAAACCCCAGCCGAAGGACGTTCGTTCCCCCGTGGCAGATGCAGCCAAAATGACCGCCAAAGCTCAGCAGAGACTAAGGGCCATCAAAGTGTTGGCACGGGACTTGACCCTGCGACGCCGAGCTTGTCGAACAACGGTTGGCACTCCACCCGGTCGACAACCTTGCCGACCTGCTCCTATGACGAGGCAAACTCCGCCGAAGTTTGCCCCAACAACCTCAGTAGCTCCGTCCTTTTCACTGGTGGCAGTGGCCGACATACCTCTGCCGATAGGTCCTCCGCCCAAAGCCCAGTATGTGGTAGACATGGAAATGTCGCAAACTTCCACGATCTCCGTGGATAGGCAGCAGAGAGCGACTATTGAACACCCGATGGACACGGGGATAGAGGGGCAGAAAACCACACCGACCATCTTGAGAAGCGAAAGAAGCGAAATAGCTGAGGCATTGCTTGAGCATCCCCGAGGAAAACCGTGGCCCCCTGCCTTACAAACCAGGTTGTTCGCCCTTCGAGGTCCGGAAGCAGACCCGAACACCCGCCTTCGTATCAAGCTAACAGCTCCAGATGGCCGTAGCATTAGGGTCACATTGCCACATAAGCCATAGGAAAATTAAGTGTTGCCAAGCTCAAAATGCAGAGTCCAGTTTTGGAGATATCCGCCTCTCCACGACAGCTGGAAGACCTAGCAAGAGAACTGGCTGAAGCCCTAGCTGAATCCACCGATGTAGCAGTGACCGCCGCTGAGGAAATGAGGAAGGTGTCAACCACCCCTCCAAGGCCGGAGGCTGACGGCGATGCTGTCGCTGGCCCTTCCACCAAAATGGAGATCACAGACGCGCCCGCTGCTCAACCTCTATCTGCGACAAAGAAACCACCGTTGGTGACGCCCCAACAGACGATTAGGATAGAGGCACTACCGCTCGCTAAAGAGCCGGGTGAAGAAGGACCTCCACCACATTGGAACCCGATGACGGAGGAGTATTGGACCCCTGAAGCCAGGGAGTTGAGATTCTCGGAAAACCGACTATCAGAAAAACGTCTGGCGAAAGAGCGGAAGGAACGACAAACCAAGAACCGAGCTACCGAGGATCAGTATGTTCGGATCGAACCGAACTTGTGTTGGCGATGTGCCCGAACCGGACACCAACGACAGGCGTGTTCGCGGCCACCGGTGATGTTCTGTTCTCGATGCGGCCTAGTTGGCGTGATGTCAAGGAAATGTCCATGTAACAGGAGACAGGAAACCGACAGACAATCCCGGAGCCGTCACGAGCCACGTCGGTCTCACAACCGCTGCCCAACATGCGGATGTCCCCATTCGCAGCTGCACCGCCGACGTTCGCCAATGGGAGAGGGAGGCCAACCCAGGCGGTAACCTGGTTTTACCATCACCATACAAAAACCGAGCGCGACGACCGACGAAAATGATGGGAACCTGGAATGGAGTTTATTTTTGTTTATTTCAATATAGTTTACTTTGTTATATTATATTTCATGGATAATTATATGAAAAAAAATAATAATAACTGAAGTTATTTTATTTTTTTTTAGGAAGTAAGGGGGGGATGTAACGAAGTTACTTTTATTTTGAGTGTTATATGAGACATACGGTATAGTAATTAACAACTTTTGTAAATAGTGAGCTAGGAATTCCGTTCTTTTTCGTGAATGATATAAATAATACCCCGGAAGTATTATTCATAGTCTTCATCATCCACGATTTAGTTTTGATCAGTTGTAAATATTTTGATTTGATAATTAATAAAACGCGGAGTGGATATCAGAGCGATATCCATCCAAGTATACGTATCTCGGGTGCGCCCCACCATCTGAGAGAAGTGGTGGAAGCTCGCCTAGCGAGTCGCCGTTGCTCAGAGAGACCGACGGAGAATCAGTATAGCTTGTGCGCTTCGCCGGCTATACACGCGCAGCCAGCAGACCAGCGGGACCAAGGACGAGCCGACACCGAAGCCAGCCGAGGACTACCGACGGAGAGGGGAGAGCCGCCTAGAAGCCAGAAGACTGGGGACTAGGAAAGGAGTCCAGCGAGAGCAACCGACCAGACAGCCACGCCAGCATACCAGACCGGACCGACCGACAGAGGACAGGAGAATAGAGAAAGAGCGTTAGGTGAGGACAGCGGAGAGTAATACCAAATGGGAGTCTCCGGGATGCAGGATAGTATTGTGTATCTAATATAAGTTCTCTTTCAGCCGTGGTTGATCTAAGTGTGACGTATCACCTGATCATTCAGATGCACGATAGATAACTTGCGTGCATGCATACTCAGTGAGTATCTCCTGTATGCACGATTTTGCTGTATTTAATATAAGTTCTCTTTCAGCCGTGATTGATCTAAGTGTGACGTATCACCTGATCATTGAGATGCACGATAGATAACTTGCGTGCATGCATACTCAGTGAGTATCTCCTGTATGCACGATTTTGTTGTATTTAATATAAGTTCTCTTTCAGCCGTGATTGATCTAAGTGTGACGTATCACCTGATCATTTGAGGTGCACGATAGATAACTTGCGTGCATGCATACTCAGTGAGTATCTCCTGTATGCTAGATGTTGCATGTATGTACAGCATTGATGTAGTGTAATTATTAAAGCTTGCTGCTAGTTTTGCTTTTAATACTATAGACTGCAATTTTCATTAAGTTTAGTTGCTTTGAATAACCCGCGAGCTTGCATTCGAAATTGAATTGAATACCGTATGTCTCGAGAGAGAGGGGGTATTGATCATAGCATCTGATTATTGTATATAATGTAAATTAGATTTGTAAATAAGTAATTGTAAGTAATCTTGTAGATGCATTTAGAATATATAGTTGTAATATATCATTGAGTTTTATTCCATTCACTATTGGTGCAACTAATAATCCAGGGAATAAGTTGAATATAAGGAATGTCACTTTGACAGTTGAAGTCTCAGACCCCTGGAAAATACTATCTCCACTGAAAGTTGCCCGGTGCAAGTGGACCTACCACTATAAAATAGGTGGCGCCCGAGTACATTAGTTATTAACCCGAGTTGGGGCGCTAAACAACTTATCTCAGAGTAGATAACCTTACAAGGTTGATAAGTGGAAGTTCTTTTAGCCTGAAATCAAAAGGTTAATTAGTTTTTTTGGGGACTTATAAGAAAACAATCGCTTACCTGTAGTGTTCTCCAACTAGGATGAATGGATTTGCTTGACTATTTCAGGGATCATTAGGTTGACTGTTCCCTTAGGACGTGTCCCTTTTGAAGAAGAGGTTTATTAATTTTCTAGGATTTTCATTGTTGTTAAGAATGAGCTCACTTGACACCTTTGACATTTTTGATGTTTTTTCTCCAGGACGTCATTGTCAATTTGACACACTTCACAGTCGCATGTCTTGTCAGCAATTGTTACTGCCGCTGGCTTGGACGACTATGGAGGATGGCTCACGACAGTGTTTCGTCGACGAGTTTTGAAACAGCCAGTGGTTCGTCGAAGAGTTTTTCAAACAGCCATTGGTTTAACCCATGTGAAAAATAATTTCTCCTGTGTGTGACCTTCTACTTATTGTGTTGGCAAAAATGGTACCAGGGATTTTTGGATGAAGTTAGGGAAAAAGGAGGGGTTTTGGAGTTGGAGAAACTTCCGGCCTTGTGGCTTTTTCTCAGCGGCCATGATAGAAGAAGGCTGAAGGTTTTGTTGGTCCAGCAGTAAGCACTATAAATTTGGCTTTTTAGTCAAACCCATTTTGGGGATTTGTATTTTCGAGTGTTTTACAAGCTCTAAGGCCAATAGCCAAGTCATTTTTGTGTAATCATTGAGAGATTGTCCGTTGCCACCTGGGAGCCCTACAGCATGGCCCCCCAATTTTTTGGTGCTGGTTCGACCCTTCGCAGAAGGTAAGCAGTTTAAACGGGCATGATTTTATTTTCTGGATTGGTATGTCTCGCCATTCTGGCTGTATTTTTTCTTTTTGTGATCCACGTGGTAGGAGATGTACAGGATGTTAAGTGAGCCTATTTTTTTCAATAGGGTCGTAGGAGACCATATTACTCGGTAGAGATCGTAGGGTCGTGAAACGACCGGATGGAGGCTGTTTGTGTCTAGTTTCCATTGAGGACACCACCTTTCCCTCGTCAAGATCTCCTATAGGACGATCTTACCATCTTGTTCGGGGATTTTGACCAGTGGAGACCAGGAGTACTCTGGACTCCAGGCGCAGCACCGTATACTTCGTTGTAACGCCAGGAGGAATACCAGGAGGAGAGACAGCGGAGCTTAGCCCACCAGTTCAGCGGAGGGCCACCTTCTCGTTTGTGTTTGTCGCAGTGACCTATGCTGCTCACCTTTGCACCCAGTGGACTGTGATCGGGGTGATCTGAATCACTGGAGAGGACCACGCCAGGTTTTTATGAAAAACTGAATTTTTCACCTGTTTTCATGTTTAGTTTTTTATAAATTTCATCATTCACCATCATATGAAAATGAAGGCTTTTGTGAAGCTTTCCCATGGTACCATGTGACAGCGGTTGTCATTTTTCATATTTCTTTTTACACCATATCAAACTGAATTTTTATACTATCCCGTGTTACTGTTGGATTATGATGATTTCTTGTCTCATTTCTTATTTGAGTTTTGAGTAATCATCTTAGTATATTAATTCATTTTACATAGCATTTCAGACCTTGTATTTTTTATACTATCCTGTTTTACTGGTGGATCATGATGATTTCTTGTCTCATTTCTTATTTGAGTATTGAGTAATTATCTTAGTGTATTAATTGCAAGTTCTAAGGCCTCTACAGCGATTGACATGTGCCTTGTCCATTTGGGTTTAATAAATAGGTTTTGAAGATATTTTTGGTTTCATCCATGTACTTGTCTGTCCCAGCAATCTAAGAGAATTTTTTATACATATTTAGGTGTAAATATTTGGCTTTCTCAGTTTCCCAAGTATTATCAACTTTTCAAATGAATTGAGTGGCGCCCTTAAGAAAAACTTGAATTGATGGGCATTTAATTCTAACGCGAATTCACTTATCTGTTCTCCGATGAAAAGCTGCCGTCTGCATATATGTAACTTATTTTCTTATATTCTGTAGTAATTATTTGGAGGTTGAGAAAAGTAGGCTACATTGTATTCGTGGAAATCATTATTAATAAAGAACTAATCCCTATTTTTGAACAAAAAAATACGGACTTCAAATACGTAGAGGCCTACACAAGTGGGAATTTCAAATCTTTTGAAGATTTCTCTACAAGAATAGTCTCTTTTCACACCAGCAATACACCTTATGATTTTTTTTTTTGAGAGAGACAAAGACATTATTCGACAGTGTAGAGTCTCCCCATAGGCAAATACCATACCTCAGTCGACTTTTCACCTGTGCGTAGTATGAATTCATCAGTTGTTGCTGTGTTAAAACAACTCTGAGATTTCTGAACATATAGTCAATCTGTTTCTGAAATTTTTGGTGTACTAACATGGATCGCTGCGGTGGCAAAACGTATAATCCACTCTGAAAAATATTCCTTATCAATTTCTTCGTGCCTACTGCTTATTTCCTCACCGTATCGAAGTTTCAGTGATTCCGGCAACTTTTGAACTAGTTTCTCTATAAGCTCGATTTCGAAGATGACCTATATTTTTCAATGATTTTATTCACAAGTTCTATACAAAAAGATTTGACCACATCGATAGGACCCTCTATAATCAACTCTGGACGACCAAACTCAATATTTCCTATAGGAAGCATCATTCCCACCACAGAATATTTTGCCGCGCCCTCTAGACTCCGTTGAATCGTCATCATCATCTCGTCTGAAGAGAACTCGCACAAAGAAGGAATTCGTGGTACTTGGGTAATTGAGGTCGATCAGTCTCCTGGGTTATCATCGAATTGTGAGGAATTTCTTCAGAGTTTGTCTTGATAAAAATTTATTTTGTCAAGAACTTGAACCAACGGTGTATATGGCATCCGCAATGCTTTGGAACAGAATCTTCATCGTGGACATTTTTTGTATTTCAGTAGTTTCTGCTTCTACTGGAACATTCTTCACCCACGCAGAAATGTGATCGTTTTTTCATCTTCCTCTTCGTAGTTATAGCCTGAAGGCTCTAATTTACTTCCCAATTCCTCAATTTCTGCGTCGCTGACTTCATCTTCTAACAGCAATAGCTTCAGCTTTTTTTACATTTCCTCGATTTCTATAGCTTGCTTCAGTTTTTTCTAAAGCTTCCATTTTCTTTCACAGAATTGTACTAGGTTCAAAATGGTCCATACAGGATCTGCTTCAAGAAATTTTTGACTTTGACTTCACTGACTGAAAATGGTTACTTCGGCTAGGTCCATTTGATTTTTCGTTTTTCAGTTATGGCATCGACATTGGCAACACAGGTCGTTTCAAAACCAGGTTGCTTACTATCACTGGTGTCCAAATTCCATATACCTGCTGTTTTTCTTCTAGTCGATTCATTTCGCTCCATCTTGAATATTTCTATATTATGTCTCCTGTATTTCGTATAGAACTTGGTGGGTTTTCTCGAAGAACCAATATCACTTCGTAAGTAAATTATTTATATTCATCAAAATGTAGTCAAATAGACACAATTGTATGACATTAGATGTTGAATTATTCCATTATCTCTGAAAGAATGCCCATGCCAACATGATAGGTATGTTGTAATTGTAATTGATGTACAGGGTTGTGAATTTCAACAAAATATACAGAACAAATCTCGAACAAATATGATCTGAATGCCCTCAATCCGTCCATTTTCGATTTCGAAATGGTCATGATCTGGACCTAAAATGAACGTCCCCAAAACTTTCTGATCAGTTACAATGAACGTCCTCCGAACGTCCATGAGGCGTCCGTCGTCCGGAAATGGACGTCCTCATAACGCCCTGAATATCCAGAGTGGACGTTCTCGAAACGTTCATGAGAAGAATTTTTGCTGATTGGGTGAGATCTCTTGTGACTGCTGTGATAGTGGTTGTTTGAGTTGAAGTGCAAATATTTTTTGAGAGACATGAAAATACCAGTCAATATCCTTATATTGAAACTTTGCCTCTGACATGTGATAGTATTGTAACTTCTCCAGATAGAGAACATGCCTATCATTACCAGATGCAGTAAGAGTAAAATATTCAAATTCCACAATGAAGTAATACTTCATGAGCTTCAAGGAAAACATATCACCGAAGAAAAACACCTGTATTGTTTTTGTATAAAAATCTGAAGATGATCCCATTTTGATCAAATGTGATCCAGTTCGGAAGTCTGCGGAACGAGATTTTGGAAAGAATTATTTGATTTTCTCCACTGTAAATACAGGGTACATCATTTCATTACATAGAAAGATATCAACCACACATTCCACATACAAAAATAGAAAAGAAAGTTCATATGAATATTGGTGCAGAAATTGTCTTCTGAGGGGTTATAGCAATTTGAAGGGGAGCCCAAAATGATGGAAGTTTGTGAATAATTTCGAAACCGTTCGTGATGGAATTAACAAATTTCGTACATGTTTGATAAACCTTACTAACCTACATTATATAATTTCATAACCCTGAAGATTCACTCATTGTTACTCAGATGGATACAAAAAATATTGTCTCACCCAACTCACTATTAAATCCCATGATCTTGATTTTACACTGTTTTCTAGTTTCGATTTGTTTTTATACTCACACCTAACTCTGAGACCTTAATGTAGTTTTCATTAGAAAAACTGATAATTGAATAGGCACTCGAATCACAAGGACATACTTGAATGAATGTGATATAGTCTCAGCCCCGTACAAGAATCTCAGATCCTTTAGTGGGCTTATTCTATCTATTCAATCCAAGATTTTTTTCCTCTCTTTCATGAACAACAATATATTGATTATAATTATCAGAATTTAGATCAAAAATTGTTGTTCCTATTTAATAATCTTGCTCATTTTACTCAATTATTATTATCATGTATTACTATATCACTCAACTTATTATTAATACTACTATTCTATTATTATTATTCAGGAATGTCATTAACTGACCTTTGTCTGAATGAATATCATTATTATCATTCCATCATTATGAACATGGAAAATATATGGATAGATTGAGAATTTGCATTCTCTATGCAATGAGAATATTAAATCTTTATCGGTTTATTCAACAGAAAACAGTTTCTTTCCTGGCTATATACCACGACGAACATTGAATTATATCAATTGATCATGAATATTGTGCTTTATTCTGATTTTTCATTTCATATTCTGGTTTCCACAAACAGAAATATCCTGATATAATAATTGAATGAATGCCTATTCCACTATCAAAATACTTACATTCCGTTGAGAATGATAATGATCTATGGCATAATATGTACTTTCTTTATCAGTTTTTGGATTGATAGTCAATTTCATGATTATATTCGATAAACGGATTGAAGTTCCTTTATTGATAAATATTTGAAAAGATCTGGAAGATGATATTTCGTAGAATTTTATAGGGTGGCCCAACCAGAAGTATACTTATACATGTAAATAGGCGTAGGATATGAGGAACATAAGCCTACAATCAAGTCTTTTTCACTCTCAATCTCATTCTCTTCATAGTGTTGATTGATTATTCGTATCCAGTTGAATTATTCATGTTGTGAAAAACTTTTTCATCCATGGAATTATTTATCTCTTGCACACACGTCCCTAACAATGTGATTATTATTCAATGTCTAAATATCTGGATCTCACTAATTCAATGAATAAATGAATAGAATGGATCAAATATCTCACATACATAATTACTTTTTATTTTGAAAAAATTGCTACCATTTTCATTGTGCATGGGTGTCTATATCTGATCATAATGATAATTATTAGATATTTTCGTATCTAGAATGCGAAATGCTACTTTTGTGATAAGGAACTTCTTCTATAAACGTCAAAAAATATAGTTCGAAAGTGGAAACATGCTTAGCTTAAAAAAATAATAGTGTTGAACTGGCCTATGAGGCCTATCCCTATCCTCCCTAGGTACGCACGATGTTCCACGAACACGATCGGAATTTCCTCTCGTGCGCCTCAAGAGATAAAACGAAGTTATTGTTGAACATTCAGAAATGAATGATTTCGTGGATGTTGGCTTGATTGACGACCATTAAGTTGATATATAAATATGTCATACCCTAATATCACAATTATGGCCCATGAAAATTTATAAGACGTCCTGTCGGGATATTCAGGACGTCCATAGGACGTTCGAATTTAGTACCGTGGACGTTCATTGAACGTCTGTGGGACGCACAAAAGTCCCACTTGAGGACCAACTAAGGACGTCCTTGGGGGATGTCCCTGGGACAACTATCGAATACCTGAATCCTACAGTATTCCTCATCAAGCACTACGGAGGACATCTTTAGGATTCTGTAGGACAACCTATCAGCAACGCTTGGGGATATCAATTGGATGTTCAGAGGATGTCCCAGGAACGAACGAATTATTTTCGAATTTCAGTTCTTCTGGGTCCCTCTAGGACCAGATCTTGCATAACTGATGAGGACATCCAGTTGAGTTGATGGTCTGTAGAAAGTCTCCAATAGATTCTGAAATAGGTTTCCAAAGATGTCCGATAGGAGACGTGGAGGACATAGACGGGGAAAAATCAGAGCCTACGAGCAATCATTCGTCGGCGAGGTGTGAGTTAACGTCCTCGCAGGGACAACATATTGAAAATACCGACTGGGACGTCAATAGGACGTGATTTCTAGGACATTGGAAGAGTACGATTCATGTACACTGAGAGAAACTGGATATTAAAAATATCTACCAGCTCTGATTGTAATAACCATTATAAGGAAATCTCCTATTCCTGATCATTTTATTATTACAACAGTATTCTCTCCATTCTGTAATTATTAAAATCGATTTCTTAAATCATTTGTAATACCCTAGAATGGACATTTGCTACCATCATAACGCAGGTGTGTTATGCCATTATGAGAATTTTATAAATTCCAGTCTATTTAGATTTTTTATTGACATAGCTCGTTTTGTGAATTATGCTCATTGGTGAATTCAGATAATGTTTGTCCCAATAATCATAGCTGTTTGAGTTTCTAGCATTGTACGTTGACGAATAACTCTAGCAATTCACATGTATGACGGTTATTAGGCAATCATTCGACAATCGTAATTCGGCTCATTTCGCTCTAGTGTTTCATCAGTATTGGGGCTGACAAAGATACAGATCGCGTTCATTTTACTGCTGTTCTTGGTCATGGGTGCCCGTGTTCAATTATTGTTCAATGGTTTCAATCGTCCAAATCGATAGAGCCGTGTCTTATAGGTGAATGTCTGTGATGTAGCAAAGTTTTGTTTTAATGCTGGCTGTGAACGGATCTGTGGAATACACCGTGCATTGCATTATTGCAATGAAAAAAGTATTCTCCATATCCACTTTTCACGGCCTAAAATTGGTTTATTTCAAAAACAAAATGATCGATGATATTCTGAATCAAAATATCTGGGTTTCTGTGAGGGAAGTTTTATTGACAATTCTCATCATAACTCCGAAGCAAGGGTAAATATAAGTATTCAACTTCTCATTTCTTAATGAATTCGTCAGTAATGCATTTAGATGATATTTCTCCGAAAAAATCAATGAGTAATGTCAAAAAACTTCCACAGATACCCAAATATTTCAATTCAGAGACTAAACGTATTTTTTTGTTTTTTTTTGAAAACAATAAGTACTTTGGATCCTGAAAAGTGATAGTGTGGATAGGATATTTATTTTCATTGCAGTAATTCAAAGCACGGTTTCATAATGCATACCATCGAATAATGTTGATTAGATAACCTTAATACCACTGTTCGATGAATATACTAGAGTAGAAAAATATTGGGATAACTGTTGAAAATGAGCTATATTACAATAGCATGTCAAAATGTCAGGTTTCATGCAGATATCAGATAACTATAATAAAATGAGACGTATTACTGCGTTACCTCAAGATGGTTGTGCCAGTAATAAGAACATGCTGTTTTATGTCGATAGTCTGATAACCACTGTAGAGTGGAGAGTTACTGCAACATTTTATGGGAATAATTCCTATTCGACATTCTGTGTTATCATAGAAACTAGAACAAGTAGTAGTTATTCAGCAGCGGTGTTTTTATACAAGTTTGCAAATTGAATAAGCTGTCATAACTACAAGTAACCTGGAAATTCACTTCATCTATGGTAGCAAATGAACACATCTGTCCCCTATTTATTGCAGATATCGTAATAACGGTTATCAGATTTCCAATTATGATAACTCAAGTTTTCTCTCAGTGTACCAAATGAGACATCCGGCGGATATCCCTAAGGGACATTCGAAGGATGTCCTTAAGGGACATTCGAAGGATATTCTTTAGGGACATCTCGATTGTTAGACGATCCCGGAAATATGAAAAGCGTCTGTGCAGAGATATTCGAAGGAATGAACCATCAGGGGCATTTCATGGCTGTCTGGAAGTAACATTATATAAGATCTGAGGTCATGCCAGAACATGTACTACTCGGGATATCCGATGAATGTTCCTTAGGGAACGTTTAAAATCATATCTCATCAGGGACATGTCAATGACGTCCTTGAATGGACATTCTATAATATGTACCACGTGGAACGTCTAACGGATGCTATTCCTAGAACATTTGAGATGATGTACCTGCTGGGACATTCCGTGGGCGTCCTTGCTCGGACAATGCATGAGATGTCGTACGGGATGGGACGTCCCAAAAACACCTATTTTCGGTCTGGGACATTCGCACTCGAATTGTACCAAATAGGAACGTCCCTATAGGGACGTCGGACGTTGTGTGCTATTAGGGTATATTTTACAGAATATATCGTGAAGTAGGTACTTCACGCACTGTTTCACATCTCGAATTGTTTTGTGCGAGGTATCATGGTGACGTAAGGAACTGAAAAGAAGCGTCACTTTTCAATTTGTTTTCAATGCTCGAACCTTGGCATTTTTTGACGTTTGTAGAAAAATATTTTCATTTGCAATTCGTACATTTGTGCGGAACATGCGATATCATCGCAAATGTTTTTTCATGTGAGTTCTTCGAAAACATGACTATGGATTGGCGAAGAATAACATAATACTGTGATTCACATTAGTACACAGTTGATGGAAAAGAGAGATAAATAAGTATATTCAGTTAACGAACTCATTCTTTCTCACATCTTATATCCCTGATAGCACACAACGTCGTAGGGACGTCCCAATTCGGTACATTTCAAGTCCGAATGTCCCGGAACGAAAATAAGTGTCCTTGGGACGTCTCATCCCGTACATCTCATGCAATGTCCGAATAAGGACGTCCACGGAATGTCCCAGCTGGTACATCATTTCAAATGTCCTAGAAATAGCATTCCTCAGACGTTCCACGTAGTACATATTATAGAATGTCCATGCAAGGACGTCCTTGGTATGTCCTTGATGGACTATTATTTCAAACGTTCCTTTATAGGGACATCCATCGGATGTCCCGAGTAGAACATATTCTGGCTTGACTTAATATCTTATATAATGCGCCTTCTAGACAACCATGAAATGTCCCTAATAGTACATTCCCTCAAATATCAATGCACAGACGCCCTTAATATTTCCAGGATCGTATAGAAATCGAAATGTCTCTAAGAAACATCCTTCGAATGTCCCTCAGGGATATCCGTCGGATTTCCCCATTATTACATGAACTGTACTAATCCAATGTCCTAGAAATGACGTCCTATGGACGTCCCAGTCGGTACTCTCAATATGTTGTCCCTGCGAGGACGTTAACTCACACCTCGCCGACGAATGATTGCTCGCAGGCTATAAATACTCCCCATCAATGTCCTTCACGTGAGTCCATTGGACATCCTTGTAAAATTTTTGAGGACCTTCAACGGACCATCAACTCAACTGGATGTCCTCATCAGTTATGCAAGATCTGGTCCTAGAGGAACTCAAAGAAATTCAAATCAAAAAATAATTCGTACGTCCCTGGGACATCCTATGGACATCCAATTGATATCCCTCAGCGTTGCTGAAAGGTTGTCCTCGATAGTTGCCTCAGGGACATCCCTCAAGGACGTCCCTGAGTGGTCCTCAAGTGAGACATTTGTGCGTTCCACAGACGTCCAATGGACGTCCATGGTACCAAATCCGATGAGTTATTAGGGATATCCGGGAATGAAATCATTCGTAATATGCATCTATACAGGGTGTCCAATGAGTCATGGATCAAACGAAGTGGAGTGGAAGGGGGGGGGGGGTCATTTTCAATCACACTCACCGTATATGTGGTTATACAATAGTTGATGGTTCAAAAGTTATGTTTCTTCATTTCTATGAGAAAATTGATTCCAATAAAACTATTTCTCTTTTGTGATTTGTTCTTGTCATAAATTTTATTCGAATAGATGCACCTTCCCCCAGGAATAAATGTATGCCATGTATCACTTATTATCAATCACCAGGAAAATACGTTGTTTTTCTTGAGATTTGTCATCGGATGAAATATTTTGGTCAATTTCCAAATGCCGCTGGCAAATTTGAAAACAACCCCACAAAGATACCCTATCATGAGAAAGTGTTGCCCATTTAATACAAATTCCAAAATGGTATAATATGTGGGGTTATTCAAGACAGCTTTTTAGGTATTAAATTATTCCAAATAGGTCGCATTTTTCAGAAGAATTGAATAAATCTTGAACCATCAACAATTTGATAACAGCATATACCGTTAGTTTGATTACAAATGACCCCCACTACAACCCCACTGGTACTTATGAGACACCTTGTGAAGTAATACATTTTTACCAATTTCGTCATTTTCCATCAGGATTGATTTGCTGGAAAAAACCCTTTCCAGATTTTCAAGATTGATTTGATGGAAAAGAACCCTTCCCAGATTTAGCTGCACTTCTTGATAATTTTTTTTGCGGAGTCCAATTTTATTGATTGTTTTTATGTCTCCTGGTGAGCAATTGTGAATTTTTGGAGCAATGTTGAATGAAACACATTACACACCAGAGTGGTATTACTTTACATCGATTTTGAAATCACAAGTCTCACCAGGACATGTGCAGAAGAAGCACCAAACACCGGTGCTCTAAAAATTGGTGTGAATTAACACTGAAATATGCAGGACCTCTGAGGAAATCATTCGGTGTTAGCTGTGGTGTCAACTGGTGTTACAGTTTTTCTCAGAGTGTATGTTCGAAGGAACTCACAGTACACCAAGAACATTTACATTCAGAGTACCCCAAGAAACTGTTCTTGTTCCCCTTCTATTTATCATATATATGAACAATATGCTTTTTCTCAAAACCACTGTCGAAATCATCAGCTTTGCCGACGATACAACCATATTATACACAGCAACAACTTGGCAGAAACTGAAAGAAAAAAATGAAGTTGACTTCCCAAATATATCAAACTGGCTACAAATGAATAAATCAACACTGAATTATGAGGAAACAAACTAATAACCCTTCACGTCGTGAATGAATGGTCTGGCCTAATTTAGGACCTTTGAATGTCGGATTGAACTCCCAAATTTCCGAAGCTGGAGGAACTGAATATATCGGTATAATGATAGATCGCCATATGAGGTGGGACCGACAGACCAAAGGAATCATCAGAGAACATAGGGAATATTTATCGAAATTTGATTATTTAAGAGATTTCCTAGACATGAAATATTTGAAAAAACTTTATTTTGTGTCTTATACAGTCTTCACTGTTATATGGAATATATGAACATGTGTTACAAATAATATGGACTCTGGAAATAATGAATGATGTAAGACAGATATCTTGTCGAAATATAATTCTATTCATAAAACAAAGAAAAATTCAACTCACTTCACATGAACACTCCTATAACACTCAAAAGACTGAAAAAGTATTATCCCCACGTTAAGAAAAAACTATCGGTCAACGTAATACGAATTATTCAGCATCCAGAATTCATGCTTTGTTACCAAACGACTCGAAATATATAAAGAACTACCAAATGTTCAAACAGAAAATGAAAAAATGGATTCTCAAGAATAGACTTATATTCACTTATATTGTTAACCAGAGATCAACTCACTGGAGTAGTGAAGCAGATTATGATATATCTCAGTGTATATGTAAAAAAAACTTCACTCGACTGAGACTAACCCTTTAGTATATGTGTCATTTCAAAGATGAGACTATTCACCCCTTCCACTAACAATGTATTTATTTACCTAGATGTGTCAAAACTCCCTAATGTCTACCCATTCATCGATGTTTTGAGATTTTTCACCAACTTCCACAGATTGTTCACCAATTCATAGTGATTGTCATCAATTTTCAATTTCAATTTCGCCATGGAAATCACAAACACAAAGAGTCAAAGCTACCCCTTTGATCCTGTACCATTAATTTTTGCTATACTATAATTTAAGTTTATATAATTTTTGAATAGATCAGTCAAGATTTAAGTGCAAAAGAATAAGTCAATATTTCACTAATCATTTCTCTGGATCGCCTTGTATAGCAAATTGATATACTATAATATATTATTCAGTGAAGGTGATTTGTAGTTTAGCCTCTAGTATTATATACAATAGCCCAGGATATCGGTGTATGTTGTGAAT
Organism: Phaedon cochleariae; assembly: GCA_918026855.4. Taxonomy (NCBI): domain Eukaryota; kingdom Metazoa; phylum Arthropoda; class Insecta; order Coleoptera; family Chrysomelidae; genus Phaedon; species Phaedon cochleariae. The sequence continues at coordinate 10,927,069 of OU896723.1, forward strand.
TGAACTTTTTATTTTACGCTAGGAAGTCTCTTATACAAATTTCATCTACCACATAAATCAGAAACCTAATTGATTGATAGTTAAACAAACAAAATCAACTAGGTAAAACTCACTTCTTCACTTCTTTATTCTAGCCATTTTATAAAACCTACCGTTCACAATGTATGTTTTTTATCAATATTATATTCGGAGAACATGACAATCCTATGATTTTATTTCCCATAGAAGGTCCGTCAAAACATCATGATTTGATGATGGTAAAAATCTTTATCTATCTCTGGTCTCTTCAAATATAGCTTCGTATTATTCGGCTGGGATATTTCTTTGATATCCACAGTTAGCAACTAAAAGAAAGTAGGTGATGGTTCAAACCCTATATAATATCAAATAAATTTTCTCCCTTACCATTTTATAGGAATGTGATATGCTACTGGGTCTGCTCGATATATCTGGTGTGATATTCCAATCATAGTTGGGAGGTTCTCTGAGGATTTCTGTATAGAGATTTTCCGATCATGTGTTGATTATTTTGAATAATAATTTTCTTTTTGATAGGTTATAATTATGTATAGACACTGTCCATAATATGTCAGGTGTTGTCACTTTTCAGCATGCTTATCATCTGTCGATTTCCTGTGGCTTTACTAATTTTCTTTCTGATGGGTTATAATTATGTATTGGCAAGGTGACGATTTCGATACGGCACCTGGTGGGCAAATTTGAACCAGTTTAGGACGTAATTCAAGGTCATTTTTGTTATTGTGTTCGGTGGGGTTCATATTTTATGAATACCATTCAACAAATTACGTTAATTTTCTCTTCTTTCGTCTCTTGAGTACAAGACATGAACTTTATATCAATTGCCTAATCAATTCTATATTATTTTATAAATTAGTATCAACAATTCTCTGATAATACGCGAAATCAACTGTGTTTGGTTGCTGGTTGAACTAGTAGAAGGTTTCGATGGATAAATGTAGGACCTATAATATGTCCTCTAATATGAATTTCCTGCACTCAAGAAGTTTTTTCTGATAATGAAAAATCAGTTCAAATGAATGGAAAAAATGGATAAACATTGAGAATCCAATATGAACGTTTTTGCTTTTGGATGTATGCAGCTCCAACAAAAACTTCCTACCTTTCTTCAATTCATTGGTCCAATAATGATAACAATAAGGTAAATTTGTGATTCATTGATATATTTATTGCTGATGAATAACTCTTATTTGCAGTGCCTATCTGAGAGAGAACATGATTGAAATTATCAACAGTTCATACCTATTTTGTTTATGGGAAAATTTCTCCAGGACTAGGAAAAATAAGTATGGTTGTTTTTCTTCCAAATATTCTTATATGAAAAATAAAGAAGCAAATTCAATACCTTTGACTTTTGAACTGCAATACACAAAGCTGGGCAAGAAAAAAGACATTATGAACATGTGCAGGTGGGTAATTTATGGTTTCATTTGTAATGCTTGATTCATATAAAAATCTTGTTCATGACATCCTGCCTAGGCCTCCATAGATTCCTATTTTCTAGTATCATTTTTGTAGTAAAATAGCCAATGCAGATTGCATGTACTTCCAAAATTAAAATACAGCTTCCAATTACATTCATATGAGCAAAAACAGTAGCACATTTTATAGATATATAATAACCCTGGTACAAGCAGGTCATTGTAGGTAGCTTACTTCATAGCTTGAATTGAATCTTTGAACATACATTGGAGTGACACAATCTAATTTTATTTGAATATTTAGATGGTGTAATAGCTAATAGATATGGTTTGTTTATAGTAGGTACTAACATTTCTTCAATTTTTCAGCAGGGGAGGAGTTGCCATCCAGGGTATCTTGCAATTGAGTGCAAATAGTTACACAAATTGAAACCAAAACCCAGATTCCTTGAAGTTGAATTCAAGTTTTTAAGGAGATATCACTGATTAATTGGGTACTTGAACATATCCATGACATTTCAAATTGTATCTTGGAAAAATGTATTCATAATTCTACTGCTTTTATGATATTATTAAACTGTATTTATTCATAAGTAAAAGTTCTACTTTTTTTTCTGTTTTGTAATGTTTTATTGTAGGTTTAAAAAATTCATATTTCAAGTCCACAACTACCTCGATCAACACCTCATTCTTTTTTGATGCAATTTCAAAGTTTCACTTTATAATCTTACTGATTTCTTTCAAAATAGGTACCTACCTGGTAGATACTTAATTTTGCTCATTGTTAATTCATTTCTACATATTATTATATGAAAGTCCTGGATTTCAAATTCATTTATGTGTAAATTTTCATGAAGTTATCTTGTAAAATAATTCAGAGAAAAACAGTACACATGAACACTAAGGGAAGGAGTATACTGGAAGATCCTTCTATGTGTAGGTACTTCTTTCTAGACTTCTTTGGAGTGGCATAAGTACAGTCAAACACATGTTATGTCAATGTACTTTCATTTTTCGAAAATTATTATTAATTCAGTTCTGAAATATACAAAACATAATGAACTATACAGATTGATGAGATAGATATTTTCAATTAGATGAATTTAGGATTACAAAATGATATCAAATCACAAAATTTATGATACTATACTGTATAAATACATTAACTGAAATCCTAGGTCATTTGATCAATGTTTTATGTGGTGGTATTCCAAATTATTCAATGATTTCATCAATATGGTAAAAAAAACTAGCTTAACAAGATATTAAATGAATTCCAAGAAGAAAACTCAGTCTAGGATGCCACCTACCTCAACTCTAAGTATATTAGGAATATTCACATTATGAAAAGTGTGTTATATGGATACAATTCACACACATGGTACATAGGATCATTACAATTTGCTGTTATTGCAGTGGAGCACCATAATATATGAGGTATGGGAGTTGCACTGTAAACAATCCTCAAAGCCTGGAAGTAATATTGTTGAAGATAGAACATTGATGGTTGTATGTTGTATCTACTATTAAATCCACAGTAATCTCAGGATGCCTTTGGTGTTGAATTATTTCTTGGTTTAGACTCATTAGAGCTGGTTGCTGCTGATTTCTATTGTATGTATCAATTGCACATGATTCTGATGGCTATAATATTTAGCACAAAATAGTCCAATAGGTTAACACATTGTTTAGGGATGGTTTTCAATATGTTCACAGAAGGCTGTTCACTGTTGAAAAACTTCACTCCTGGTATCACCATTTGTGGTCTGTAGGATCCTTTTGCTTGAAGAGTGGAATTATATAAGTATGATGGTGAATATATCAGCTTCTGATGATAGTGGGTATGCTTGTAGTTTTTGATATCCCATAAAGCTGTTCCACAGAAATGCACTGGTTTGAAGAAATTCGGTCCACGATTCAGTCAGTAGGTAACAGTAATTTTCCTCACATAACGATGAAACAGTAAGATCCAACAAATATAATTATGATTTCAGTTAAAAATTCAACAATTAACACAAATAACACGATGAAATATCAAGAAGAAAATGTATGCAAATCTCAAGAAATTTTGTAAACAAACTACACACTCTTTGCCGCCATCTTGTTTTGAAACAGCGCCCCCAACGGTCGATCACCTTGCCAATAGACACTGTCCATAATATGTCAAGTGTTGTCACTTTTCAGCATGCTTATCATCTGTCGATTTCCTGCGGCTGTCTGTCTCTTTCTGCAGAAATAAAACAGTGTTGCCAGGAGAAATTTCAAAATTTCTTCAGATTTGGCTCTGGTTAACCATGACGTCATTCGCGTTTGACGTTCACCGTTGATTCATGAACAACACTAAAATGTGACCATGTCAAATTTGCTTGTGGAGAGAGGCAAGTCAGAAACGAGACTATCTAATTAGGTTAGGCACTTCTGGTCAAATTCTGAAGTGGTTCGGTTGTGTGTAAGAGTGGTGTGTTGGAGAACGCCATTTTGGCCTTGTGGCAGATCAGATCAAATCTGGATTCGTTGGTGCCATCTGCTAATGGGAGTGATCGACCCAAACTACTCCATTTGCCTGAGAATCGCCAAATTTCCTGCCTTCCGAGATTTTCTTCGAAGATGATGCCATAACCGAAGCACAAGACGCCATTTCACCGGTTCAAGTCGGATATTTTCTGATTTCACCCTTCTTAGAAGGGTTCAAGGCTAGGTTCAAGCCTTTCACTTTATATGATCATCCTGCTTCCCCAAATCGCTCACATGGAAAATCATCCAGATCCAAGGCATGCCCTGAAGGAGTTGAAGGAACGTGGAGAAAGCACTCAGCTCACCATGAAGGGTTATCCTGCCCGCCGGCTGCCCATGTTCCCCCCTGTGTTCGTCGGGTTCATGTGCTGAGGGGGTGCTCCAAATCACCAGGCTGAGTAGCCATCTGTTTTTACCGGCTGCAGAAGATGGAAGCTCAGATCAGGCAACTTGTCATTTTTTATTTTTTATTTCACTAATCAGAGGTGATCGATTTATTTTCTATATTTTTTTTACATAACTTTCAGTACCAATATCTTTTCACCATGAATATCATAATACTCACATAATATAATTATCTTCATGTAAGCATCAACATAGTACTATGGGGAAGCGTATTTTGGTAAAAATCATCAGGTTTGATATATGATATATTCCCTTACACACATTATGAAGTATATAGTTTACATGGGTAATTTCATCTTCACGACCGTCAATTATTTCAGTATATATTGGTTGCTCTACTCATTTGAAGTTGTGTTACTATTTCTGAGCACCCATTTTTGCAGCTCAAATGTTTTATTAAATTTGTGAGCACCATTTATGTTTTTTTTATAAACACACAACAATCTCCAAGCCAAACACTTCAGATTTTTCAGCATATAGCTACCTTTTTTTCTATGAGCAAATCCACTAATCAATTCCTAAGGTAAGTTATGAGAATATATACTTTATATAGATTTATTTGGTTCCACAGCTAGCCAGATGAATGTTCACCTAATATTTTAGCTGTGTGGCGCCCTTTGGCAACGATCTTCAAACTTATTGGAATAAATACTTTTCTGAATCTCATTTCAAGTAAAATATTGTTACAGTTCAAATTCAGTAGAATCATAAGTACTCATTTTATTCATTAGTCATGAGTTTGCTTCATTTCATTGAGAAGAATCTACTACTACTATTTCTATGATCCTCAGTGTGCATACCAAAAACGTTCGTTCGTTGAAGAATATATCGTGCATATTGTTTTTCTGATCACCTTGTATAATATTTTTGTGCATTTGGCTATTCTTCATTGTTATGGATCCTTGGTGACCGATAAACATCAAAGATTTGGCAAATGTTTGACAGTTGTCATAATTGAAGTGAAGCTTCGAATTGAACGGGTGTTACGGCTTCTTTCCTGTGGTGACGATACGAGAGTCGGCTTGTGATACCGTAGCAGGTTTCAATAATCATATATAATCACTTATAGTGGATTTCTATTGATTACCTGTATGTACAATCTTCCTTTTATTATAGTGGACTAGTAGAGTCATTGTGATTTGTCATACAAAGGAAGATTTCCCATATTGGGGATTTTTACGAGTTGTCACATGCCGCCATTTTGAACCCTCCAGACGCTGAGGTATGTACCGTATGTTTGAGAATTTTGCAATGTTTAATTCTACATTATCATAGGGTTCACTCCTACCCCCTTCGGGTTAATTCTACCATCCGCACCATCGAGCTAGCAGGTACATCTGACTCTGAATCTCTAGATCAGGCTGAGAACTCTGAGGTTACTTCAAGTGTTTGTTGGGTGCCACGTCTATCCAACGCTGAATTAACACAAGTGCGGCATCCTCCTCAATATTCAGGACAGGAAGTTTTTGGACTGGTTAAAGACAGGACCGTAACTGTATATATGTAGATATATATCTGTATCTCAACTTTATAATTCTATTCTTCAAACTTCACACTATATCGTTTCCGGGAATTAATTTGCATAGAGCTTTTCAATCTAAATTTTACATACATATTATATTCAACAGTGATATTTATCAAACCTTCATATATAGAGTGTTGGGCTAGTAATTAGAGACACTGATCTCGAGCCCATTAATATATATTTTTCAGGACCACTTCCAGTTGTCAGCCCCTTGTGATCACAACGGGACATCGGAAGATCTACCTGGTCTGGTACTTGCCAGGGGCTTTGGGGTAACGTACATGTATTTTCTCCTGAGGTGAATGATTCATTGAATAGAGGTTTGTGAATATATACTGTCAGAGTTTTTGTATTCCACCAACCTTTCCTATACTCGAGAGATATGTGTAGTCTTCATACCACACCACACCATTAATTTATTTTCTATTCATTATTTCAACGCTCATTATTGTTACAATCACTTGGAATTCTCCATCAATATCAGGAGCAGCCTGTGAGTTGGACTGGCTCTTACAATTCACTGGCGCGATATAAATTTTTCTGGTTCGAACCCATAGCATTGATTGAGTTAGTCGGTGACTGCTGTGCTTTCCCTTGCATTCCAGTGATTAGTTAGTTTTATTCAGAAACAGCGTAGCAGTATTTGGCACCTAACGTGTGGGGCAATATTTTCGCGATTAGGCACTTGTATAGGGTGATCTCGAGAGTTGGAAGGTTGGTTATTTGGAAATATTTTATAAATTTTTTTTTTCTCATCGATCATTTCTCGATATTGGGGATACATATATATATATTTTCCAAGCTAATTCTTGTTGAGATCGGTTTTTGTGTCATTATTTGATCATTTGTTTTCAACATGGACTATAAACTTGTCATCAATTATCTCAAAAAAGATGAGTTGAAATATGAACTTTCAGTTCGTGGAATAGTAATTCAAGATAGTCAAACTGTGGATGAACTGAGATCTTGCTTGCGGCCACTTCTGAAGTTCGAAAAAGAAGGAAAACGATTGACGTATCCTGAATACAACCTTGATTTTAATGAAGAACAACAAACAATAAATCAAAAATTGAAAGAGATAACTACAGCTATAACTAACAAATCTAGTGAAAATTCTAAAACCAAGTTTGAACGGCTTCAGTCTCGTTTGGTACATTTATTACTTCGTTGTGATCGTATATCTGCTATTGGAGAGCACGTGATTGCTAGAGCGGAACTCATGGCAAAAATTCTTTCAGCTCTCGACAGTTTGGAAACTGTTTCAAAACAAAATCCCAATCTGAGCATAATTTTTGAGAATGCTGGTTCAAATTCAACAGTCGCAGACATGAATATTTCTATCACTGCTCCAGTTCCATCTGCTGAAAATAACAATATTTCTTCTAATTCATCTATGTTGAATACCGTCAACGTCAAACCTTTGCCTATTCATAAGTGGAACGTCAAGTTTTCGGGAAATCCTGATGAATTATCTGTTCATGAATTCTCGGATAGAGTTTCTGAGTTGAAAGCAGCTCGAAAAGTTTCTGATATTGATTTATTTGATTCAGCTTATGAATTTTTTGAGGGAAAGGCACGCACTTGGTTTGTGAATAACCGAGATCGATTTACTAATTGGCAAAGTCTTTTTGATCTATTGATTAAACATTATTCTGTTCCGGATTATATGCCTAGGTTATTCGAAAACATTTTGAGAAGAACTCAAGATGTCAATGAAACTTTTATTGATTATTTAAATTGTATGAGATCAATGTTCAGAAGATATGGTTCTATGTCGAATCAAACTCAGTTAGATATTGTTATTAGAAATCTCTCACCATTTTATACTTCCCAGTTACCACATGTTAATACCTTGCAAGAACTTGAAAGTAAATGTCTGAAACTTGAAACCAAGAAATATCGTGTTGATAATTATGCTCCACCCAGTCAGAAAAATATTGATTTTGTTGATTCAGAATTTGTTGTTGCGCCTTCCACGTCCAAGTTCAAACCTGGTAGAGTTTCTGTTCATGAAGTGAGTCATTTCAAGCCTCAAAATCCAATTACCTGTTATAATTGTCAAAAAACGGGACACCTCAATAGGGACTGTAATGCACCTAGAAGAATACATTGTTTCAGATGTGGATCACCTGGGGTCACTTTGAGAACTTGTGATCATTGTAATGCGGGAAACGAAACCCGGAGGAACTGATTAGTGGTCAGTTTTCCTCCGATTGTTCTGTTAATTCCACTTTCAAAAATTGTCATACTGATTTTCCTGAAACTGTTCTATTGAATTATATTATCTCTCATGCACGAGATGATCAACGTCCTTATATTGAAGTAAATGTTTTGGGTTATACATTTTTGGGTCTACTTGATAGTGGAAGTTCAAGAACTTTGGTTAATTTGTCTAGTTATAGAATTTTAGAAAATCTAGGTTTATTTCTCACTTCCAATTATACTAGTTGTATTGTGGCCAATGGACAATCTTGTTCGAGTTTAGGTTATATTTCTACTCCAATATCCTTGATGGGAAAAACTCATGTAATTGATATACTGGTTGTTCCTGAAATCTCGCAAAAATTAATTTTAGGTATTGATTTCTGGAGAATTATGAATATTCTTCCAGATCTTCGTAATGATGTTTGGCATTTCACAAATAATGTAGATTCCGTTGAGTTCAACCCTAATCAGGGTATACAGAGTGACACTAATTTGACTTCTGAACAACGAACTCAATTGAATAATGTGGTTGAACAAAAGTTAGCGGCAATGGGAACAAATTTGGGTTTGTGCAATGTTGGTAATCATGAAATTGAACTCTTACCTGGTACTAAGCCTATCAAACAGAGATATTATCCTTGTAGTCCTTTCAAACAGAAGATCATTGATGATGAAGTGGAATCAATGTTGAAGAAGGGAATTATCGAACCTTCAAAGAGTGCTTGGTCTTCACCCGTTTGTCTTGTTAAAAAAAAGGATGAGACTTATAGATTTTGCATTGATTTTCGTCAGCTGAATTCTCATACTAAGAAAGATGCTTACCCTTTGCCATACATTTCACATATTCTTGATCAGTTGAGAGATGCAAAGTATCTGAGCTCGCTTGATATCAAATCAGCATATTTTCAGATTCCTTTGAAGCCAGAGTCTAGGGAATATACAGCGTTTACTGTACCTGGTCGCGGACTATTTCAGTTTTTGCGCATGCCATTTGGTTTAACAAATGCTCCAGCAACCTGGACTAGGATTATAGAAGCTGTGCTGGGACCTGAACTGCAGCCTTCGGTTTTGGTTTATCTTGATGACATAGTTATTGTTTCTCAAGACTTTGATTCTCATCTCAAGACCATAGCATTGGTATTCGATAAGTTACATGCAGCTGGTTTAGTGGTGAGTCCTGAAAAGTGTAAATTTTGTTTGCCTCAACTAAAATATCTCGGTTACATTGTGAATGAGCATGGTCTACATCCAGACCCAGAAAAGGTTCAAGCCATCCTCAGTATTGCTGCTCCCAAAGATGTCCAAGAAATTCGTAGGTTCATAGGTACTGCCTCCTGGTATCGTCGTTTCATACCCAATTTTTCTTTTATTTTATCACCTTTATCTGATTTGACGAAAAAGAATGTTAAATGGAACTGGTCAAACGAGTGTGAGAATTCATTTCGCACCATCAAAGAATGTCTTGTCACAGCGCCTATCTTAACTTGTCCTGATTTCAGTAAAACTTTGATTCTCCAAACTGATGCGTCTGCATATGGAATTGGTGGTGTGTTGTCTCAAGAATTTCCGGAAGGTGAAAAGGTCATTTGTTTTCTGTCTCGGTCACTTACTAAACAAGAACGCAATTTCAGTACTACTGAGCGAGAAGCACTTGCGGTCATTTGGGCCATTGAAAAACTTCGTCATTATCTAGAAGGTGTTCATTTCAAGGTTATAACGGATCATTTTTCACTTTTATGGTTAAAGAATCTCAAGGATCCTCAAGGTCGACTTGCACGCTGGATACTCCGTCTGCAACCGTATGATTTTGAATTGATCCATAGGAAAGGCAAGGATCATATTGTTCCTGATTTTCTGTCACGAGCAGTTCCTGTTGCTACCATTGAGGAAGTTACTGATAGACCTCGCGTTATTACTAGTGATACTTGGTACTTGGGTATGTGTAAGAAAGTTTTAGCTCATCCTGAGAAATTTGCTACTTGGCGGGTTGAAAATGATACCTTGTATAAGTACGTGAAATGTCAAATTCCTGAATTATGTAGAACTTCAGATTATTGGAAACTCGTTGTCCCAAAAGATCGTAGGAAAGAAATTCTGCGCCGTTGTCATGATGATCCTACGTCAGGCCATGTGGGTAGCTACAAAACTTTTTGGAAAATTCGTTGTTCTTATTATTGGCCAAAGATGAAGTGTGATATTCTAAACTATGTAAAGTCTTGTAAAGTTTGTGCTGAACAGAAATCTGGGCAAAAAGCACCCGCGGGTCTTATGGGAACTCGGCCTAATATTCAACAACCTTGGCAGATGATAAGTTTAGATTTTATGGGTCCTTTTCCTCGATCATCACAGGGTCATGTCCATTGTTTGGTTGTCACTGATTTCTTTAGTAAATATGTTGTAATTTCTCCGATGAGAACTGCTACAGGTAAGTCTTTGTCGAAGTTTGTGGAAGAGGCTATTTTTCTTGTATATGGTGCTCCTCAATACCTTATTTGTGATAATGGTGGACCCATGAAAAGTAAAGAATTTCAGAACTTGTGTCGAAAGTATAAAACTTATATTTCATATACTGCTTCTTATTTGCCTCGTGCGGATCCGACCGAACGAGTCAACCGAGTTGTAAAGACTATGATTTCATCTTATGTACAGGGCAATCATCGAACCTGGGATGTAAATCTTGCTGCTATTGGTTGTGCTATTCGCACTGCTCGTCATGAAACCGTAGGTTTCAGTCCATATTTCATAAATTTTGGTAGGAAATATAAACTTTATGGTCAAGATTATCTGAATCAGGTACCAGAACACGATTTGGATCCTACTGATGATATTGAACAGCGTCAAAAAGGTTTCCGTAAAATGTATGATGATGTTTCTTCTCGTCTTCTGAAATCCCAAGACCGTAGTAAGGAAGTTTTTGATTCTCATAGGCGTATGGTTACTTTTGCACAGGGTGATAAAGTTTGGCGAAGAAACAGAGTTCAGTCTGATGCTATCAATCATTTCACGGCGAAGCTTGCTCCTAAGTTTGTCGGACCTTTCAAAATTCGTAGAAAAATTGGTGCTTGGACATATGAATTAGAGGATGAGCAAGGAAACCAAAAGGGGATTTGGCATGTTCAAGATCTCAAGTTGGATCAATCGAATCTCGACAATAATTTTCCAGATTAGGTTAATCATCCTAATATTGTATCTTCATCAACAACGTTCGTTCTTGGTTACTTAAATTCATTTTAATTATCGTCAGTAAAGTTCATGGAACTTCACTTCCTCCGGAAGAAAAGGGGGAGTTGTTACAGTTCAAATTCAGTAGAATCATAAGTACTCATTTTATTCATTAGTCATGAGTTTGCTTCATTTCATTGAGAAGAATCTACTACTACTATTTCTATGATCCTCAGTGTGCATACCAAAAACGTTCGTTCGTTGAAGAATATATCGTGCATATTGTTTTTCTGATCACCTTGTATAATATTTTTGTGCATTTGGCTATTCTTCATTGTTATGGATCCTTGGTGACCGATAAACATCAAAGATTTGGCAAATGTTTGACAGTTGTCATAATTGAAGTGAAGCTTCGAATTGAACGGGTGTTACGGCTTCTTTCCTGTGGTGACGATACGAGAGTCGGCTTGTGATACCGTAGCAGGTTTCAATAATCATATATAATCACTTATAGTGGATTTCTATTGATTACCTGTATGTACAATCTTCCTTTTATTATTGTGGACTAGTAGAGTCATTGTGATTTGTCATACAAAGGAAGATTTCCTATATCGGGGATTTTTACGAGTTGTCACATGCCGCCATTTTGAACCCTCCAGACGCTGAGGTATGTACCGTATGTTTGAGAATTTTGCAATGTTTAATTCTACATTATCATAGGGTTCACTCCTACTCCCTTCGGGTTAATTCTACCATCCGCACCATCGAGCTAGCAGGTACATCTGACTCTGAATCTCTAGATCAGGCTGAGAACTCTGAGGTTACTTCAAGTGTTTGTTGGAGGCCACGTCTATCCAACGCTGAATTAACACAAGTGCGGCATCATCCTCAATATTCAGGACAGGAAGTTTTTGGACTGGTTAAAGACAGGACCGTAACTGTATATATGTAGATATATATCTGTATTTCAACTTTATAATTCTATTCTTCAAACTTCACACTATATCGTTTCCGGGAATTAATTTGCATAGAGCTTTTCAATCTAAATTTTACATACATATTATATTCAACAGTGATATTTATCAAACCTTCATATATAGAGTGTTGGGCTAGTAATTAGAGACACTGATCTCGAGCCCATTAATATATATTTTTCAGGACCACTTCCAGTTGTCAGCCCCTTGTGATCACAACGGGACATCGGAAGATCTACCTGGTCTGGTACTTGCCAGGGGCTTTGGGGTAACGTACATGTACTTTCTCCTGAGGTGAATGATTCATTGAATAGAGGTTTGTGAATATATACTGTCAGAGTTTTTGTATTCCACCAACCTTTCCTATACTCGAGAGATATGTGTAGTCTTCATACCACACCACACCATTAATTTATCTTCTATTCATTATTTCAACGCTCATTATTGTTACAATCACTTGGAATTCTCCATCAATATCAGGAGCAGCCTGTGAGTTGGACTGGCTCTTACAATTCACTGGCGCGATATAAATTTTTCTGGTTCGAACCCATAGCATTGATTGAGTTAGTCGGTGACTGCTGTGCTTTCCCTTGCATTCCAGTGATTAGTTAGTTTTATTCAGAAACAGCGTAGCAATATAACATATTCGAACTCATAGTGTTCTCTGACGAAGAGTTGCCGTTCGCAGTTTGTGCCGATATTTTTGTTAATACCTGTATATATGATATTACAACAAAAAAAAAAAAATTGGTCACATATAATTTTAGCGCCCAGTACGTGGGGCCCGAGATTTTGAAGATTTTGTTAAATTCCTGTATATCTCCACTATCAAAACTGAGATTATTAGTTTCAAATCTCCTGTTTGGCTTGTTGTGTGATTATAAAGGAAATGCATTTTGCTTAACGTTTATATGATTCATATAATTATCATTCTCACGAATCACGGGTGTTTGCCTGGGCAGGCGGTGAGTTGATGTTTTTGCGTTTAGTTGGGAATTCCCAATATTTTTTGCGGCAATTGATATCTATTTTGAGGCAAGTTGAAGCAAAGGTATCGTTTTTATGTGACCCATTTTGAATGGATACTAGTTTTCATGTTTTGCATTTCCAGTAATCATCTTGGTGATTGAATTTTTTTATTGATTTGTTGTGGTCATTAGAATATTAAATTTTAGAAAGGAATTTTGCGAGGTTGTCACTTCCTTGGTATTTCAATGACATCTTGGGATTTTAATTGTAAATTGTAACTTAGTAATGGATTCATTTAAAGTCATGCATTTGTTAGCTGTAGAGCTAAATTATGAACTGAAGATAAGAGGTGTGACCTCTGACCGCCCAGTAGATGAAAAACGGAAAATATTAGCTAGGTTGTTGACAAAAGAACAACAACAAAATCTAGATGTTAGAACTTTGATAGACCAAACATATGATTTTGAAATCGAAAAACCTGAAATAGAGACATCTTTAAATTCTATCAATAGTATAGTTAAAGATTCTGATGGACCCACATCTGATTCAGCTTACAAAAGGGCTGTATCGCGAATTTGTCATGTAACTTCCCGAATACTTAGAATCAGGTTGAATAATGCAGATCCAAACTATCCAGAGGTGTTGAATTTTAAAAATGAAGCATATGCTTCTGCTTTACAATTGGACGCTGAATTGCATGAACGTGTCCGCGATATAGACCCTCAGCCACTTCATAATTCCAGTATTTTTATGAATGCTACTAGTGTACAAGCAAATAGTGTGTCACAGAATATTCCACAGAGTTCTAAGACAGTGCCAGTATATAAATTAGGAATTCAATTTGATGGTGAACCCAAGAATGTATTATCATTTATAGAAAGAGTAGAAGAATTGTCTCAAGCACGTCACATCTCAAAAAATGACCTGTTTGAATCTGCCTCTGACCTTTTCACTGGGAAGGCTACATTTTGGCTTCGCCAGATCAAACCACTTATTACTGACTGGGATGCTTTAGTAGAGGAATTAAAAGGAGACTTTTTACCCTCCGACATTGATGAAGAAATATGGAATCAAATCAAATCTTGGAAACAATGTAGAACAGAACCCGTGGTAATATTCATTGCATGCATGGAAGCGTTATTTAGTAGATTAAGCAGACCAGCAATTGAGTGTACTAAAATAAAATATTTGAAATAAGGATTACAGTCAGAGTATAGAAAAAGATTGGCCCTTCATGAAATTAACAGTGTAGCCACTCTCAGTTCTTTATGCAAGCGACTTGAAGAAGCTGATATTTTGAGTTTATCTTCAACATCTCGGTCAGTATCGAGTATTTTGGATCCAGAGCTAGCTTTTTTTTCAGAAAATCCAGGTTATCAGGTATTGGAGTCCAAATCCAAGAAAAATAATTCAGATTTTCATCCAAGAAAGAGAACTTTTGTTAGGAATAAAAACTCAAGGTCAGTCAATTCTGAGATAGGTACAACTACTGCTTCTAAAACTGATAATGCAGTTTCATGTTGGCAGTGTGGACTAGCGAATCATACGTTTCGAAATTGTAGGTCACCAATAAAAAAGAAATTTTGTTATAAATGTGGAACTCCAGAAGTAATTTCCAAAGACTGCCCTACCTGCAAGGGAAACTAGAATCGAGGTCTGGGACTGGCTCATTCCACTCCTCGAATATATTTCAGAGAGCCACTAGTGAGAATAACAGTCTTCAAAAATCTTTGCATAAAAACTTTTCCAAGGCAGATTGGGACAATTGGAAAATCAAAGTTGAACATTTCTATAAGAACAAGGTTGTGCAACCTCACAATATTTCTCCCATTTTTGTGACAAAACCTAAGGACAATAGGCCATATATCTCGGTTGACATTTTAGGGACTACCATTACCCCTCTGTTAGATAGCGGTGCAAATATATCTGTAGTAGGACAGAAAGAAATACCAATTTTGGAAAATCTTGAATCAAATATTCCCCTCATATCATAGAAATATTTTCACTGTTGATGGTACAGAGAGATCCAGCCGACTTGCCAGTGAGAATTGGAGATTATGTACAAATTGTTTTCGCGGTTGTTGTTCCCTCCCTGCCACATGGCTTTATTTTCAGAACAGATTTTTGTAGACAATTTCAAATTCAAATTGATTTCAAGAAAAATTTTTGGAAAATACATTGTGACGTAATGAATCGTAATTTACCTACCGTTTCAGAACCAGTAGATTCTGCCAATTATTTCGATCTATTTCCATTAGATGTGTTATCATCAGAACAAACATTGAATATGAACGAGAATATGAATAATGTCATAGACTCCTTTCAAGAAATTTGTAGTGAAGACCGATTAGGTCGAACCGACAAAATAACTCTGACTATTGATACTGGAAATGCAAAGTCATTCAAGGACAGACAATATTCGATGTCTTCATATTTACTGAAAATTTTGAATGTTGAATTAGATGATATGCTAAAGTTGAGGGTAGTTGAACCATCTAAAAGTCCCTGGAACAGCCCCGTTTTGTTGGTAAAAAAATCCTCAGGTGAGTATAGATTTTGCTTTGATGGTAGGAGGCTGAACGAAATAACAAAACATGACAGTTACCCACTTCCTAGAATTGATAGAATTCTGAATATGCTTTGTGATGCAAAGTTTACCTCAAGCATAGACTTGAGAAAGGCGTTTTGGCAAATACCATTGGATGAAACATCAAAGGAAAAAACTGCTTTAAGTGTACCTGGCAGGGGACTCTTTCAATTTTGTACCATGCCCTTTGGGCTTATGAATTCCGCCCAGACACAGCAAAGGCCTGTGGATGCTCTCTTTGGGCCTAAATATGAGCCGAATATTTTTACTCATTCAGATGATATCATCATAACCCCTTCAACTTTTGAGCATCATGTGTCTTTATTAACGGAAGTCAAAGATATTTTGAAAGAAGCTAATCTAACTGTTAATATAATGAAATGTGAATTTTTCAAAACATCTTTGAAGTATCTAGGATTCGTAGTCGATAGGCAAGGTCTCCGTACCGATCCTGATAAAATCTCCTTCATGGTCAATTATCCCCGTCCGAAGAATATTACTGAGATTAAACGTTTCACAGGTTTGTGCTCGTGGTATCGTCGCTTTATTCATAATTTTTCCACATTGATGGCTCCAATCAATTCATTACTGAAGGGTAAGAAGAAGAAGCAGCCAATCCAATGGACAGCAGAAGCTGAGTCGGCGTTTATAAAAGTTGAGGAAGCTCTGGTTTCCGTACCCATTCTTTGTCCCCCAGATTTCACTAAACAATTTTCTATTCAGTGTGATGCCAGTGACGTTGGTGTAGGTGGAGTACTTACTCAAGAAATTGACAACCAGGAAAGGGTGATTGCTTATGCATCTCGTCCTCTCTCTAGGGCCGGGCGCAATTATACTGTCACTGAGCGGGAGTTGCTGAGTCTCATCTTCCTGCTGGAAAAGTTCCGACCATATGAGTATATGTACAGCAAGAGCACGGGACCAATTTGGACAGTTTTCCCATGTTAATTCCCATAAGAAAATTTAAGGTCAAAAATAGCAAAAATGGCTCTTTTTTTCATATACAGCCAGAGCATGGAGGCTCAATTCAGTTTCCCCATCTCAATCTCCATAAGAAAATCTAAGGTCGAAAAAATAGCAAAAATGGCTCTTTTTTCAAGGTCACCGCAGTTGACCATGTTGGTAGGAGTACAGAACGGGTGAACATTCATAGGGAGGGAAGACAGGTTGGAAAAATAATGAGTACTGATACATGATAATATTTATTATTCGTTAGTGTAAATATATATATAAACAAAATAATTCTAGAGATATCACCATCAATTTATGAGCCATATTCCACAACATCATCATCGATTGAATAGTGTCCCCATGGTAACGTTTCATCAGTTCCAGGAATTATATATCTCTTATCATCATTCGGACTGAGAGCAATCTTCTTTTGTATGATAGAATAAACTTGATGTTTATCTGATTTGATCAAATTCTGAGTGACAGTTTTTTCCTTCCAATTATCCAAACACTCAACATAATCAGTGAAGGTTATTGATGTCTTCACAACAGACGACTTCACACCCTTAGCCTTTTTCGTTATACCAAAATTCCTCAGAATATCATCAATTTCAAAATCATCATATCCTTCATGCATCAGTTCTTCTCGTTTACTCATAATGTCATCAATCGTAGTTAGAATTCTTGTTGAGTAGAGTTTCGATCTCAGACCAACGTAGTCGATCATCGGTACTCCGTTTTGCTCATCTTTCAACATTCCCAGCACTTTCTTATTGACTTGAGGAATATTATAAATGTTATTCGATTTATAGTCGGAGGTATCGAAGCGCTGATGACAGTCCTTCTTCATAACCTCATATGGATCTTGACCAACAATCTCATAAATCAAGCTGTCAGTATCAGTATAGAGAACTGAGCAATCACGAAATGTGTTGGTCATGTAGTCGTAGTGAAAGTCATATAATGTTGTCTTAGCTAAATCTAAAATAGCTTGACCAACATAAATGGGTTTGTTAAGATAGATTTCCAGTTTTTTCATTTCTATAGCAATCAAATTTTCATTGAAGACTATACAATTCTTGAACTCGGGTTTTGAAATGTACGCCTCAGCACCATATCTTCCCACCCACTCTGTCAAAAGTCTGACATTAACTCTCTTCCTAATGTTTTCCATTGTCTTACCAAAAACAGCGTTGTTCATGAGCTTGAACAAATTCTTCTCAAACACATTTTTTGCTTGTTTTCGGAGTTCAGTGTTTAGGTCTATGTATGATCTTAACCACGTAGCTTGCTGGAACTTGAGAACTCGATGTATCTGTTTCAGCACTAAACCATGTTTCAACGCCTGTTTCAGGGCTCGGTAGTGAATGACATACTTCTCCTTGTAGCGTAGGGTCGCCATCAATTTGGTGTGTTCTCGTACAGATTTGGGAGGCTTTCCAGTCTTAGGATTGATGTGTTGAGGACAAAATGGAATATCTTTATGTACATCGTGGAGGTGTTGTGGATAATACAAATCGACTTCTAAAATATATCCTTCTTCTGCATCATCGGGAATAGCCGTGACGTCGATATTGGTGTCAGTCCATTCAAAACCTCCATATGGTAAAGCTTGAGACATAGCCCATCCGTATTGGTTATTGACGTCATAGTACATCAAGAAGGAATCGGCTTTCGAAGGATCATAATCAGGAATATATTTATTGTTTGCATGAGCTCTTCTTTTTGAACAAACTTGACTGAGACCTCCTCGGATGCCTTGCTCAACAAACAAAAACATGTCAGGGTCAGTGATAAGTTCCAACTCCTGATTCGTATATTTCAACATGGCATCCCAAGTGAATCCTGGCAGGGTGTAATAGTGTGCGGGGTCAAGATTGTAAGTTCTGAGGCAGCTGGTACGAAACTGTTCAAATACGTCTGCGAGAAGGAGAATATCAGTCATCATGTATAGATCCACGTACTGACCCAAGTCTCGACAATTGAACTCATTCCACACAAGATTTGCACGAAGATAGAGTCTGCGAGGGCAGACCTTATCGTCTAATTTATTATAAAAAGCATCAATTGGAGGTAGCCGGGTTTCGCTGAAACGCTCAAACGAGTCGAAGTAATCATATGGCATCACACCTTTCTTAGTTAGAAGATAAAGTTGATCTTCGGCGACGCTACAGAATTGAGACCTTAGATTGGGGAATTCGGTTAAATAAGATGCTAACTTGTCCAGAGAGGAATTCATAAAACGGAAGCTGTCGATGAATCTGAACTGAACACAAGTTCCGTCAACATGTTTAGTGAAGGAAATGTACTTCTCCTTCGTTATGGGCAGTAAGTCGATAGTTCCTTTCATTTTAGTGGCAATGTCAGCTATTACAAAATTTGCATCGTAACCACTCAAATTATGGAATACAACAGGCACCACAGGACTGTCCTTATAATTTATATTACAAGAATCGTGAGCAGCTCCTCTATAATTTTTTTCTGGAACTAGGTGATTATGGTCCCTTACTCTCACATCATCAAGTCCAAATTTCTGCTCACAAATGTGACAATGTGTGGCATTTCGAAAATCTGCTTCTTGTTCTGAAGTCATATGAATATCATAAGGACACCAGAATACGGTAGTTATATCTTCTGCCAACTGCTTCATCTCATAGGCGAACCAATCCATGCAGTCTTCTCCTCGATAGGAACGATAAAAGGATAAAGAATTGTCATAAGAACACTTGAGGTAATATCCAACAGAAGCAGGAATATGATGCTGGGGCTTCTGGGGGTCTCCTGTTCGCTCTAAAACAGATTCGAGATCAGCGTAAACAATGAAAGCCACTTTCTCTTTATTTTTGTGGTTTTTGAATTTCAAAATATTTGTTCCCTCTTTAGGCATTTTGATAGCACTTTCATTCATTTTTATACACATTTCAATGTGATTATCTAGTTTAGCTTGAGACCTAAAGTAGTGCAAGCAGCGGTCGCAAAAATATTTACGTCCATTTTCTTTGCTCAGTTGAGTTGAAAGGAGCCTAGACATGTCTTTAATCCAAACGTAATGGTGTCTACTTGGAGCGGTGTTCTCATGTCCTGCTTTATTGGAATGATCATGAATCAGTAGCAGGTTGACGTGCTTTTCTTTTTTATCTCTTGTAAGGTAGGTCGGAAGAGTAATCAGCTCCTTTTTATTTTGCTTCAGTATATAAACATTGATTGACATTCCATTCTGCCGCTCGAACAGGGGTATTTGATTGACTGTCATCGGGAACTGAATACCTTTCAGATTGAGAATGGTAGATGGGTGAGGATAGGAAGAAGTTCTATCGTTATGTACTTCGACTGGATACAAAGCTGAGATGACTGCCCAAGAAAAACATGCATTATCATCATTTTTAACGTTGATGCAAGCTTGTTTTTGCTTGATTTGCGGGGGTAACTCAATGTATGAGGATCCAAGTTGGGGAGTGAACTTGTTTATGTTCACACCTAGATTGATGATGCTCTTCAATGCCCATCCGCTGTCACGCTCCTGGAACTCCTCTAACTCCTTCATAATAGGATCAATCACTTTCTCATTGAACCACTTGTTAATGTCTGTATTCCTATAGATGGGTGAGTTAGGAGTAGTGAAGTATTTGTAATCAGTCTGTATGAGATCTCCTTTAGTGATCTCAAATTCTCCGCAGAACACAGCGTTAACTTTGACTGCTTCATCTTTTGTAAGTGCATTCTGAATACGTATCCGGAAAAGAGCTTTACAATCAGCCATGAATGCTTCAGGGTCCTTATGTTTCAAATTGGAGATAACTCCAGTTCTGATGCGAGACTGAAACGCAGATTCTGAATCATTCCAACGAACTCTATCTCGTGCAGTTTCTTTTCTGGAAGATAACCCAGCTCCCCTCTTCTGAATTGCTTTGAACTGGTTTCGGAAGGTTTTCATATTTCTAAGGCAAGCCTCCAGATGCTGCTTCTCGCCCAAGTTTTTTGAGTACCGCAAGGCATTATTTAGTCGCTTTATTCCCTTCTGACATTCTTGAAGTCCTTCTCTCACGCGATTTACATCATAGGAAGATGTTTGGAGACCAAGAAGAGCAGCAATGTGACGTATCAAATCGATAAACAGACCAGTCTTCACCATTTTGAGGTTCGTCTTCACAGTACAAATATCTGCAAGGGAATTGAAAAATTGCAGAGTGTGCAGTATAAATACACTTGAGGTCGGACGGAAGACTAAACGCTATCATGAAATGTTGCGAAAGGCCCTCTTGAAATCGAAATTTTTGTCTGTTTCACACCGAATGACTTCACAACCACAAATTAATTATATCTTTATTCAACCCCAGAGAAATAAGCTATTGCGAAATGAAACAGTAATTCAGAGCTGTATATAGGACCCATGGAATTTGGAGGCGCGACACATACACCTGCGGTAGATTTCTCGAAGGAAATACGGTTCTTTGATAGCCTTCAGGCAACATTTTCCCCTGAACATGTTATATGAAACAAACGAACAACACTATTTATACCTGACTTTACAATAGTGACAACCTCCGTTGCAGAGAGGGATTATTGTCACCAAAGCCGGTACACTCCCCTCGCAAGGGTACCTGACGTGTTTTCGTGCGGGAAAAGTTGACCGTTTCGTTATACTGTCGTACAATATATTCCTGAGAATGGTCCATGTACATCTTACTACCTGAAATACCATGATGTACTATACCAGCTTGAATCACGAATTTATTTATAGCTTTACACTTCCTCAGAATCCGAAGAATACCAATATGTCCAAAATATCCACATTTATTCATGATTTCGTTAACAATTTCCACTATCCACACACGCAGTTTGAAATTACAGCAATTTCAAATTTGATTGTCCCGACAAATAATCACCCCTCACAGCGCCAGTTACCATAAAAAATGTATATTCAATACAAAAAACATTATTATGATAGGACGCGAAATAATTCAGTTCATTAAAAAAATGATCCACAAGTATATATATTTCGTACAAAGTCCGAAAGAAATCGAAATCGCCTCAATACCAAAAACTCGAGATCCAAAAATACCCTTACAACACTGGCCATCTTAGGCTTAGTTCATTGAAAAAAAAAAAATGAGCGACAAGAGTATGTTTTCATGTTGAATTCGATAGGCAGCAAAACGACAAACAAAAAAAAGCACACCTACATTATTGCTCAAAATTACCTCATTACTGAAAAAAAAAAAATTGGAAACGCATTATTATGCTGAAATTTTTTTAAGTATGACCGCATCACAAAAAAAACAAAACAAATTAGTACGACGTCATGACGCAATATAATTCTAAGTTCTTTGAAAAAAAAAAAGGTGAATGACAAGTGACTGTTTTTCGCACGAAATTTGATGGAAATCGAGACAACCAACAAAAAAAAAATCCCCTCACATTGCTACTCAAAATGGCCTCTTCACTAGAAAAAAAAAATTGGAAAGTATTATTTTTAATGAAATTTTTTTAAGTCCCGATATTTATATTTTCCCAAATATCTCGAGAACGGCACAAAATATCGAGAATCTAAATCGAAAAATACCTCAACACCCCTGTCGACTTTCGCAAGGGCCTACCACATGGAGAAAGTCCAAACACCGTATCACGAAAAACAAAAACAAAAATGTGTACGTCATGACTCGAAATAATTCTAAGTTCATCGAAAAAAAAAAATTAATGACAAGTGTACGTTTTTTTGCCCGAAATTCGAAAGAAATCAAAACGACTAACAAAAAAGTCTCTATACATTGCTACTCAAAATGGCTTCTTCACTAGAAAAAAAAAAATTGGAAAAGTATAATTTTTCATGAAATTTTTCTAAGTCCCGATATATTCATATTTCCCCAAATATCTCGAGAACGGCACAAAATATCGAAAATCTAAATCGAAAAATACCCCAACACCCCTGTCGACTTTTGCAAGGGCCTACCACTTAGAGAAAGTCCGAACACCGTATCACGAAAACCAAAAAAATTAGTACGACGCCATAATTTTTCATGAAACTTTTCCAAGTCCCGATATATTCATAATTCCCCAAATATCTCGAGAACAGTACAAAATATCGAGAATCTGAATCGAAAAATACCCCAACACCCCTGTCGACTTTTGCAAGGGCCTACCACTTAGAGAAAGTCCGAACACCGTATCACGAAAAACAAAAAAATTAGTACGACGCCATGACGCGAAATAATTCTAAGTTCATCGAAAAAAAAAAAAGGATGACAAGTGTACGTTTTTTGCCCGAAATTCGAAAGAAATCAAGACGACTAACAAAAAAGTCTCTATACATTGCTACTCAAAATGGCTTCTTCACTAGAAAAAAAAATTTGGAAAAGTATAATTTTTCATGAAATTTTTCTAAGTCCCGATATATTCATATTTTCCCAAATATCTCGAGAACGGCACAAAATATCGAAAATCTAAATCGAAAAAATACCCCAACATCCCCGTCGACTTTTGCAAGGGCCTACCACTTGGAGAAAGTCCGAACACCGTATCACGAAAAACAAAAAAAATAGTACGACGCCATGATTTTTCATGAAATTTTTTTAAGTCCCGATAAATTCATATTTCCCCAAATTTCTCGAGAACGGCACAAAATATCGAAAATCTAAATCGAAAAATACCCCAACACCCCTGTCGACTTTTGCAAGGGCCTACCACTTGGAGAAAGTCCGAACACCGTATCACGAAAAACAAAAAAATTAGTACGACGCCATGACGCGAAATAATTCTAAGTTCATCGAAAAAAAAAAAATGAATGACAAGTGTACGTTTTTTGCCCGAAATTCGAAAGAAATCAAGACGAATAACAAAAAAGTCTCTATACATTGCTACTCAAAATGGCTTCTTCACTAGAAAAAAAAATTTGGAAAAGTATAATTTTTCATGAAATTTTTCTAAGTCCCGATATATTCATATTTCCCCAAATATCTCGAGAACGGCACAAAATATCGAAAATCTAAATCGAAAAAATACCCCAACATCTCTGTCGACTTTTGCAAGGGCCTACCACTTGGAGAAAGTCCGAACACCGTATCACGAAAAACAAAAAAAAAATAGTACGACACCATGATTTTTCATGAAATTTTTCTAAGTCCCGATATATTCATATTCCCCCAAATATCTCGAGAACGGTACAAAATATCGAAAATCTAAATCGAAAAATACCCCAATACCCCTGTCGACTTTTGCAAGGGCCTACCACTTGGAGAAAGTCCGAACACCGTATCACGAAAAACAAAAAATTAGTACGACGCCATGACGCGAAATAATTCTAAGTTCATCAAAAAAAAAAAAAATGAATGACAAGTGTACGTTTTTTGCCCGAAATTCGAAAGAAATCGAGACGACTAACAAAAAAGTCTCTATATATTGCTACTCAAAATGCCTTCTTCACTAGAAAAAAAAAATTTGGAAAAGTATAATTTTTCATGAAATTTTTCTAAGTCCCGATATATTCATATTTTCCCAAATATCTCGAGAACGGTACAAAATATCGAAAATCTAAATCGAAAAAATACCCCAACATCCCCGTCGACTTTTGCAAGGGCCTACCACTTGGAGAAAGTCCGAACACCGTATCACGAAAAACAAAAAAAATAGTACGACGCCATGATTTTTCATGAAATTTTTTTAAGTCCCGATAAATTCATATTTCCCCAAATTTCTCGAGAACGGCACAAAATATCGAAAATCTAAATCGAAAAATACCCCAACACCCCTGTCGACTTTTGCAAGGGCCTACCACTTGGAGAAAGTCCGAACACCGTATCACGAAAAACAAAAAAATTAGTACGACGCCATGACGCGAAATAATTCTAAGTTCATCGAAAAAAAAAAAAATGAATGACAAGTGTACGTTTTTTGCCCGAAATTCGAAAGAAATCGAGACGACTAACAAAAAAGTCTCTATATATTGCTACTCAAAATGCCTTCTTCACTAGAAAAAAAAAATTTGGAAAAGTATAATTTTTCATGAAATTTTTCTAAGTCCCGATATATTCATATTTTCCCAAATATCTCGAGAACGGTACAAAATATCGAAAATCTAAATCGAAAAAATACCCCAACATCCCCGTCGACTTTTGCAAGGGCCTACCACTTGGAGAAAGTCCGAACACCGTATCACGAAAAACAAAAAAAATAGTACGACGCCATGATTTTTCATGAAATTTTTTTAAGTCCCGATATATTCATATTTCCCCAAATATCTCGAGAACGGCACAAAATATCGAAAATCTAAATCGAAAAAATACCCCAACATCTCTGTCGACTTTTGCAAGGGCCTACCACTTGGAGAAAGTCCGAACACCGTATCACGAAAAACAAAAAATTAGTACGACGCCATGACGCGAAATAATTCTAAGTTCATCAAAAAAAAAAAAAATGAATGACAAGTGTACGTTTTTTGCCCGAAATTCGAAAGAAATCGAGACGACTAACAAAAAAGTCTCTATATATTGCTACTCAAAATGCCTTCTTCACTAGAAAAAAAAAATTTGGAAAAGTATAATTTTTCATGAAATTTTTCTAAGTCCCGATATATTCATATTTTCCCAAATATCTCGAGAACGGTACAAAATATCGAAAATCTAAATCGAAAAATACCCCGTCACCCCTGTCGACTTTTGCAAGGGCCTACCACTTGGAGAAAGTCCGAACACCGTATCACGAAAAACAAAAATTTTTTTTAATATGTCTTGTATGTGTCTTGTGATCTTCAATGTTCCCTTGATATATATACCCTATCATTCAGAGCTGCCGCCTTCGAGCATACCATCGAAAACGATTCTATTTTTAAAACCCGGTCACCTTCTCTCCTCCTGCGAGCATATATCTTCAAAACATCATTGATATAGAACAAAAAAATAATTACCTTATTAGTTGGAGGTTCTATTTGGGAGCACTGCACAGCACCACTAACATCACCATACTGATATTCCACATGGTATTTCCATTTCTTAAATATTTGCCACACTACTCTAGACGAACCGCAGACTGAACGATGAGTACCCACGATTCAGCAACACACAAGGCGTTTTACCCTTTACCTATTGGGAATCATGAGTTGAAGTTATTGGGCCTTTTGTGTGTTGTTGAATCGTGGGTACTCATCGTTCAGTCTGCGGTTCGTCTAGAGTAGTGTGGCAGATATTTAAGAAATGGAAATACCATGTGGAATATCAGTATGGTGATGTTAGTGGTGCTGTGCAGTGCTCCCAAATAGAACCTCCAACTAATAAGGTAATTATTTTTTTGTTCTATATCAATGATGTTTTGAAGATATATGCTCGCAGGAGGAGAGAAGGTGACCGGGTTTTAAAAATAGAATCGTTTTCGATGGTATGCTCGAAGGCGGCAGCTCTGAATGATAGGGTATATATATCAAGGGAACATTGAAGATCACAAGACACATACAAGACATATTAAAAAAAATTTTTGTTTTTCGTGATACGGTGTTCGGACTTTCTCCAAGTGGTAGGCCCTTGCAAAAGTCGACAGGATTGTCGGGGTATTTTTCGATTTAGATTTTCGATTTTTAGTACCGTTCTCGAGATATTTGGGAAAATATGAATATATCGGGACTTAGAAAAATTTCATGAAAAATTATACTTTTCCAAATTTTTTTTTTCTAGTGAAGAAGGCATTTTGAGTAGCAATATATAGAGACTTTTTTGTTAGTCGTCTCGATTTCTTTCGAATTTCGGGCAAAAAACGTACACTTGTCATTCATTTTTTTTTTTTGATGAACTTAGAATTATTTCGCGTCATGGCGTCGTACTAATTTTTTTGTTTTTCGTGATACGGTGTTCGGACTTTCTCCAAGTGGTAGGCCCTTGCAAAAGTCGACAGGGGTGTTGGGGTATTTTTCGATTTAGATTTTCGATATTATGTGCCGTTCTCGAGATATTTGGGGAAATATGAATTTATCGGGACTTAGAAAAATTTCATGAAAAATCATGGCGTCGTACTATTTTTTTTGTTTTTCGTGATACGGTGTTCGGACTTTCTCCAAGTGGTAGGCCCTTGCAAAAGTCGACAGGGGTGTCGGGGTATTTTTCGATTTAGATTTTCGATATTTTGTACCGTTCTCGAGATATTTGGGAAAATATGAATATATCGGGACTTAGAAAAATTTCATGAAAAATTATACTTTTCCAAATTTTTTTTTCTAGTGAAGAAGCCATTTTGAGTAGCAATGTATAGAGACTTTTTTGTTAGTCGTCTTGATTTCTTTCGAATTTCGGGCAAAAAACGTACACTTGTCATCCTTTTTTTTTTTCGATGAACTTAGAATTATTTCGCGTCATGGCGTCGTACTAATTTTTTTGTTTTTCGTGATACGGTGTTCGGACTTTCTCCAAGTGGTAGGCCCTTGCAAAAGTCGACAGGGGTGTTGGGGTATTTTTCGATTTAGATTTTCGATATTTTGTACTGTTCTCGAGATATTTGGGGAAATATGAATATATCGGGACTTAGAAAAATTTCATGAAAAATTATGGCGTCGTACTAATTTTTTTGTTTTTCGTGATACGGTGTTCGGACTTTCTCTAAGTGGTAGGCCCTTGCAAAAGTCGACAGGGGTGTTGGGGTATTTTTCGATTTAGATTCTCGATATTTTGTACTGTTCTCGAGATATTTGGGGAATTATGAATATATCGGGACTTAGAAAAATTTCATGAAAAATCATGGCGTCGTACTATTTTTTTTGTTTTTCGTGATACGGTGTTCGGACTTTCTCCAAGTGGTAGGCCCTTGCAAAAGTCGACAGGGGTGTCGGGGTATTTTTCGATTTAGATTTTCGATATTTTGTACCGTTCTCGAGATATTTGGGAAAATATGAATATATCGGGACTTAGAAAAATTTCATGAAAAATTATACTTTTCCAAATTTTTTTTTCTAGTGAAGAAGCCATTTTGAGTAGCAATGTATAGAGACTTTTTTGTTAGTCGTCTTGATTTCTTTCGAATTTCGGGCAAAAAACGTACACTTGTCATCCTTTTTTTTTTTCGATGAACTTAGAATTATTTCGCGTCATGGCGTCGTACTAATTTTTTTGTTTTTCGTGATACGGTGTTCGGACTTTCTCCAAGTGGTAGGCCCTTGCAAAAGTCGACAGGGGTGTTGGGGTATTTTTCGATTTAGATTTTCGATATTTTGTACTGTTCTCGAGATATTTGGGGAAATATGAATATATTGGGACTTAGAAAAATTTCATGAAAAATTATGGCGTCGTACTAATTTTTTTGTTTTTCGTGATACGGTGTTCGGACTTTCTCTAAGTGGTAGGCCCTTGCAAAAGTCGACAGGGGTGTTGGGGTATTTTTCGATTTAGATTCTCGATATTTTGTACTGTTCTCGAGATATTTGGGGAATTATGAATATATCGGGACTTGGAAAAATTTCATGAAAAATTATGGCGTCGTACTAATTTTTTTGGTTTTCGTGATACGGTGTTCGGACTTTCTCTAAGTGGTAGGCCCTTGCAAAAGTCGACGGGGGTGTTGGGGTATTTTTCGATTTAGATTTTCGATATTTTGTGCCGTTCTCGAGATATTTGGGGAAATATGAATATATCGGGACTTAAAAAAATTTCATTAAAAATAATACTTTCCAATTTTTTTTTTTCTAGTGAAGAAGCCATTTTGAGTAGCAATGTATAGAGACTTTTTTGTTAGTCGTTTTGATTTCTTTCGAATTTCGGGCAAAAAACGTACACTTGTCATTAATTTTTTTTTTTCGATGAACTTAGAATTATTTCGAGTCATGACGTAAATATTTTTGTTTTTGTTTTTCGTGATACGGTGTTTGGACTTCCTCCATGTGGTAGGCCCTTGCGAAAGTCGACAGGGGTGTTGATGTATTTTTCGATTTAGATTCTCGATATTTTGTGCCGTTCTCGAGATATTTGGGAAAATATAAATATCGGGACTTAAAAAAATTTCATTAAAAATAATACTTTCCAATTTTTTTTTCTAGTGAAGAGGCCATTTTGAGTAGCAATGTGAGGGGATTTTTTTTTTGTTGGTTGTCTCGATTTCCATCAAATTACGTGCGAAAAACATTCACTTGTCATTCACCTTTTTTTTTTCAAAGAACTTAGAATTATATTGCGTCATGACGTCGTACTAATTTGTTTTGTTTTTTTTGTGATGCGGTCATACTTAAAAAAATTTCAGCATAATAATGCGTTTCCAATTTTTTTTTTTAGTAATGAGGTAATTTTGAGCAATGATGTAGGTGTGCTTTTTTTTGTTTGTCGTTTTGCTGCCTATCGAATTCAACATGAAAACATACTCTTGTCGCTCATTTTTTTTTTTTCAATGAACTAAGCCTAAGATGGCCAGTGTTGTAAGGGTATTTTTGGATCTAGATCATGAATAAATGTGGATATTTTGGACATATTGGTATTCTTCGGATTCTGAGGAAGTGTACAGCTATAAATAAATTCGTGATTCAAGCTGGTATAGTACATCATGGTATTTCAGGTAGTGAGATGTACATGGACCATTCTCAGGAATATATTGTACGACAGTATAACGAAACGGTCAACTTTTCCCGCACGAAAACACGTCAGGTACCCTTGCGAGGGGAGTGTACCGGCTTTGGTGACAATAATCCCTCTCTGCAACGGAGGTTGTCACTATTGTAAAGTCAGGTATAAATAGTGTTGTTCGTTTGTTTCATATAACATGTTCAGGGGAAAATGTTGCCTGAAGGCTATCAAAGAACCGTATTTCCTTCGAGAAATCTACCGCAGGTGTATGTGTCGCGCCTCCAAATTCCATGGGTCCTATATACAGCTCTGAATTACTGTTTCATTTCGCAATAGCTTATTTCTCTGGGGTTGAATAAAGATATAATTAATTTGTGGTTGTGAAGTCATTCGGTGTGAAACAGACAAAAATTTCGATTTCAAGAGGGCCTTTCGCAACATTTCATGATAGCGTTTAGTCTTCCGTCCGACCTCAAGTGTATTTATACTGCACACTCTGCAATTTTTCAATTCCCTTGCAGATATTTGTACTGTGAAGACGAACCTCAAAATGGTGAAGACTGGTCTGTTTATCGATTTGATACGTCACATTGCTGCTCTTCTTGGTCTCCAAACATCTTCCTATGATGTAAATCGCGTGAGAGAAGGACTTCAAGAATGTCAGAAGGGAATAAAGCGACTAAATAATGCCTTGCGGTACTCAAAAAACTTGGGCGAGAAGCAGCATCTGGAGGCTTGCCTTAGAAATATGAAAACCTTCCGAAACCAGTTCAAAGCAATTCAGAAGAGGGGAGCTGGGTTATCTTCCAGAAAAGAAACTGCACGAGATAGAGTTCGTTGGAATGATTCAGAATCTGCGTTTCAGTCTCGCATCAGAACTGGAGTTATCTCCAATTTGAAACATAAGGACCCTGAAGCATTAATGGCTGATTGTAAAGCTCTTTTCCGGATACGTATTCAGAATGCACTTAATAAGATGAAGCAGTTAAAGTTAACGCTGTGTTCTGCGGAGAATTTGAGATCACTAAAGGAGATCTCATACAGACTGATTACAAATACTTCACTACTCCTAACTCACCCATCTATAGGAATACAGACATTAACAAGTGGTTCAATGAGAAAGTGATTGATCCTATTATGAAGGAGTTAGAGGAGTTCCAGGAGCGTGACAGCGGATGGGCATCGAAGAGCATCATCAATCTAGGTGTGAACATAAACAAGTTCACTCCCCAACTTGGATCCTCATACATTGAGTTACCCCCGCAAATCAAGCAAAAACAAGCTTGCATCAACGTTAAAAATGATGATAATGCATGTTTTTCTTGGGCAGTCATCTCAGCTTTGTATCCAGTCGAAGTACATAACGATAAAACTTCTTCCTATCCTCACCCATCTACCATTCTTAATCTGAAAGGTATTCAGTTCCCGATGACAGTCAATCAAATACCCCTGTTCGAGCGGCAGAATGGAATGTCAATCAATGTTTATATACTGAAGCAAAATAAAAAGGAGCTGATTACTCTACCGACCTACCTTACAAGAGATAAAAAAGAAAAGCACGTCAACCTGCTACTGATTCATGATCATTCCAATAAAGCAGGACATGAGAACACCGCTCCAAGTAGACACCATTACGTTTGGATTAAAGACATGTCTAGGCTCCTTTCAACTCAACTGAGCAAAGAAAATGGACGTAAATATTTTTGCGACCGCTGCTTGCACTACTTTAGGTCTCAAGCTAAACTAGATAATCACATTGAAATGTGTATAAAAATGAATGAAAGTGCTATCAAAATGCCTAAAGAGGGAACAAATATTTTAAAATTCAAAAACCACAAAAATAAAGAGAAAGTGGCTTTCATTGTTTACGCTGATCTCGAATCTGTTTTAGAGCGAACAGGAGACCCCCAGAAGCCCCAGCATCATATTCCTGCTTCTGTTGGATATTACCTCAAGTGTTCTTATGACAATTCTTTATCCTTTTATCGTTCCTATCGAGGAGAAGACTGCATGGATTGGTTCGCCTATGAGATGAAGCAGTTGGCAGAAGATATAACTACCGTATTCTGGTGTCCTTATGATATTCATATGACTTCAGAACAAGAAGCAGATTTTCGAAATGCCACACATTGTCACATTTGTGAGCAGAAATTTGGACTTGATGATGTGAGAGTAAGGGACCATAATCACCTAGTTCCAGAAAAAAATTATAGAGGAGCTGCTCACGATTCTTGTAATATAAATTATAAGGACAGTCCTGTGGTGCCTGTTGTATTCCATAATTTGAGTGGTTACGATGCAAATTTTGTGAAAGCTGACATTGCCACTAAAATGAAAGGAACTATCGACTTACTGCCCATAACGAAGGAGAAGTACATTTCCTTCACTAAACATGTTAACGGAACTTGTGTTCAGTTCAGATTCATCGACAGCTTCCGTTTTATGAATTCCTCTCTGGACAAGTTAGCATCTTATTTAACCGAATTCCCCAATCTAAGGTCTCAATTCTGTAGCGTCGCCGAAGATCAACTTTATCTTCTAACTAAGAAAGGTGTGATGCCATATGATTACTTCGACTCGTTTGAGCGTTTCAGCGAAACCCGGCTACCTCCAATTGATGCTTTTTATAATAAATTAGACGATAAGGCCTGCCCTCGCAGACTCTATCTTCGTGCAAATCTTGTGTGGAATGAGTTCAATTGTCGAGACTTGGGTCAGTACGTGGATCTATACATGATGACTGATATTCTCCTTCTCGCAGACGTATTTGAACAGTTTCGTACCAGCTGCCTCAGAACTTACAATCTTGACCCCGCACACTATTACACCCTGCCAGGATTCACTTGGGATGCCATGTTGAAATATACGAATCAGGAGTTGGAACTTATCACTGACCTTGACATGTTTTTGTTTGTTGAGCAAGGCATCCGAGGAGGTCTCAGTCAAGTTTGTTCAAAAAGAAGAGCTCATGCAAACAATAAATATATTCCTGATTATGATCCTTCGAAAGCCGATTCCTTCTTGATGTACTATGACGTCAATAACCAATACGGATGGGCTATGTCTCAAGCTTTACCATATGGAGGTTTTGAATGGACTGACACCAATATCGACGTCACGGCTATTCCCGATGATGCAGAAGAAGGATATATTTTAGAAGTCGATTTGTATTATCCACAACACCTCCACGATGTACATGAAGATATTCCATTTTGTCCTCAACACATCAATCCTAAGACTGGAAAGCCTCCCAAATCTGTACGAGAACACACCAAATTGATGGCGACCCTACGCTACAAGGAGAAGTATGTCATTCACTACCGAGCCCTGAAACAGGCGTTGAAATATGGTTTAGTGCTGAAACAGATACATCGAGTTCTCAAGTTCCAGCAAGCTACGTGGTTAAGATCATACATAGACCTAAACACTGAACTCCGAAAACAAGCAAAAAATGTGTTTGAGAAGAATTTGTTCAAGCTCATGAACAACGCTGTTTTTGGTAAGACAATGGAAAACATTAGGAAGAGAGTTAATGTCAGACTTTTGACAGAGTGGGTGGGAAGATATGGTGCTGAGGCGTACATTCCAAAACCCGAGTTCAAGAATTGTATAGTCTTCAATGAAAATTTGATTGCTATAGAAATGAAAAAACTGGAAATCTATCTTAACAAACCCATTTATGTTGGTCAAGCTATTTTAGATTTAGCTAAGACAACATTATATGACTTTCACTACGACTACATGACCAACACATTTCGTGATTGCTCAGTTCTCTATACTGATACTGACAGCTTGATTTATGAGATTGTTGGTCAAGATCCATATGAGGTTATGAAGAAGGACTGTCATCAGCGCTTCGATACCTCCGACTATAAATCGAATAACATTTATAATATTCCTCAAGTCAATAAGAAAGTGCTGGGAATGTTGAAAGATGAGCAAAACGAAGTACCGATGATCGACTACGTTGGTCTGAGATCGAAACTCTACTCAACAAGAATTCTAACTACGATTGATAACATTATGAGTAAACTAGAAGAACTGATGCATGAAGGATATGATGATTTTGAAATTGATGATATTCTGAGGAATTTTGGTATAACGAAAAAGGCTAAGGGTGTGAAGTCGTCTGTTGTGAAGACATCAATAACCTTCACTGATTATGTTGAGTGTTTGGATAATTGGAAGGAAAAAACTGTCACTCAGAATTTGATCAAATCAGATAAACATCAAGTTTATTCTATCATACAAAAGAAGATTGCTCTCAGTCCGAATGATGATAAGAGATATATAATTCCTGGAACTGATGAAACGTTACCATGGGGACACTATTCAATCGA
Source organism: Phaedon cochleariae (assembly GCA_918026855.4). NCBI lineage: Eukaryota > Metazoa > Arthropoda > Insecta > Coleoptera > Chrysomelidae > Phaedon > Phaedon cochleariae. The sequence continues at coordinate 10,960,682 of OU896723.1, forward strand.
TGATGATGTTGTGGAATATGGCTCATAAATTGATGGTGATATCTCTAGAATTATTTTGTTTATATATATATATTTACACTAACGAATAATAAATATTATCATGTATCAGTACTCATTATTTTTCCAACCTGTCTTCCCTCCCTATGAATGTTCACCCGTTCTGTACTCCTACCAACATGGTCAACTGCGGTGACCTTGAAAAAAGAGCCATTTTTGCTATTTTTTCGACCTTAGATTTTCTTATGGAGATTGAGATGGGGAAACTGAATTGAGCCTCCATGCTCTGGCTGTATATGAAGAAAAGAGCCATTTTTGCTATTTTTGACCTTAAATTTTCTTATGGGAATTAACATGGGAAAACTGTCCAAATTGGTCCCGTGCTCTTGCTGTACATATACTCATATGTCGAGGGAACACATTTCAAAGTATTCACCGACCATAGTAGTTTGTTATGGATCAACAAATTGAAGGACTCTTGCGGTAGGTTGGCTAGGTGGTCTGTGAAGTTACGGCAACATTCGTTTGACATTTTCCATAGAAAAGGTTCCTCAAATGTGGTCCCAGATTGTCTATCTCGCATCGTACCAGAGAACGGTTCACAGAATGGTCAGGAAGTTTGTTTGCTTGAAGTTCAACCAGATATTGCTGACACTTGGTATACGTCATTGAGAAATAAAATAACTGGAAATCCCGAATTATATCCCCAGTGGAAGGTTATCGATGAAGTCCTGTATAAGTTTATTCCCTCGAAATCCCTAATGGAGTCTAACGAAAATAAATGGCAAATAGTTATTCCTAAATCTCAGAAATATGCAGTCATGCGAGATTCCCATGAACCCCCTGTCTGTGCTCACTTCGGATTTTACAAAACCCTCTGTAGGATTCAACTTCACTACTATTGGCCGAAGATGAGGCGTGACGTACAGAAGTATGTTCGTTCCTGCAAAGTTTGTCAAGCTCAAAAGCTGTATAATACAGCTCGTACGGGACTGATGGGTGCGGAAAAGTCTGTTAGATTTTCTTTTCAAATCATTGCAGTTGACATCATGGGACCATTTTCCCGTTCTTCGAAAGGATTCACGTATCTGCTAGTTGTTGCTGATTTCTTAACCAAATTTACATAACTTTCTCCCATGCGTGATGCCACCGCCACTAATGTAGTGAAATTCATAGAAAATCAAGTCTTTCTTGTTCATGGTGTACCGCAATTTATTATATGTGACAACGGTCCACAATTTGCTAGAAAAGTTTTCAAAAAGTTGGCTGATCAGTATCACGTACAGAAAATCTGATACACTCCCAGGTATTCTGCACAATGTAATTTTGTTGAAAGGAATAATAAAACTGTAGGTCAGGCTATTCGTAGCTATATCACGAAACACAAAGATTGGGATAAGGAGTTAGCAGAGATTCAACAGGCAATAAATACTGCTTGTCATGAAGTTCATAATTACGAGCCGGCCTTTCTCAATTTCGGTAGACATGTACCAGTTTCCGGTGACTACTATGGAAGAGTAAGAGAAACAGAAGATTTTGAATTGAATCCGAGAAATTGAACTGAATTTGTAGAGGATATATCAAACCTCACAGTTGTTTTTCAGGAAGTTAGGGAAAAATTACATAAAGCTTATTTAAGAAATTCAAAATCATATAATTTAGGAAAAAGAGATTTTTCTTTCAATGTCGGAGACGAAGTATGGAGAAGAAATGAAATATTGTCTGATGCTTCTTCAAGATTTAGTGCGAAACTTGCCCCAAAATATGTTTTGTGTACAGTTAGAAGGAAAATTTCACGGTTGGTCTATGAATTGGAAAATGCTAATGGCTCACCAGGAGGAGAATGGCATATTAAGGACCTTAAACCCTATTTTGGTTCAAACTCTGATATTTCAGTAGGTTGAATTTTTGAGATCGAGAGATATTTTTCTCTGATCATAGTTTATTGCAAAAATCAGTGGTTTTGCATTAAAGACTTCCCCTTATAACTGGTGTTAACAGGCCTGTTTTCAGTTTCAACTGAATCCACTACTCATTGAAACCCTTATTACTGGCTGGAATGCCATATATATATATATATAAAAAACATTTCGGTACCGGTACCAAAACTAACTCAACCCCTCAGTATCTCATTTCTAAGTCAAAAAGAATGATGTTACTATTCGAGAAATGAGATAACTCCCCTGTTTTTGATAGAAGAATGAACCAGCTAGCGGGATTTTTTCTTTTATCAAATTGTATATTTTATATTAGTCATAAGTATCAATAGGATATTAATCATAGTCGTCCCTTATAATCACCCTGATGTTTTGAAGGACATTTCCCCAATTTCGAAATTCCCGACGTAGACTTTTCCTAAATTTTGTTTAAACCGATTGAGTATTCTTTTAAATAAAGATGGGTGGTACACAAAGATACCAACTCAAAACATTCAGATAAATTCTTGAAAATAAAATAGACCAGTGGTGGTCCATCTTATTTCATGTAGAAGAGGGATGATATAGCATTAATTTTTGCTTTACTATATTTTAAGTATATATAATTTTTAAATAGATCAGTCAAGAATTAAGTGCGAAAGAATAACTCAATATTTCACTAATCATTTTTCTGGATCGCCTTGTATAGCAAATTGATATACTATAATATATTATTCAGTGAAGGTGATTTGTAGTTTAGCCTCTAGTATTATATACAATAACCCAGGATATCGGTGTATGTTGTGAATCGAACTTTTTATTTTACGCTAGGAAGTCTCTTATACAAATTTCATCTACCACATAAATCAGAAACCTGATTAATTGATAATTAAACAAACAAAATCAACTAGGTAAACCTCACTTCTTTACTTCTTTATTCTAGCCATTCTATAAAACCTACCGTTCACAATGTATGTTTTTTATCAATATTATATTCGGAGAACATGACAATCCTATGATTTCATTTCCCAAAGAAGGTCCGTCAAAACATCATGATGTGATGATGGTAAAAATCTTTATCTATCTCTGATCTCGTCAAATATAGCTTCGTATTATTCGGCTGGGATATTTCTTTGATATCCACAGTTAGCAATTTCCTCCGGAACTTAAAGAAAGTAGGTGATGGTTCAAACCCTATATAATATCAAATAAATTTTCTCCTTTACCATTTTATAGGAATGTGATATGCTACTGGGTCTGCTCGATATATCTGGTTTGATATTTCAATCATAGTTGGGAGGTTCTCTGAGGTTTTCTGTATGGAGATTTTCCGATCATGTTCTGATTATTTTGATTAATAATTTTCTTTTTGATAGTTTATAATTATGTATAGACACTGTCCATAATATGTCAGGTGTTGTCACTTTTCAGCATGCTTATCATCTGTCGATTTCCTGCGGCTGTCTGTCTCTTTCTGCAGAAATAAAACAGTGTTGCCAGGAGAAATTACAAAATTTCTTCAGATTTTGCTCTGGTTAACCATGACGTCATTCGCGTTTGACGTTTACCGTGGATTCATGAACAACACTGAAATGTGATTATGTCAAATTTGCTTGTGGAGAGAGGCAAGTCAGAAACGAGACTATCTAATTAGGTTAGGCACTTTTGGTCAAATTCTGAAGGGATTCGGTTGTGTGTTAGAGTGGTGTGTTGGAGAACGCCATTTTGGCCTTGTGGCAGATCACATTAAATCTGGATTCGTTGGTGCCATCTGCTAATGGGAGTGATCGACCCAAAATACTCTATTTGCATGAGAATCGCCAAATTTCCTGCCTCCCGAGATTTTCTTCGAAGATGATGCCATAACCGAAGCACGAGACGCCATTCCACCGGTTCAAGTCGGATATTTTCTGATTTCAGCCTTCTTAGAAGGGTTCAAGGCTAGGTTCAAGCCTTCCACTTTATATGATCATCCTGCTTCCCCAAATCGCTCACATGGGAAATCATCCGGATCCAAGGAATTTCCTGAAGGAGTTGAAGGAACGTGGAGAAAGCACTCAGCTCACCATGAAGGGTTATCCTGCCCGCCGGCTGCCCATGTTCCCCCTTGTGTTCGTCGGGTTCATGTGCTGAGGGGGTGCCCCAAATCACCAGGCTGAGTAGCCATCTGTTTTTACCGGCTGCAGAAGATGGAAGCTCAGATCAGGCAACTTGTCATTTTCTATTTTTTATTTCACTAATCAGAGGTGATCGATTTATTTTCTATATTTTTTTTACATAACTTTTAGTACCAATATCTTTTCACCATGAATATCATAATACTCACATAATATAATTATCGTCATGAAAGCATCAACATCATAGTACTATGGTGAAGCGTATTTTGGTATAAATCATCAGGTTTGATATATGATATATTTCCTTACACACATTATGAAGTATATAGTTAACATGGGTAATTTCATCTTCACGACCGTCAATTATTTCAGTATATATTGGTTGCTTTATTCATCTGAAGTTGTGTAACTATTTTTGAGCACCCATTCTTGCAGCTTAAATGTTTTATTAAATTTGTGAGCACCATTTATGATTTTTTTATAAACACACAACAATCTCCAAGCCAAACACTTTAGATTTCTGAGCAAATAGCTACCTTTTTTCTATGAGCAAATTCACTAATCAATTCCTAAGGTAAGTTATAAGAATATATACTTTATATAGATTTATTTGGTTCCACAGCTAGTGGCGCCGTTTGGTAACGATCCTCAAACTTATTGGAATAAATAATTTTCTAAATCTCATTTCAAGTAAAATATGACATATTCGAACTCATAGTGTTCTCTGACGAAGAGTTGCCGTTCGCAGTTTGTGCCGATATTTTTGTTAATACCTGTATATATGATATAACAAAGAAAAAAAAAATCAAAAATTTGGTCACAATTCATCTTCGTTTATTCAAAAAATACTTTTTTCGAATTCCCATGATTCGATTTATGAGTATGAATAAACATTATTTCATTGGATATCAGAACTAATTTCTATAGAGCTTGAACTTGTTCATCAAAACCACGTTTAGTTAGTTAGTGAGCAACTTTCGAATCATTACACCGACCGCCTGACTCAATTCTTGAATGAATACGAGGAGCTCAACGTCATTTCCACGAATGATCATAAATGAACGAAATTGGTAGATGATAAGAAAGAAGACAAACAACTTGAAGTTGTTTCCTATCGTTATCTTAGAATTCCGTTCATTCATGAATATTTGTGGAAATCACTCCAAGCTTCTCGTTATGGAGTCAATAGAAGCCATCATCATTATTGAATCTGGTTGAATGAAACGAAGAATTAACACGTTATCTATACGTTTTATTTCCAAGAGTTCATCACATGTTGTTCATATACAAACACCATTGAACGTTGGGAGCAAAACGTTGATACTGTCAAGCAATTATCGTTCATTTAAAAGTTTGAAATCCACATATTCATAACTTTTGGTGTACTCAATACGTCGTTTAATCGTAATCTGGAAATGTGGAAAATTGGTGAGAAATTGCTCATTCCGAAACGTCTTTTATCATGTGAAGAATAAAAATATTAAATGAGTAGTTGAAATCATGTTCGTGTACTTGTTGAAAACAATGTATATGTCAGCGAAATTTTTTGCGTTATGTCAATCAAACTTTGTGGTAATTCTGCTTTACGTTATTTAAACGCACCTATTAGTACGTATAAGTGTGTTTACCAGGTACTGTTTTGGGCGCATCCTTGAAATTGAACTTCATCATGTCGGCCTTGAGTTTTTTATACATAGGTATGCTTCAATAGTTATTTATGTAATAAGGATCATAAAGACGATCATTATGGTACAAGTCGTGAATGTTATCGGGCGAGGCGTAGCCGAGTCCGATAACACGGCGTGTGCCATAATGATTGTTTATGATTCGTATTACATACAAAATTTTATCTGATGGCATTTATATCAATACATTTTCGAAAAATTAAAAACTGCATTTTCGACATGTCACAATGACAACTATTTTTAAAGGAGTAAGTATTGTGTAGTTTCAAATATTAGTAGGTGAGTGAGCTGTGCTTTGCCATTATATCAATATTACAAATTGTAGTAATTGTTCTTTTACCATTTTGAATAAACTTTTTTGATCAAACCATTACATGTTTTTCTTATAGAATTTCATTATGGTACTTAGTAACATAATGAATTCATTATGGTACTTATAGTCCCATAATGAATTCATTATGGTACTTAGTCCCATAATGAGCTTCCTTATGTCATCAAAATTGAGTGACATAACGTTGTCATCATGACATGCCATCAGATAAATAACATTATGATACTGATTTATAATATAATAGAAATATTTGGGAATTGAGTCACTCGGGCTGATTTAGATAACGATTTAGGTAAGTATTCGTGAGTCTATATAAAGTGTTCATCTGATGAAGTGTTGTGATCAAACAGTACCTTCCACATACAAATATATATTCGTTCTGTTTTGTGCACTTGTTCATACCTACTTACTTGGAGAATATAATACAGGTAAAAACTATTGGTTATTTATATAATAATACATTGAGAACATATAAGAAACATTGTGAAAATTTGATTTTCCGTCGATCTCGAATCAAATGACTTTGTTCAATGTTCATGCGATAATGATTGTTAATGACTCATTTCAATGATTGTTTCACTGTTGGTGTTGTAAACCCTCATATAATTATTCAATATTATTTTGTTCGTAGAATTATTGTGGATTTTTTCTTATCATTCGTAGTTGCTTGAAATATAATATAATCAGATATTCTCAGTAGACACTTGAAACTATAATTCTTATCAATCACGTAGCATTGAAAGCTCACGAAACTTCACTTGATACCTTGTGAAATATCCATTTCAAAACTTACTTCGAGTATCTAAGTTCAGTCTCAGCAAAATCAACTTCAGCAGTTTATAATGGAAAGAAGTATAGAGTATACTAAATTGTGCCCTTATAAATTGTATTTTATCTTTCGTTTCTCACGACAGTAGATTATCAAAACTTTCGTCTATAAAATTATATGCCTTCAGGGAAGCCATGTTTTAGTTAGATAGAACGCAACTATTCTTGAGTCAACATCACTAACTTATTTTTCATTGTACTGAGCACTCTGTGATTGTCTTGTGAAATTTACCATCGTCCTCGAAGTGAATAAACGTCTACTGGAAAAGCTACCCACTAGTTATTTTGGTTCACCACCTTTTCAAACCTTCTAAGTGATCACTGTGACCATTTACAGAACCTTTTCTTCCCATGTACCAAAAGGAAAGATCACAACAGAAAATTTTGTGGTGGCAGCTTAAGGGATTTCAAACTAGTTCTTAGTTTGGCGAACTCAAGTGGTGACCAAATAGTGACTTTCGTTAGGCGTGAACAGTGTCTACGGGCAGTTTTCTACGGAAAATCAGTTCCTCTTCGAGTGATTCACAAGAACATCGCAGAAGCAGATTCGACAAAATTTCTACCAAAATTCGACGCTGCTGGTTTTTTAGCAGAAATTCGTCCAGCGTAAACTTCATTTCCGATAGTTAACTCAGTTCCTGGAAGTTAACTCAATTCCTGAAATCGACAAGACGTCCCTGAGCATCAGAGTTTTTAAGCAGCAGAGTTCCTGAATATCAAAGTTCCTGAGCACCAGAGTTCCAGAGTCCTAGAGCAGAAACTTCATTTTCATCGTTCCTGAAGCCGCAGCTGGGCAGTTGAACTCCATCGACTCGACAGGATCAAGAAAGAAGAAATTCAACGGGATTTTCGACTGAAAATAAGATGTCACTGGTTTTAATGTGAGTATTTTTGCTTTTTTACATTAATAGCCAAAGTTTTCCTCACCTCATTGTTTGACATTTTTCATTTTATTTCATTATTTCGCCATGTCAACACCACCTCCTCCAACTTATATTTCGTTAGATACGGCTGTCAAATTAATTCGAGAATACGATGGTAGCACACAGGGTGATAAAGTGCATGATTTCATTGACAATTGCGAATTAGCTCTAAGATCTGCAGATCCAAATTGTGGAACAGTATTATTTAATATAATAAAAACTAAATTAGTAGGTCGAGCAAGAGCTTTGACAAAATACCGAAATTTTCCTACTTGGTTAGAATTGAAAGCTTACCTTGAGGATGTTTTCTCTGAAAAACGATCTATAAGTTTTTGGCAATTAGAACTCAATCAATGCAGGCAATCCGCAAACGAGAATATTGCAAGTTATAGCAATAGAATAGAAAAGTGTTTGTCAAATTTAGTTGATGCCTCTACCGTCGGAAAAACTAAACTCGTAGCCGGCGAAATATCGAATTTAATTGGAAGTCAAGCTTTGAACGTTTTCATTCAAGGTTTAGTTGATCCAATCAAACTTCAACTAAAAGCTAGAAATCCTGATAGTTTGGAAGATGCAATAGAATTAGCGCGTGAGGAAGAAAGGCAACTATATTGCGACAAAAACAAAACTTATTCTAGATTTTCCACAAGTAAACCACACTCGTTTTGCAAGAATTCAGATTGTTATATGAATACGAATACTTACAGCGCACCAAAAAATCTGAATAGACGACCTGATAGGCCTGAAAGATCTTATAACGTAAATTCGAATCAACCATCAACATCAAGGTCCACATTTACTTGTTTATACTGTAAAAAACCGGGACATAGAATAGCCGATTGTAGGAAGCGGATGTACAATGAAGCTCAGAGAAATAAAAATCAAAATCATTCGGAAAACTACCGACGTCCGTCGGCAAGTGGCCATTCGGCGGAACGATAAAAAATAAGGTCACGACTCAAGATTCAAAAGGTCAAACACAAAATGATTTTTCAAAATTTCAAGTTTATACAACAACGTTTTTAGCAGCTTTAGATTTGAAATACATTGATTTTAATTTGAAAATAACCAAGACAGAAAAAGTTAGATTATTAGTCGATACAGGCGCTTCGATAAATGTTTTGAAAATGTCTAGCATAAAGCAAAATAAATATATTTATACAAATATTGTAACCGATATTACCGGAATAACAGAAGGAAGCATAAAAACATTAGGAGCTATATTTGAGAATTTAGGAAATGACAAACAGATTTGTTTTCATTTGATAGAAGATGATTTTCCACTTCCACTAGGATGTGACGGAATATTAGGAAACGAATTTTTTGAATCAAACCTAGCCGTCATTAGTTATAAAGACCAGTGTATTCGTTATGATAATGAAGCTATCGATTTTTGCGATTTTGAGGATTCTTCCGAGAATTCTAACGATATTATGAATTTAGAAGATACAAATTTAGTGAGAAGAAAGTATGAGCAAAATAACTTAGGAGAGACGAATTTAGAAAACTTTGAGAACAGAAACGTAGGGACCAGAGCATTCGAAACCACAAATTTAGACAGAAACTTCGTAAACAAGATTCGTATACATGCTAGATCGGAACATATATTCGAGCTGAACTGTACAGTAGACAAGAAAGACAAAGACACTTACATTTGTGAAAATAAAATGTTAGAAGAGGGAATTTATTTGAGTCGTTGTTTAACTAGTGTTAAAAATAATAAATGTATCGTAAGTTTCATCAATATCTCAGAGTATCCAGTTGAAATAGATATACCGAGTGTAAATCTAGAAGCAATCGAATTAGAAGAAGTTGAAAATACTCAAAATTTTGTGTTTAATTTGAATAAAGCTGATTCTAGGGTTCAAAAGCTACTAGACAGTTTGAGATTGGAACATTTGAACCAAGAAGAAAGAAATTCTTTGTTAGATATTCTTCGAGATTTTTCGGACATTTTTCATCTAGAAAACGAATATTTAACGTGCACAAGTGCAGTGAAACACAAAATTCCTCTAAAATCGAACGTGGAACCGGTAAATATTAGGCAATATAGATTACCATTCAGTCAAAGGGAAGAAATAGAAAGACAGACGAAAAAAATGCTTGGAGACGGCATCATAACAGAAAGTAGTAGCCCCTATAATTCACCTTTGTTAGTGGTACCTAAGAAAATCGACGCAAGTGGAAAAGTGAAATGGCGAGTTGTAGTCGATTATCGGAAAGTAAATGAAAATACTATCGGATATTCATTTCCATTACCGAATATAACTGATATTTATGACCAATTGGGACATTCGAAGTATTTTAGTACTCTTGATTTATCAAGTGGGTATCACCAGATAGAAATGGATCCTGCAGACCAACATATAACAGCATTCAGTACAAATTCGAAACATTATGAATATAAACGTATGCCGATGGGTCTCAAGTCAGCACCCTCAACTTTTCAGAATTTGATAAATACCGTAATGTCGGGAATACAAAATGTCAAAGCTTTCGCGTATCTAGATGATATTTGCGTATATAGTAGTTCTCTCAAGGAACACTGTGAAAAATTAATTGAAATTTTTGGTAGACTAAGGCATTATAATTTGAAGTTGAGTCCAGTAAAATGTGAGTTTTTGAAAAAGGAAGTACTTTATCTAGGGCACAAAATTACTGATCATGGCATTCAGCCAGATGAATCAAAAATTGAAGTAGTGAAAAATTTTCCTGTACCAAAAAACCCCAAGGACGTTAAATCATTTTTAGGGCTTGCTTCTTACTATAGACGGTTTATTCAAGATTTTTCGAAAATCGCCAAGCCATTAACAAATTTATTGAAGAAAAATCAAAATTTTCTCTGGACAGATCAATGTACATTAGCTTTTGAGGAACTCAAACTGAAATTAACTAATCCTCCTCTACTTCAGTATCCGGACTTTTCGAAGCCGTTTATTGTAACCTCTGACGCATCAGGCTATGCGATTGGTGGTATTCTGTCACAAGGTGAGATAGGTAAAGATAAACCAATCTCCTACGCTTCAAGAACCTTGAATCAAGCGGAAAGAAACTATAGTACAACCGAGAAGGAATTGTTAGCTATAGTATGGCTTTGCAACTATTTTCGTCCATATTTGTTTGGAAGACAATTTTTTGTTGTCACTGATCACAAGGCATTAGTGCATTTGAAGAATATTAAAGATCCGAGTTCTAGGTTAACGCGTTTCAGATTGAAATTAGCCGAATACGATTTTGAACCAATTTTCAAAGCAGGCAAACTGAACGTCAACGCAGACGCACTTTCAAGAATGATCATGACCATGCCAGAAATCATACACGACGAGAAAGAGTCATATAGCGATTTTTGCGAACATGTAAAATCTCATATTCTTCCTAATGTATCGATTACCGAACTTAATGACAGTATTTTAAAGTCACCTGTAATACATTCCATAGCAATTACAGTTTCAGAACAACTAAAATTAAGCGGAAATAGTCTATCTTTGGTAAAATCGTTAAAATGTGAAAATAAAGTTCTTGAGACGATAGTGTGCAAGGAAACAGCTTCAAGTGTTTCTTTGACTGCTGACAGATTTTTGTTTTTGCTCATAATTAATGAAAATGACGAGATCCGAGAAACATACGAACAAATTTTCAATACTCTGAAAAGTCTAAGAGAACTGATAGTCAAATACAAAATTAAGAAACTTTCTTTGCCAAAATTAGGAAAAAATCATATAAAATGGGAGAAAGTTCGCATGATGTTGAGGTATTTATTCAAACATGTTGATATTGAGTTCTATATTTATCACAACAAGGTTATTTGTGATGAAGAAATCACGGAGGATCAAAAGGCAGATATCTTACACGAGTATCACAATATTCCAACGGGAGGACACCCTGGTGTAAGTAGAATGTATAAACGTATGAGACTAAAATATAATTGGGCAAATCTCAAATCAGACATAAAAGATTTTGTAAAAAAATGTCCGTCATGTCAGAAGAATAAGTGTAGTAACAAAAAACAACGAATGCCCTTGCAAATAACAGACACTCCAGAAATAGCTTTCGAAAAGGTGTATATTGACATAGTAGGTCCACTTCCGATAAGCGAAAATGGAAATAGGTATATTTTAACATGTCAAGATTTGTTAACCAAATTTTTAGAAGCCGTTCCTGTACCAAATATGGAAGCAGAAACCATAGCATCAAAACTTGTTACCGAGATTATTTGCAGACATGGTATAATGTCTTCAATTGTTACAGATCAAGGGTCAAATTTCATGTCAGAAATTTTCACTAATTGTTGCAAATTATTGAAAATAAAAAAAATAAATTGTACCGCGTATCACCCAGAATCAAATTCTGTAGAGCGAAGTCATAGGACAGTCGCCGAATATTTGAGAAGCTTCGTTAATGACACAAAAACAGATTGGTGTAATTGGATACCTTTCAATGTCTTTACGTATAATACAACTCCGCATAGTACTACGAAATTCACTCCATACGAATTAGTGTACGGAAGACAAGCAAGAATTCCTAGTTCGATAACGCAACCGCCCACGTTCTCTTACTCATACGATGATTTTGTCAGCGATTTGAAATTGAAACTTCAAGTAACTAGAGAACGGGCACGAGAAAATTTGATAGCGCGCAAAGAAAACAGTAAAGACACATATGATAAAGCAACCAAAAACGTGACATACCAAGTCAATGACAAGGTTTTGCTTACGGACGAGTCTCTGAAATCAAGTCGAAGTAAAAAACTTTTTCCACGATATACAGGGCCTTATCGAATAGTTTCAATCGACTCAGATGTAAATTGTACGATAAAACGCGGAAAACATTACATCAAAGTACACAAGAATAGATTAAAACCGTATCACGAGTAACGGGATATTTTTGTTACAGACTTTCACTGATATTTTGGCGACACTGCATGGGACAGCAAAAACACGAAAATTACTCCATCACAGAGATTAAGCAATCTTCGGGTATACACTATGAAAATTTAGGAAGCAGTCAATTGTATAATGATCAATATGAGTTAATTACTTTCGTTGATATGTTAGAACACAATCAAAAATTGATAGTATTGCAAGATTATCATTCAAGAACAATATCTTTTTGTCAAAATCGAATTCAAAAACTTAACCTTCAAGATTTATGCTCTAATTTCATTAGGAAATCAAAACCAATTATCGATTAAATCAGTAATGAGCGTTATCTATTGAATCAATTAATAGGACACAATACAAATCAAACTTTTACTAGGTCCAAAAGAGGCTTATTCAATTTTGTGGGTAAAGCTTCAAAATTTTTGTTTGGAAATTTAGACGATGACGATGCAGAATATTATAATCAAAAAATAAATCAGTTCACGAAAAATGAACAAAATTTGGCTGTTATTTTGAAAGAACAAAGTCATGTAATTCAAACAACAATTTCGAATTTTAATCATACAATTTCGACTCTTAATACAAATGAGCGAATATCGAAAGAAAATTTAGATAAAATTGAGAAATTCCTGAATAGAGAAGGCAAGGAACTTGCTCTTTTCGAGGCACGATTGAATTTAAACGAACATTTCTCTAATTTTATCATTCTCTATGTACAGTATCAATTAGAGACACAATCCCTAATAAATGCAATTCTTTCTGCTAAGACAGGAGAGCTACATCCTTTTATATTAACCCCAGAAAAACTTATTTTTGAACTTCAAAATATGTCGGCACGTAATTATTTACATTTTCCTGTTATGCCAATAATAGAAAACGCCCACATATTCTTGAATTTTGTCAAACTCAGCGTCTTTTATACAGACGGTAAGTTGATTTATATTTTATCATTACCTATGACAGATAGCCAAGAATATGATATTTACAAACTTACTCCTTTACCAGTTCATGTAGCTGATAATAAATATATCTTTATCCAACCCTCTACCAAATACTTGGCTATTAATAGTATTAAGCAGAAATATTTACTATTTGCTGAAGAACAATTTTCTTCATGTATTGAATACATGAAATCACATTATGTATGTCAGCAAGAAACTCCTTTATTATTGACTCATCAACACGAGTGTTGTGAAGTTAAATTATTTCATGCAACGAGTACAATTCCAGAAAATTGTGATAAGAGATTAACTTCTCTCTATCAAAACATATGGCATCAATTAATTCTATCCAATACTTGGATTTTTGTTTTGAATTCTCCAGAACGTATTAGCATAAATTGTCAAAGTCAAATTTACAACGAATTTGTTCAAGGAACCGGAATGTTAGCTCTATCCGAAAATTGTAAAGCTTTTACTCAAAGTGCTCTTCTGATACCTCATAAAGTACATACCAGCATTTATGAAAGTAACCAAAATTTCATTCCACCGATAAATTTGTTATATGATTGTTGTGAAACAGAAGACACAAAGAAAATTAATTATTCTGAAGTACATTTAGATCCAAATTTCAAGGTTGTAAGTATGCATTTAGATGATTTGAATTTAGCAAGCAAAAAGCTTTCTGAAATTGATGAAGAACTAGATAATTTTTTCTGGATGCCAAACTCGTTATCTTCAGCTAATAGTGTGTTAGCTATTTTGTTTATTATTTTATTATGTATTATTTTATGCTGTTGTTGTTGCAAGAAATGTAAGTTAGGTAGGAGATGCTGTGAAGTGATTCCAGGTATTTGTATCAGAATCGACAATAGAACAACAAATCCAAGGTACAATAATGAACCAATTGTGCATTTTTCTCGTACCCCGGAATCTGTTTCAGCATCAACAAATTCAATTGAATATTTAGATAATCCACCTCCAGAACGTGCAAGACAAATTGTAGGTCGTAGAAGTACAAAAGATCTCACGTCGACATAGGCGTTCGATCTTTTTTTTTTAAGAGGGGAAGTGTTGTAAACCCTCATATAATTATTCAATATTATTTTTTTCGTAGAATTATTGTGGATTTTTTCTTATCATTCGTAGTTGCTTGAAATATAATATAATCAGATATTCTCAGTAGACACTTGAAACTATAATTCTTATCAATCACGTAGCATTGAAAGCTCACGAAACTTCACTTGATACCTTGTGAAATATCCATTTCAAAACTTACTTCGAGTATCTAAGTTCAGTCTCAGCAAAATCAACTTCAGCAGTTTATAATGGAAAGAAGTATAGAGTATACTAAATTGTGCCCTTATGAATTGTATTTTATCTTTCGTTTCTCACGACAGTAGATTATCAAAACTTTCGTCTATAAAATTATATGCCTTCAGGGAAGCCATGTTTTAGTTAGATAGAACGCAACTATTCTTGAGTCAACATCACTAACTTATTTTTCATTGTACTGAGCACTCTGTGATTGTCTTGTGAAATTTACCATCGTCCTCGAAGTGAATAAACGTCTACTGGAAAAGCTACCCACTAGTTATTTTGGTTCACCACCTTTTCAAACCTTCTAAGTGATCACTGTGACCATTTACAGAACCTTTTCTTCCCATGTACCAAAAGGAAAGATCACAACATTGGCACAATAACATATATGAATATGGATTTTATCGGAGATTTCACGTTAACGGTTGATTAGTCTATAAACGGTCCTGAAACGATTTTAGTTCATGTTTTCTGACAGAAAGGAGCTGCTGACCTAGTTCTGTAACAGCTATTACATGCGTTTCCTTGACATATTATATAAATTCGCGCTAACTATCTCAGAAGTTATTCGCTTTCCCAGATAGAACACTAATATTGGTTGGATATTGAACCAATAGAAAATGAATGTTGGAAAATTATTGATTTTGAATATTAGACCAATAAATCAATGTGAATATTCTGGAATTTTAGTGCTATGTTAAATTTTAATCTTGTTTCGATATGCTCTATCGATTTTATATTCGTATACAAGATTGGACAAAAATATTATGCCAACTTATAGAAAGCAGATTATGATAATGATTGAATGGAAATTTGATATTAAATTCATATTTGCCTAGTACTATATTGGCCAAAATAAGGATGTGATCATTTTGCGATATCATCTTTAATTTGAATTATAATATTCTATCTATATGGTTTCTCGTTTTCGTTATAAAATTCAAATTCGAAATTCGAAACCATTTCAGCCTCATGAAGAAAAAATCGTGATAATTGGTGCAATGATACATTAAAGCATAATGTATCAGATACATTTTCGTTCTCTGTATCCCAGGATACCAAGTAAAACGAATGCTGCAGTATTTGATCCCTCTAAGCAGTCGTTTGTTGAAGATGTGCTAGTGGCATCAGCTGTTATATCGTCGCTCAAATGAAGAAATGAATATGACTCATATAGATTTGATATTGAAAAACCGATATCAGTGCAATATTGGTTCTGACGAACTGATATTGGCTTGAAAAAAATACAAATAAAAAAATAATATTGGTAGCAAATATCATGTAATATTAATAATCATCTCGAACATAATATAGGTATTATATCGAATTGATATTAGGAAGCCAATATCAGTGCAATATTGCTGGACATTGAAATGCAATATCCACTAACCATCATAAATCTGATATTGATGCAATATTTTTTTCCAAGATTGATTCGATGTTTGAAATGAAATATAATCTCATCATGAACATTGACATATTGTAATCGTTAATATTTCACCACTATCGAATAAGTATAAGCAGGTCACAAAATTCTAATGTTACCACAACATTTGCACTGAATTGATGATCGAATATTGAAATGTGCAATTGGTTAGACATTGGTACAATCAAGTATTTCCATATTCAATATCCGAATATTGGGCTGATGTGAGACCAAGTTCTAGCCAATATAATGTTCTATCTGGGCGCTAGTCCCCAAGTGCTATAGATCGATGAAATCAGCTCTTCAGCGATAATCTGAAAATTGAATAATGAACAGTGTGTTCCATTTCTTCCCATGTTCTGGTTTCCACGAAGAAGGATATCCTGTAATGTTCAGGGAACATCGTGAGAACCGAGAAAAATAAGGAAGGAATTGGTGTTCTTCTCAAATTTCTGTAGGTAATATGCCTTGGGAAACACCTTTCTTGGAAATCTGTTCCAGAGCCTCGCTGTTCGTTGGATGAACGAGTCTTTAAAAACAGATGTTCTGCAGGTCTCCAAAGTGACCACGAAGGGGTGCAAAGCCTCAACTCGACGAGTCAATCCCGCGGGGACTGCCAATGAAGGAACAATTGTTCATATTTCAGAAGAGCATCGTCCATGAAAATATCTATGAAATTGGGCCAGATCGCTAACTTGTGTAACGGTGTTCTAGAGAAGTGAGTGGGTTTGTAAACGAGGTATCACTCACGAGACGCATTGCCCTTTTTTGGACATCAGAACCCAAAAGTTTTAGGGTATGATTGGGTGCCGCACTCTAGATATGAAAACAGTATTCCAGGACAGATCGGATCTGTGCCTTATAGATCATGAGCAGTTGACTGGGAGTGAAATAGCTCCTGGCCCGAAACAGAAAACCAAGTTTTCGAGATACACTTTTAGCAATTGATCTCACGTGATCTTCTTGGGAGAGTTTATTGCTGATTGTGATGGAAAAAATCAAAGTTGTTCGCTACTTTTCAATATAAGTGGCAACGTCGCAATGCTGAACACATTTCCGGTCAATAAAACACAACTAAATATCCAAGGCACCAACTTTTTAGAATGATCCTGAGTTGCGTTCTCCTGAAACGTTTATTGTACCATCCGCCGTGAATCAGCCTGTATAATGGTAGCGATATACAGGGTTTCCCAAAAGAACCGAAACGGTCAAATATTTCAGCAACGACTCGACCCTGTATGGATTAACACAAAAAAATCAAAAACAAAACGATATGTTACCTACTGTAGATACGCGGATAGATCAGGACGACTGCAACAAATGTCTTTTTTTTATGGGCTTGGGGATAACTGATAACAGGGCAATTGGCTTGTAGTTGTTGAGCAAGTTATTGTTGCCTTTTTTAGGGATCAATTGGACTGTCTTCCTCTTTCAACAAGACTGATATATACCCGAATTGAACGAGATAGTAAATACGCGTCAATGCCATTGAACTTCATCATGTCGGCCTTGAACTATAAATAAATATTTATCATTGAAATCATTATGTAACTGGCATACCCAGATGATGAACTCAGTATTTGTGAAGCATTCGAGTGTTTATCAGATAAGTTGTAGTGATCAAACAATAATAAATCGAGAGATAATCAAGTATTTTGTTTTGTCCTGTGCGCGTATTTACAATTATTTGAATAATATATAATATTATTGTATCAACTATTGGTAAATTCCAATATAACTGAATCGATTGAAAATAAAGAGAAAACATTGTAATAGGATTTATGACATACATATCAAGTGAATTCGAAGTGAGGTGAACTAGTTGAAGGTAGCACAGTGTATACTGTATATACAGAGTAATAAGGAAGAAGTATCGAAACAGGTGAATGTCTCAGTAAACGTTCCTAGGAGTTTTTGAATTCATGTACAGGGTGATTCCAAAACCTGGCAGATCTGGAAATGTTTTCGCCACCTACTACCCTTTATTCCAAACAAATACAGGGTGGTTTATGATTCACAGCGTGATGTTCTAATGTGATCCAATATGTCTCTAAAATATTTTTAATTTCCGGAAATTCGAATAGAAATTCATGTTATACGCTATCCTTTTTTCATTTGTATTTCAAAATGCGTCATTTCAATTTCAGAAAGCATAATTTGCGTTCCAGAATAGTCACTTGTATTGCAGGAATTATCAATAATTGTCTTTCAGGTTAGTCAATTGAATTTCAGATAGTGTCATTTGTTCTTCAGATCACTCATTTGTATTCTAGAAAGCGTCACTTGTATTCAAAGTGATATTTCCTAAAGAACAAATGACAATCACTGTGTAATTGAATTGTTCATTTTGAACTACAATTGACGTATTCTGAAATTCAAATGACTATTTCCGAATACAATATTGACCTTCCTGAAATGCAATCAGAAAAAGCGTGATGTTTAATTTTCTTTGC
The DNA here is from genome assembly GCA_918026855.4 of Phaedon cochleariae. Taxonomy (NCBI): domain Eukaryota; kingdom Metazoa; phylum Arthropoda; class Insecta; order Coleoptera; family Chrysomelidae; genus Phaedon; species Phaedon cochleariae. The sequence goes on from OU896723.1 coordinate 10,979,496, forward strand.
ATCACTTTATTCCTATGAATATTCGTCTCGCATTTCAGGAATCAACATCTTCGAGCCCTAAGTCATCATGATTCCAATTATTATGTGGCTGGCCATAGCAGCATCATTAAGTTTTTATTATTTCTGCGTACGTCCCATGAAATATTGGAGAAGGAAAGGCGTCCATGAAGCAGGCAATCCATCATGGTTTTTTGGAGATAGTTTACGTAACATTCTGGGATTGGAATGTTTCACCACTACAATGAACAATGTATACAAAAAGGCTTCTGATCTAAGGTGAATGAATCTTTGAGGAATGACAATTTTTTACAGCATTGCGGCGCTCTATAGGAGTGGTAAGGAATCCTCCCCAGACAGCACCAGATATTCCATGAATCTCCCTATCATATTCCTTTCGGAATATTGGAATATTCTAGAAATAATCTGGAATATTCCGGAATATCTGTGGAATATTCTCTAAATATGCGAATGGGAATTCCTCAGATAATCATAGGATATACCCAAAAGAATATTCTATGTTGAATGTTCCTGGAATATTCCAATAAACATATTCTAAAATAAAAAGAGGGACCCAAGTTGGGATCGAACTCGTGACCTCAAGACTATCAGAGCAACGCCTTGACCACTAGGCCAGTAATCGAATTGAATAATGTTATACATATCAAGTTCTTGTGAGAGCATTGTTCGAAATCGGATCATAAACACTTTTTGTTTCAAAATCCCCTCACATCAAATTGATGTTCGATACTTACATTTCTGAAATAATAAATGGTATTTATGTGTTGAGAAACATAGGAATATTCATGGAATATTTCATAAATATACACAACAGAATATTCAGTTGAGAATATTTCATGAATATACCGCACAGAATATTCAGTTGGGTATATTTCATGAATATACCGCACTGAATATTCAGTTGGGTATATTTCATGAATATACAACAGCGAATATTCAGTTGGGAATATTCCTGGAAGATTCATACCTGAATATTCCCTGAACATGTCCGACTATTTACTTTGGAATATTCCTTTCAGGTGTTCCTGAGGCATGTATATATCCTAGGAATAATCGATGAATATTCGGAATATACTCCTCCTTTTTAGCATATTCAGAGAATATTCTATGAATATCCAGTACTGTCTGGGTCTATAAGCTGTAGGTCCCTGTCTCATCAACCCCGCACAAATTTTGAAACTTGGTTATGATCAACTTCGAAGTAGCGATATACAAATTTCACAAAAATGTTGCAACCTAGAAAATTTTACGCGTATCGTTCAATGCTATTCAGAGGGTGGAAAAACACTGGTCACCACTGACATTCTCAAGTTATCATAAATGTCACTACTGAATTTTGAATAGGTGTACCTACCCGTTGAATATACAGGGTTATCCAGGTTTTGGAGTACAAACTGTAATGGATGATAGATCTCATTGTTTTTAACAAAAAAGTCGGTAAAAATATGTATCCGATCTCGACGGAGATACAAGAAGTTCGAGTTCAATAACTTTTTTCATCAATTGAAATATCTCGCTCACTTCTGAAGATATTTATTCGACATTTGATGTGGTCAATGATTTCGATAGAAAATCATAGAATGTTTCAGAACGGATATGCTTATTCATCTCGAGAACGTTTCATTTCTCGGGAAAAGTTGAGAAGCGAAAAAAGCCTTCAAACTGAAATTTCTATCCTATTCGGTGACTGTTGAATATCAGAGACGTACCACAAAAAAGTTTGAGGGAGATAAAAAAGTTTATACCTCCAAAACCGTATCACCATGTAGATTCAAAGAATCCAGAATGCTTCCGATAAAGTATTATATATATCCATATAGATATCTTCTAACGATTGATTGTGGAAGCACTAACTCTATAATTGTATTCACCTACCGCCCTGAATATGTCCAATAGTTATAAATGAACATACATTGGATACAATTATTCTCTTCGAATGATTTAGTTAAATTTCATCATTTTTTTTGGTACCTACCCCGAAGTGGTCACTCGGTTAAATGAATCATTCTACGTTCAATGAAAGTAAGGATAATTTTTGAAGATTGAATATTTTTAATATTATATCTTGCTATACTAATATTGAGGATGAATAATTCAATCACTTCACCTCTAAGTATTTTGAAATGAGTTTTCACGCGTTTTCAATGCCTGATTTAATTCACCTCAAAGTGGTTGGTGAAGTGAATCAGATTTCACGAAAACGAAGAAGTTATTTTTTCACACAATTCTTCTAGATTATGTTCGACTGGGTCATTCGGGAAGGTTGTCTTATAAAAACTCGAACCCATTCAGTATAAAGATAATCCCATGATATATTTCAGATACTTCGGAATGTACATGTTTGTCAATCCATTATTGGTAGTCAAAGATCCTGATTTGATGAAGGAAATCACTGTGAAAGCTTTCGATAATTTCACGGACCATCGTGACGTCATGCCTGTAGAAGCTGATCCTTTGTGGGGTAAAAATCTGTTACAACTCAAAGGTAAATACGAATTATTATTATATGATCGATACTCGGAGAAATTAATTGAACTAGAAGTAATTTCAACTACTGTTCAATGAAAGAAAAAACTAATGAAGTGTTCAATACAAGAAAAAACTGATATAAGATGACTGGAGGAAATTGACTACTTTCCTGACTAATGCAAGGCAGAATATTGAATTGTAACCTCCTGATATCGATATGCAATGGTTCGTGTTAAAATGATTCGTTTTCTAACGTCGGTTGATTGACCAATATGACGTTACATGAGGTGGTGAATGTCGTGAATGATTCATATCTTGATGATATCATATTACTCATCTTTGTTCGAAAGTCCTTGAAATATGTCTTGTACTATGGTCAAACGTCGCTATGTATACGGTATGTATACGATAGAAAGGCGCACTCATAGGACTTAACATCGACATTATAACGTAGTCGTAACGACTTGCTAATATGGACTTATATAGAAAAGTTGTATTGTCGTTGTGTGGTCATTTTTTCGCCATACATATGTATTTTCGTTATGGAATCGAATACATAACCAACGAAAATGGTCACATCGTAGATACATAATTTATTGTAGTCATCACTACCAAGTTGAACTTCTTGATAAAACAACATCACATGAGGACAGTTTGAAAAGTTCAAAATATTTTTAACTCAAAACCACAAACGTTCTTTGTCACAATAACGTCTCAACGACTGCTTGTCAGTACTAGTCAATGGCACATTCAAATTTTTTACATCCAAAGAACAGCACATTATCATCTCAAGAATTATGAATTGTACTCTTATGATGCCCATGCTGAGATATCATAATAACCTCTTGATATTATCAATCGTACATCAGCTTCTTGATCGTGAAGCATTGCAAATATGTGGTCTTTGAGATGGTATAAGAAGTCATTATGTTGATCTAAATTCAATCCTCTTCTGAGCACTGCCATCCTCAGTACGCATCTCCATTGGAATGAGATCAGTTACTCGTATTTGTATGAAACATTATGTAGTGAGTGTCGGCGAGTAGTAAGCAGATCAAAAATGGTTTCATAGCAATGTAATGAATGTTGGCAAATTCAGCATTGTTGAGTAACATATAAAATGCATATATTGTTTTTTATTGTCACCAGGAAACTGAATTGAAATTTGAAAAAAAATCTCTGGACCACGAAGGCTCCTAATGTGGTTCATAGACGTCACAGCCACGTCACTGCAATGTCATTGATCAGAAATTATGTTGATATGACGTCATCATGACGTCCAAAAACTAACATGACAATAAAGTTACTAATTGGTGGGTGACGTTAATGACCAAGTCTCACCAATTGGGTAATCCTGGTCGCGTGGGTGAAAGGCTTTCATTACCAAGATTCTTATATCTTCGTGAAGTTTGTGAAAATTCAATATTTTCGTACTTCTTCTTCGTTTTCTCAAATCAAATTCCACCCTAGACGAGAATTAATGAAAAGTGACACTTGGCTCTCGCCCATTCTCGATAAATCACCCTGAGTACAACACTTTATGAATGTGTCTGTGAATGTTCGTTGTATACAAATGTTTTCATACTTGAGAATAAAATATTGGAATTCGTTCAATATACAGGTCTGTCCAGGTTGAACATCATAATTCTTGTTAGATGATCAAGAAAAATATAGATCCTCATGAAAAAACTCCATTGAGAAATATTCTCAAGCAAAAATACAGCGTTTCAAAGTTTGGACAGCTCTATCGATTTCTCGACTTTTGGAAACATCAAAATCGACACGAGGGAGCCATACCTACCATTCACAGCCTGTATAAATCTCCATAAGTTTCAGCTCATCTAGTCGCCACTCTCCAAATTCGAATGAGTACTTATTTCAGAACCAAAGACATAAATCACAAAGCTATAATCCATTATCGACTCCTTTTCGAGGCGTGAAGTGTTTTTCTTATAACCAAGGTACTTGTTGTCACTTTATGAATCACGAGTCAATAAACACAAAGCCATTATGATTGAACTGGATCAACTGTTCTGATGCGAGGTTGGCATCAATGGCCTTCAAATCTAGTAGGTTGATAACAATTATTTACAACTTGTCATAGGCTGTGATGGTCATGGCTTCCAAATCTCAATTAGAAAAGTTATAACGTATAGTGCTCTCATACTGACAATAGGTTTTTTTCAATTTCACAAGACAAAATGTATGTATGTATTTAATTGCTATAGTGTTGAAAAACAAATCAATTCACATTCATTATTTCAAATTTTTTGAGATTTTCTCTCTTCGTTCTATAAAATGAAGATATGGATATTATCTCGATATAATTATTTCAGAATAATGATAAAGATGCATGCAAAAAATGCCTTCGACGCAGGTGTCATAATTATTGAAAACTTCAAATTCCACGTCGATAATTTTCTGATTCTGATATTATTTGAGATCTTCTCTATATTGATTCGGCCTCCTTCTCGTAACAGTGCGAATATGTTATTATTATAGGTACACGGGAAAAATATTCGTTTTCAGCTCACCGTTTCTGTCTTTTGTTTTCAGGTGAAGATTGGAGATATATGAGATCCCTGATGAGTCCTTCTTTCACGTCCGGCAAGATCAAAACAATGTTTGGGCTGATGTCGGAGTGTGCCGAAAACTTGATCAATTATTTGAAAAACAAAAACGAACCGTCGATCGAACTCGATGTTCTGGATGCAACTACAAGATACACCAATGACGTCATCGCTAAAATCGCGTTCGGAGTGTCTGTGGATTCCTTGAATAATCCAGATAATGAGTTCTTCCGCACGGCAAGAAGGGCAACAGATGCGACTAGTATCAGGTTGGCGCTGAGTGCGTTCGCCTCCTTTATTTTACCTGGTTACCTCATGAAAGTGAGTAATAATTTATCACCATACATTTTGATACAATAAGAGTTAATACCCTTAGAGCAATAGTCGACAGGAAATACCAAACGTTTCGTAAATAGGCGAAAGTAACTTCATTTATCAAGTAATACCGCATCAAAATTGTAACATACTATACTATAAGTATGATAAAATATTGTATACCTAATTGGATGCATACAAATTCTCAACTTCAGATGATTTTGATTTCAAATTCTCATAGTGTTTGTTCGATAGATATAATTCAGTGTTAGTCGTGGCATATATTGCAAGGAAATGAGTTGTTTTCGGTTGAATGGACCAAGGAAGAATTGATATTTTCATTACATAGAGAATTCCGAATTGTCAATGTATTTCTTCATAATATATACAGGTTGGCCCATAATTCGTTGCTTCATTACTGCTATCACTGAAACTTTTCTAGATAGAAAGTTGGTTGAGAGAAACAAAAGTTGTCAATTTCGAAGGACATATGAATCATGTGAGGAAATCAAAGATGTCATGAGCCGTTCCAGAAAAAATTTGGAAAAAATCCAATTGTCAATTTTTGTTTTCAGGCGCTACTCCTTTTATTTCGGAAATTGAAGGATTCACAAAGACAGAAACTATGAGTATGATATATGTCTGTATGCAGAATGCAACGAGCCAATAGATATTTGTAGAGAAAAAAAATCGGTTCCATATTTCAAAAGTTGAGGGTGGCCCTTGATCAACAAAACGTTTCATCTGAAATCTTGATTGATATTGAGAAACACACGGAATAGAACGAGAACTGTCATTGAAGTTTTTTATTTGTTTCCTGAAATAGAAGAGGCAGCGCCTGAAGAGAAAAATCGACAATTTTGTTATTCCCAATTATTTTTGAAATGGCTAATGATATAATAGATTTCTCCACATAATCCTGTTCTATTCCGAAATGTGCAACTTTTGTTCCATTGAATCAACTCTTTATCTCTAACCGTTTCAGAGATAGCGATAGTGGGACAACGAAATGTGAACGACCCTGTATATCCATTTTTTATCTTCATATTCTATCTGAGTATATCCCTTCAGAATATTATTCAGTAACTACAACTATCTAGTCCACTTCGATGAACCATATGAACTTTTAGCAGAGGTTTTGAGAAATTATATATAGGGACAAAAGGATATCTAAAAATTGTATTGATTTATATTACCCTATATAACGTTTTGCTCTCATAAAAGGTGGCCTCAAATTGTCTAGGACAAACTATAAGTAAGTACCTATATCACCTATAGTTCTCATGTGCTGCTTGACATTTGCAACATTTGCAATTCATCAATTATGTCAATGCAAGTTCAGCTAATTTTTGTTTCCACTACTGATCCAGTTGAGAATATATACAGAAATCAGCCTGCCGAACTTCTTTCTTTTGTATAGACATCATGTAGTGTAACACTATTTTCAAATCGATTCCACTCGAAAACGATACTTTTGATCGATGCGGAACAAGAGCACCTCTTGTTTTGTGGAAGGGTTTTTTTCATATTCTGGTTTCCACGAAGAAGGATTTCCTGTAATGTTCAGAGAACATCGTGAGCATCAACGGCAATTAGGTAGGAATTTGTGTTCTTCTTGAATTTCTGGAGGTTATATGCTTCAGGAAACACCTTCCTTGGCAATGTGTTCCAGAGCCTTGCTGTTCGTTGAATAAACGAGTATTTGGAGAGAGATGTTCTGCATGTCTCCGAAGTGATCAGGAAGCCTCAATTCGACAGGTTAATCTCGCAGAGACTACCAAGGGGGAAAAAATTGTTGATATTTCAGAAGAGCATCGTTCATGAGAATATCTCCAAAATAAAGCCAGATCGCCAACTCTCCTACAAAGTTTCAGAGAAGTGAGTGAGTTTGTGAGCGAGAAGGCATCACCCACAAGATGAATTGCCCTCTTTTGGACAGAATCCAACAGTTTCAGTATGTTTGAGTGCTGCACTCAGAATATGGAAACAGTATTCCAGGACAGGTCAGATCTATGCTTTATAGATCATGAGCAGTTGACTGGAAGTGAAATAGCTCCTGGCCCGGAACGAAAAACCAAGTTTTGGGATGCACTTTCAGCAATTGATCCCACGTGATTTTCCCAAGAAGGGTTATTGCTGATAGTAATACCAAGCATCGAACAAAATGTCTTTTGAGATATGGTTACTCCTGACAAGCTCATGTTGGGCACAGTGAGATTGGCTATTCTAGAGAAGAGGCATGCTCGTGTTTTGTTTGCATTGAAATCTACCAAGTTATTGGATCCATTCGAGAATTGTTGCCAAGTCCATATTGATGTTGTCAACATTTCTTCCTCGTTCGTTTATGATTTGCCTGGATGGTCAGGAGCCCTGGAAGCTTTGTACTGGACATGAAGTTGCTCCCAACAAATCGTTGATATGGAGTAGAAATAGTGTTGGTGCTAAAATGGATGCTTGCGGAACACCAGCATTTATGATAAAAGAGTCAGATTAAACTCCGTCGACCACTACATGGAGAGACCTGTTTGTGAAAAATTGCTATCAGAGAACATTGCTGAGAAGGCAACTTTGAAATGAAAGCTTGGCAAGGAGTCCGTGGTGGCAGACTCGAAATAATGCCTTGGGAAGTGTGATTTCTCATAATCCGAGATCGAATGTTCGAAAGATTTGCGTCCAATAGTTATGTGTTCTACAAGTCAGAAGATGTCGGCTGTCGAGGCGTAGCCGAGGCTAGAAAATAAGACAAGTCATTGAATCTGATTTACTATACTTTCCCAATTTTGTTAATACATACTTCTTGAATTTGTGTCCACCATAATGCCTGGAATTTGTGCTTCATCCACGAATTTGAAATAGTCGGGGCTAAATTCCAAAAAAAGCCCTCCGTTACAATCCTAGAAGCATTTCATGTAACAATTGGATAAATGCTGTTAACCCCCTATTTTGACCCCGCTGAATCCGAAAATACCGTTTATCAAGTCGAAATTCCAACCGGAAGTGAGATATTCAAGATGGCGTCCAGAATACCCCTAAAATCAAATTATTTTCTACTTTCGGTCAGCTATACGATTGAGGTGTCGATGTCTATGTTTTCGGGGGTGTAGAATACGATGAGACACTCAAAAAATGATTTGGAGCTTTGAAAGTTCATCAAATGATCAAATTTTGACGAAATGGGCCAAAATTCCAAAGAACTTGTGAAAACGTGTTGTATAATGTACATGCTTGCATACGTTTTCGAGGGTGCTCGATACGTTTATGAGCCAAAAAAGCATTTGAACATTGTCCAAGCCTTCATTTCTTATATTTAAAAAAAAAAGTTCCCTATTAGTAGTCTTCCTCATCTTTTCTGCTCCATTCGGCTCCCTGCAGCCACACTGATTCGTGCCGCAGTGGCCGCAGAGCCCCATGCAGCCACAAGCTCCAAATTCGGGACATGACTTGGGAATAGGTAGCAAAGTCATCAAGATTGGGACTTACCGTCCATCACCAATTTTCCAGCCGCAATTAATCGGGTTCTGGTGAATCAAGATACTGATCATGGGCGTTAAACCACACACTAGTACCTAAAAAGAAAACAGACTAAAATTAAAATCCCTAGATTTTTTCTATTTTCTTTTTCTTCTTGTTAATTTTATCTGGAAGTGGCACCGAAGAATGTGTTGATGGATGGTATCAGTGGTAGATGGCAAAAATCATTCGCACTGTCCCAAAAATTGCAACACGGGCTGCGTCTGCCGTTGTAATGTCCGGTCCAACTTGAAATAAAAATGATATTAGTATAAAAACGGCTAACAGTTCTGATTCACCATATGTGTCTTAGAAAAGGGACGCAACAAACCTTGTATAAAGCTGGCACCACAAACTGTTCAACCAAACGGAGATCCTCGGGGGCTATATCAGGAGTCTTTCCAAGCTGATTGAGGAGTTTACAGTAGTTTTCTTCAATGTACTGCTTCCACCGTCCTGTTTTTGTGGCAGACCCTCATCAAGATTTAGTATCACATTCGGTGATTGCGTGGAAATCCATCAGGTTTTTGATCTGTTGTGATGTGAGCTTTCTACATAGTTCATGAATTGGAATATACTTTCTATCTCGGGAAGTACCACACATCACCCAGCATTCCTTGCATTTCATTCTTTCAAAGTGATAGATGAATAATGAAATCACACTTGTGTCTTTAACAGAAACAACAACAGCCTCTCTTTCGGTTTCTACGCATGGAGTATATTCCAATTCACGAACTATGTTAGAAACTTGCACCACAACAGATGAAAAACCTGATGGCTTTCCACGCAATCACTGGATGTGATACTACATGTAAGTTAGCGTCAGTCACAAAAACAGAACGGTGGAAGCAAGTACATAGAAGAAAACTACTGTAAACTCCTGAGTCAGCTTGTAAAAACTCCCGATCTAGCCCCCGATGATCTCCGTTTGGTTGAACAGTTTGTGGTGCAAGCTTTATACAAGGTTTTTTGCGTCCCTTTTCTGAGACACATGGTGAATAAGAACTATTAGCCGTTTCGATACTACTACCATTTTTATTTTGAGTTGGACCGGACATTACAACGGCAGACGCAGCCCATGTTGCAATTTTTTGGACAGTGCGAATGCTTTTCGCCATCTACCACTGATGCCCTCCGTCAACACATTCTCCGGTGCTACTTCCAGGTAGAAGAAAATTGAACAAATCGAAGGAAGCTAATGTTATGTTCAGATACTAGTGTGGATTAAGGCCCATGATTTATAAGACCCGAATAATTACGGCTGGAAAATTGTTGATGGACGATATGTCCCAATCCTGATGACTTTGCCACCTATTCCCAATTCATTTTCCGAATTTGGAACTCGTGGCTGCAAGGGGCTCTCTCAAAATATAAGAAATGAAGGCTTGGACAATGTTCAAATGCTTTTTTGGCTCATAAAGAGCACCTCTTGTTTTGTGGAAGGGTTTTTTTCATATTCTGGTTTCCACGAAGAAGGATTTCCTGTAATGTTCAGAGAAAATCGTGAGCATCAACGGCAATCAGGTAGGAATTTGTGTTCTTCTTGAATTTCTGGAGGTTATATGCTTCAGGAAACACCTTCCTTGGCAATGTGTTCCAGAGCCTTGCTGTTCGTTGAATAAACGAGTATTTGGAGAGAGATGTTCTGCATGTCTCCGAAGTGATCAGGAAGCCTGAATTCGACAGGTTAATCTCGCAGAGACTACCAAGGGGGAAAAAATTGTTGATATTTCAGAAGAGCATCGTTCATGAGAATATCTCCAAAATAAAGCCAGATCGCCAACTCTCCTACAAAGTTTCAGAGAAGTGAGTGAGTTTGTGAGCGAGAAGGCATCACCCACAAGATGAATTGCCCTCTTTTGGACAGAATCCAACAGTTTCAGTATGTTTGAGTGCTGCACTCAGAATATGGAAACAGTATTCCAGGACAGGTCAGATCTATGCTTTATAGATCATGAGCAGTTGACTGGAAGTGAAATAGCTCCTGGCCCGGAACGAAAAACAAAGTTTTTGGGATGCACTTTCAGCAATTGATCCCACGTGATTTTCCCAAGAAGGGTTATTGCTGATAGTAATACCAAGCATCGAACAAAATGTCTTTTGAGATATGGTTACTCCTGACAAGCTCATGTTGGGCACAGTGAGATTGGCTATTCTAGAGAAGAGGCATGCTCGTGTTTTGTTTGCATTGAAATCTACCAAGTTATTGGATCCATTCGAGAATTGTTGCCAAGTCCATATTGATGTTGTCAACATTTCTTCCTCGTTCGTTTATGATTTGCCTGGATGGTCAGGAGCCCTGGAAGCTTTGTACTGGACATGAAGTTGCTCCCAACAAATCGTTGATATGGAGTAGAAATAGTGTTGGTGCTAAAATGGATGCTTGCGGAACACCAGCATTTATGATAAAAGAGTCAGATTAAACTCCGTCGACCACTACATGGAGAGACCTGTTTGTGAAAAATTGCTATCAGAGAACATTGCTGAGAAGGCAACTTTGAAATGAAAGCTTGGCAAGGAGTCCGTGGTGGCAGACTCGAAATAATGCCTTGGGAAGTGTGATTTCTCATAATCCGAGATCGAATGTTCGAAAGATTTGCGTCCAATAGTTATGTGTTCTACAAGTCAGAAGATGTCGGCTGTCGAGGCGTAGCCGAGGCTAGAAAATAAGACAAGTCATTGAATCTGATTTTCTGCCCTGTGAAACATATAATTTTTTTCCCAAATACGTTCCAATTTCACGTGTAATCCAAATAATCGAATTCCCACAATATTCAAATAATTAAATTATTTTAACAGAGGTACCCTGGCTCTTCGTTGCTATGATTGTTGCTGATGACGTTTTTTGAATTGTTCCTGCTGACTTGAAGGTCATTGTCAATTCAACAAAATTGTCAAGTTACTGTTCGAAATAGATTTGGTCGAAAGTGAGGATGAACTATTGCAATTAACACCACATGAGATGAGAGACCTGGCACGAGATGTGGAATTGAATTCATCACCCGATGAGTCAAGAATCATGTATTATAGACAGGAGAAAAATGAAGGATCTCTCTCGGAAAATGTTCTGATAGCCTTCATGTCCGAACTGTCGAAGAAAATGAAGCCGTCAACGATATGGTCTACCCATTCGATGTTGAATGCAACCTTAAACATCAGAAATAACATCGATTTTGCAAAATATCTTGAGTTACGAGCTCTCTTCAAAAGGACATCAGATGGTTCCCACGCAAAAATGACAAGTTTTTGAAAGGGAACAAATCGAGGAATTCTCATCAGAAGTTCAAGTTTTTCGCATAGAAAAAAATCGAGAAATTTCCATCAGAGGCTCCAGATGGAATGTATTGAAGCACGAAGGTATAGGAATATACTGAAAATTATCTTTAATGGATTGAAGAACTATTTTTTCATCTGTATTCCAGGTTGTACTTATCATCGCAGTCGCTAGGGCTTGTAGATGTGATGAGCTCCTGCGAATAAAATAGGATGATTTGAATGATATTGGCGACAGATTGCTAATCATTATGCTACCAAATACTAAGATCAAAAGATCAAGATTTTCTGTAGCAACGAAATGTTTGAGTATATTATTATAGTATACGAATGGTGGAACATATTATAAACAATTCATCAGGATTCACAAGTTCGGTGAAATGCCAAAAGAAATTGGTACTTTTCTGGAAACACTCAATGCGGAAGAGTTTACCGGGCATGTTTCCGCAGAACTTTGGCTACAGTGCTGGTGCATTCTGGTGGAGATTTAACAATGGTGAAGCAGCACGGAGCATGCAAGTCTTCCGCTGACACGCGGAGGACTATATCGAACATTGACGGTAAAATATGTCCAGGCGTTTCCAGAGTATCAAGTAGTGTTGATTCTGATATTGTAAACCTTGTCGTAGAAGGAGGGAAGTGGAGATAATAAGGAATCGCAGAATACATTTTACCATCCAACTCAACTCTGATACATTCTCATAAATGGGAATTCAGAAATAAATATTCGGAACTGATTATGAATATATCTGCGAAACACAGTTCATACTCATGAGAGGAGGAGGAAGAATCGCCATTAGAAACTCATCATGAATGTTACTGCAGAATTCATAGGAATATGAGGAATAACTGTTCCACTATCCAACTGAATTCTCATATGTTCCTATAATTTCTCAATAAGTTTCTATGTGACATATTTGGCAAAAAAAAATTTGATCGTTCGAATAAAACTATATGACTACATTCAGATTTGAGTTTTTGAACCAATCCAAAATATGCGTGGAAAGTGATGGAATTCGAACCATCATTGTTGTGATTGAGAGGAAATCAGCTCACTGGTACATTTGCAGGAAAGGGACTTGGCCAGTTCATTAACATTTTCTTGTTAACTCAACGAAATTCACCAGTTTTTACCTCCATGAGGACTTACAGTCAAATCCTGGATTTTGATTGGTTAGAATCCTCAACTGAGTCTGCTGGATTCAGATGATCACATTAATTTATTATTTTCACTAACCTTCATTTGATAAAATTCATATTACATCATTTAGAAATTCCACAAATATTTTAACAAATTTGCAACTTTTGTATATACTCAACTATCATTTACACTATAAGAAACCGAATATTTTATTACTATATTTGTTGATGTGACAACAAACATTTACATCGTTCCTATCCATAATGTTTGTACAAAGTTGTAAAATTGCGATTATATTTTTACAGGTATCCAATTGCGAATTAAATTTGTTTCTTATAATTCTTTTTGTTGTTTCAATTCTATAGGATTCATCATCAATTTCGTTACATTCTGCACATTGATCTGTATCACTCATTTTGTGCGCCATTTGTTTTTGTTTGGTCGGATATACATCATTGATTGCAAGGTATACTGCTGCACACCACTTTGTTGGTATGAATCCATTTTGTAGTATTTTCCATATGCTTGGCCATGTATAATTAGAATATTTCTCTTCTATATGGGGTTTTTGTGGCGTCATCATCTGAATTTCTATATATATACCTTTGGATGTAATAATATCATCTTTTTCCATATTCAATTTCAATGCATATTCTCTCAATTTCTTGTATGCTAACATATTGCCCGATAGATCCACATTCTCGTCAATAATTGAATTACATAGTGTCGAGATATATTTTATTCTCCCATTGCCTATCCACGATTCAAATTGTGTGTTCAAGAAAAGCGATACCGATTTTTGTTCTATATTCATCAATCCTAAGCCACCCTTATGTCTTGACGTATATAACTGCGGTCTTGCAATCCTGTATAGCTGCCGCTGCCATAAGAATCTGCCTATAATAACATTCAATTTTTGGCTGTATTCGATATTTATTGGTAATATTTGTGCAGTATATCATACTTTGGCTAATACATACGTGTTAACATACCATATTTTTGTATGAGGTTCATATACCTCAGTTGATCATTTATAATAGTACCCCTTATATTGTTGACTATACTTTCGACTATACTTTCCCAATTTTGTTAATACATACTTCTTGAATTTGTGTCCACCATAATGCCTGGCATTTGTGCTTCATTCACGAATTTGAAAGGTTCATTATTCAAATGTGCATGTAGTTGTTTCTATTTACCAGGTGGCAATAATTTTGATTTATTCAGGCTGACCTTGCTATTTGACGCATTCTCAAAAATTGTTATTATTGTTGAGAGATTCATGACATCATATTCATCTTTCAGAAAAATATTTCCATCATCTGCATAAGCATATAACTTATAATTTCTATTATTCAATGACAAACCCGATAAAGAAAACTTACATAAAGTAATGAACGGTTCTATGGATATGCTAAATAAAATCATCGATAGTGGACACCTTTGCCTCATCCTCACATCAATATCGAAATTCCTGGTTAAAAATCCGTTTACGAGTATTTCAGATGCGACACAACCATAAATATTTTTGATCAGTTATATTACCTCATTTGGGAAACCCATTTTTTTGAGTACATCAAAAATAAATTCATGTGACATGCGATCAAAAGCCTTTTGGAAGTCAATACTCAGCAAGACAGCACACAATTGCGGCAATCTTTCTGCACCTATCATCACATCTCTGATTGCCAATGAGTTATTGGAAATTGGATAATTGCCTTCGCATATTTGTTCTTGGCTTATTACACATTTTGTTACGTGTTGGAAACGGTTTACTACTCATTTCATGGAAATACGATAGTCACGATTTGTTATGGTGATTGGTCGAAAATTGTCAAAGGTATTCGATTGCTTCTCTCTTGGTATCAGCAGACAAACTCCTTTTGCAAAAGATTTTGGTGGTTTGATATTTTCACAAAGAAATTCATTAAAAATCGTTACCAAATCTCCGATTAATATATCCTTCAGCAAAACATACAATTCCTATGTAATACCGTCTATTCCCGGCGTTTTCTTTTTGTTGAGTTTATTTTCTAGTTATTTTACTTTTTGAATATTGTTTAACATTATTCCCAACCTTCTCGTCTATATGTGCCAATAAGTATCTTCTGTCCTTTTCCACAATATTTGGTTTTTCATATTGGGCAGAGAAGTATCTTGTTGCATATTGCATTAAATCTTTGGTATTCTCTAAGGATACGTCATCAGTTTCAATTTCTGTAATAGTAATATTTCTAATCGCTCTCCTTTTTTGAATAAAATCATATAGGCTTAGTTTTTCATTCATACTCAATTAGCTCTTATCTTCATGAAATATATTAATTTGTTTTTCTTTGAGAATTAGTATTATTTCTTTCACTTCTCTGAAGTCTTCTATTACATCATCACCTTTATTCAATCTTTCGTTCAATTCATATAATACATCATTGTAGAAGTTCAAGGTGCTCTACAGCTCTTTGGATTCGACGTCTTTTTATTTCTTCAAACCTGGTGTGGAATCTTCGAACCACCAAGATGTTAAATTTTCCTTATATTTTGGGTGATATTTCGAATTCATAACTTTTTGTCTAATTTTGTCGATATCATCATTCAATACTGATGATCTCAGCTCCCAGTATCCCCCCCATGTTCAATTATATTCTTCTTATTACTCATTGTCATGCTAACGATCATGGAATTATGATCTGAAAAAGTAGTTGGTACAATCTGGCAACTATGTATAAGTCTTTATTTTCTGACGTCACATAAACCCTATGGATACGTGATGCAGTATTTCCTCTTATAAATGTATACTCTACCTAATTTCAATGAATTATTTCCCAAACATCTGCTAATTGGGATCTATATATTGAATTTTGTAACGATGTACATAAGGTACGATTATCTCAACAATCCTTCCTTTTTATCACACAATTGAAAACACCTCAGAGAAAACATAAAAGATTGAAGTTGAAGAGTGAATTGAGCTCATTTTCAGAAAAATTCATTCTTTTTTTGTAGTGTTGTGAACCAGATGGACTATAAATTTTTATATAATGACAATCACCAATTGTTGAATACAATATTCTTTCATCGTCACTTATTTGTATGTTTTTTATTTTATAACCTGTCCTGTATATAATCCCAGTTCCTCTATCTTGACACCCCACATTCATTATGTAATCATAATCTTCCATACAATGAATTACATCTGTATCAACTTCTTGTATAAAAATTATGTCTATGCTATATTTTCTCATGAAATCTTGCAACAATGATTGGGTAGCAATATTTTTAATGCCATCTACATCGATGATAGCCACTGTTTTTAGATGAAACATGCTGCAATAATTGAGGATGGATAAGTTTTAATATAAGGTATATTGAGTATGATATCATCTACTTCAACCGAAGAGTTAGTAAAACTCGTCCGCTTTTCTAAAACTTGCACTTCTTTCACCTTGTTTCTCTATATATCTTTCTTACTCACTAGAGATATTTTCAGTGGTGGCACTTCCAGACGATTTTTTTCATCACTTGAACTTGTTATATATCTATGTGCTCTCTTGTTTTCTAGTCTTCTCTTCTCTGCCTCTTGATTTGGACATATTTCGCTTTCTTGGGATTGTTTATCTCGTGCCTCCTACACCATATTATACCAGTCATCATTTTCGAATACATTTTTCTTGGTCACATCTGCATATTTTAAATGTTGTTGTGGACTTCTCAGCTCTCCTAAGTCTGATTCTAGTGATCCCTCACTCGTATGGAGCTCTTCAATTCCTTCAGTTGCCACCCTCGTCACTATGGGTACAGGTGGCCTTCTGATGTTATTTGTGCTTTTTTTTCTAAGTTCTGGGCAATCTCGCCTCATATGAAAAGGCTGTTCACAAATCTTACACGTTCTGATTTGCGAGGGGTATGTGCATAATGAAGTATATCCATCTATTTTCAAATACGACGGTATAATCTTTTTCACAGCCATATTCACTATACGTATTCCATTTCCACATGGGAACATTCCTTCACCTGTCCATTTGTTATTTCTAATATGCTTCACAGTTCCATATTCTTGAAGTGAGTTCACTATTTTCGAATTTTCAAGTTCGATAGAAAAATGAGAGATTTTGATTTCACTATCATCTTCACCTTCACTGATACCTTCTATTTTCTTCATCAATATACTACAGTTTGTCCTCGAATCTTGCTATCAGTTTCTGTACTAATTCCTTATTTATCATCTCGAGGTATACCTTGTTTTTCACGTGGTCGAGTTGTATATAATTTACTTCATCGAAATTCACACATAACGTGCCTCTGATTCGAAGATGCAGGGCTATATTACTTTGTCTCATCTGTTCATTACGAAAATCTGATGTAACTGTGTTCACTCTGAAGAACACCATAATATTTAACTTGATTTGATTGAGACACGCGTGTTAACCGTTCAGTGACTCGGACGAAACTGATGGCAACCTGAATATAGAAGGTGCAGGAAAAACCACCCTTCCACCTCAAATGGGCACAGTACAAGAATCTACCACCCTTGCTCATGATACTCAATGAATTGTTCTGAAAAATATTTAGTATCAAGAAAATTATGATCCGGAAACATTAACAATCTCAACAGACAAGCAATTTATTCAAATATCACATCACAAGCAGAGATATGGAGAATGTTGGAGTATTCAGGATTGATATGCTGTTTATCGAAATCAAATATCAGGCAATTATTTTGAAAGTCAGAAATTCATAAATAACCTACGCATATTTATCACGTTTTGCGATTTCGAGTGAGCGAACAAGTGAAATTATACTAGAGTTAGTTTCAAGTACTTGAATGATTTTTGATTCCTGTCTAATAATGGAGCTGGCTCAAGGACACTACATTAGGAACAATATTACAATGGTTTTTTTTTTTGAGTAATTTTCAGTTTTCATTTTTGAGAAACTAACCGACATAGAGACCGAATTCAGAAGCATGAATACGTCCAATTTGAGAGTTGGAATTTGATATAAGATGTGTAGATGATGATCTATTCGAATATTATAACACCAACAAATCTAATAATGATGTAGCCCCATGTGAAATTGAACCCATTGGGGAGCATGACATGGTGGAGGCTATTAGTAGTATTAGATCAAACACTGGAGGGTCTGATGGAATAACTCTTTTAATGATTAGGCTGTGCTGTCCTCATTTATTGCCAGTCATCGTTCACATATTCAACTGTTGCCTCATTGAGGAATATTTTCCTTTAAATTCTAGGAATGCTGTTGTTTTGCCGTTTCCAAGAGTTTCAAACACTAAGAAACTGTCTGATTTGAGACCTATTAGTAGGCTTTAGGTATTGTCCAAGATTTTTGAAAAATTCAATCAAATGGTAAGATTTCCTACTTATAATGAACTATTTCCTGATTGCCAATCTGAATTCCGTACGAAACATACTACAACAAAAGCTTCAACCAAGGTATGAGATGATATATTCAGAGCAACTGATGGAGACATCGCAACATTACTGGTTACGCTAGATTATATTAGAGCATTTGATACCCTAGAACATGATCTATCATTGGCTAAACTACACTATTTCAATTTTTCCACTGAAACAATTAGATTAATTGGGAGCTACCTCTCCAACCGATGTCAATATGTCATATGTGTATCATAGGACACCACTTCTAGCTCAATGCTACTACCTCGAGGAGTTCCTCATGGCTCAATATTGGGTCCGCTTCTTTTTTCGCATTATACAATGGATTTGAAAGATCTTCCATCAGATTGTTCGCAGATGACACGCAAGTGTATGGAAGCTTGAATGA
Organism: Phaedon cochleariae; assembly: GCA_918026855.4. NCBI lineage: Eukaryota > Metazoa > Arthropoda > Insecta > Coleoptera > Chrysomelidae > Phaedon > Phaedon cochleariae. The sequence goes on from OU896723.1 coordinate 10,998,594, forward strand.
TGATAATGCTAATATATTTGTTTCGAAAATCAATGATACCCTAGATGAAATGTTCGTGTATTCGAATAGACATGAATTGAAATTAAATCCTACCAAATCACAGATGATTTGTTTCGGTAAAGAAGCACATTCAATGGATAAAGTGGTGACTAAAAGTATCAGTATTGGGCCAAGTGGAACAATAAATAATTTGGAACTCTTTATTGATGATGACCTACGTTCCAAAACTCATATAAAACATGTTGTTCAGAAAAGCTACATGTCCTTGGGGAATTTGCATCGTAGTAGGACGATTTTGAACAAAGATTTGGGGAAACAGTTATGTGAATCTTCAGTTTTGAGCCACTCAAACTACGGCGATATAAATTATGGACCTTGTCTGGACGTTCAAACATCAGATAGAATTCAAAGAATCCAAAATGCTTCTATTCGCTTTGTTTTTTCATTGAGAATCCGAAACCATGTAACTCTTTTATTAGCGGAAATTGGGTGGCTTAATATGAAAAATAGAAGGAAACTTCATCTAGCATGTATGGTTCATGAAGTTTTAGCAGAAGGAAGTCCTTCATGTTATCATATCGGCCCGCTGTTTATGATGTGAAAACCAGATATAGGCACATTCTTGTGATACCCAGGCATTCGAAGACTGCGTTCAGGAGATCATTTTCTCATTATGCAGTGAATATTCTCAACGCTTATCCACTTACTATCAAAAATAAATCGATTTATGCTTTTAAAAAATCATATAGGGAATATCTATTGGGTCTATATAGTCTTTAAATCTCACTCCTTGTGCACTTTTGTAATCGTTATCAATATCGATGATTCTGTTATGTGTATTATTCTATAAACACCATGCATATTTCCGCATATTTCATACTATAGTCTGATAAGATTGATATATATATATATAGGTATATAGGTAACCATTTTTATTTTCATTTAATAATCTCTTATGTGTAACTGGTACTCGGTTAAGTGGAGCAGTTTTCAACTAAACTTCGCCGAGGACTATCAAAATATAGACATTACATCATTATTATTTTTATCATCATATTGATGATGAAAAATTTGAATGCACATCAGATATTGAAATATAGAAATGTATACTTTGAATCGACCATTGAATATGTAAGGGGTTATTGGGGTGAAGGGTTCGAAGGACCGTATAGAGTTGAGTAGAGTAAACCAGAAGATTCCTTTTCTATTACGTATATTCGACAATTCGTTGTACAAGTTGATTACAGATAAATACTAATCAAAATTGAGATATTTGACAACTTGTCAGAATTGTTAGGGAAACCGTAGATGATTGTTTTTTGGTTGATCATAGACACCTTCGTGTTCATGTTTTTATACAGGGTGATGAAATGTTGGGAAGTTCACAACATCCTCCCCCCCATGAAGCGCATAAGCTTCATAATGATTCGAAAGGTAAGGGGCATAATTTGGTGATTGGGCGGATATACAATCCCTTGTTTGTTTTAATTTTAACAACTCGAACTCTATTATCAGGTCCCGGTTTTATCTCAACTATCCTAGCCAAAACCCATTCTAGAGGCGGTACATTATCTTCTTTTACTAAAACTATCATATTTTCTTTGAGATTTTCGGATGATTTCATCCATTTAGGACGGTGTTGCAATCTATTCAGATATTCGAGTAACCATTTCTTCCAAAAATGGTTACGTAATTTACTGCATTGCTCCCACATTTTCAAACGATTATCGGAAATATTTGAGACATTTTTTTCTGGAAAGGCTGTAAGAGAATCTCCTATGAGGAAATGGGCTGGTGTAAGAACACTTAGATCTGAAGGATCTGACGATAATGGGCAAAGAGGTCTAGAATTGAGTATGGCTTCTATTTGTGCTAGAAGGGTAGTCAAATGTTCGAAAGTTAAAATAGTTTTACCTAAGGTCCGTTTGAGATGAAATTTTGTTGATTTTATTCCTGCCTCCCAAAGTCCACCCCAGTGGGGACTGTTGGGTGGTATGAATTTCCAGGTAATTTCTCTAGTTGAGGGAAAATTGTGAATTGAATTTTCTTGTTTTTTGAAAAATATATAAATATCGTGGAGTGAGTTACTTGCTCCTTGGAAGTTCATTGCATTATCACTAAAAATTGTAAGGGGGTGTCCACGTCTTGCAATGAAACGCTTCAACGTCAGCAGAAACATGTCTGTGGTAAGATCTGATATTAATTCCAAATGAATCGCCTTAGTGTTCATACAGACAAATAGAGCAATATATGATTTAGTGATCCTGGCTTTGCGCAGTTTTGATTCTTTCACCATAATTGGTCCACCGAAATCGATACCAACATTGAAAAATGCTCTCGTGGGAGAGACACGTTCTGGAGGAAGCACACCCATGAGCTGTTGGACATGTCTAGCTTTGAAACGATGACATCTCACACAATCTTTAATGACCTTCTTGATCTGTCGTAAACCATTTATGGGCCAGAATCGTAACCTAAGATTACACAATACATTTTGTGGTCCAGCGTGATTGAGGCGTATATGTTCATTTCTGATGATGAGTGTGACAAAGTAATCTTTGGAGGGCAATAATATAGGATGTTTTTGAGAGATCGGTAGAGGTGCTTCATCAAGCCTCCCACCTACACGTAGTATGCCTTCTTTATCCAAAAAAGGTGTTAAAGGCAAAATAGAACAATCATTGGGTAGAGTTTTATTGTGAAAAAGAAGAGCAATTTCCTTTGAGAAGTATTGTGCTTGAATCATTTTCACAATGACCGCTAGAGAAAAATCTAATTCTGCAACAGTGAGTGAACCGATTCGTTTTTCGTTATTGGGCTTACAATTATTAACAAATCTGATACAGTACGCAATTGACCGTTGCATGCGAATGAAATTTGAAAATCGTGAAAAAGTTGTGGAAATATTAAAATTAATATGAACATGGGATAGTACTGATCTTTGTTCTGGTAGAGACAAGGGATTTTCAATTGGTGCGGGTTGATCAAAATCACTACTGATATCTGAAAGAAATTTTGGTCCAGACCACCACATTTCGCAATTAATCAATGATGATGGAGATAAACCTCGTGATATGTGATCAGCAGGATTTTCTAACGAAGCAACATGTCGCCATTTAGCATTTATGGTTAGTTCTTGGATTTCAGAAACTCGGTTTGCGACAAAAATTGTCCATCTAGTAGGAGAATTAGTGATCCAACAGAGAGTTATCTGAGAATCTGTCCAGAGAACGACCTTGGAAATTTTTTGAGTCAGTATGGACAGGATTTTGTGAGTTAATCTGGCCAACAAAAGAGCACCACACAGTTCCAATTTAGGGAGGGAAATAGTTTTCAATGGGGCAACTCTGGATTTGGAACAAATTAATTTCGATAGAACCTTATTCGAATATATAACTCGAATATATAAACAGGCACCATAAGCCAACAGGGATGCATCTGAAAACCCGTGCAACTGTATTTCCTTAGCGTCTCCTTCTGAGAATAACCATCGAGGTACAGATAACTGTGAGAGGATAGGAATATTGTCATGAAAAATGTTCCATTGATCTATTAACATCGGGGGTAACAATTCATCCCATTCTATTTTGCTTACCCAAATCTTTTGCATTAGGATTTTTGCGAGGACTCTTACTGGACCTATCAAACCAAGGGGATCAAACAGAGATGCGATGCAAGATAAAACATTCCTCTTGGTTGGAGGTTGATCTTGAAAGAGAAACTTAGTGGCGATTCTGAAAGTATCAGAATGTGGATTCCATGATATTCCTAAAATCTTGTTCAAATGATCAGAATGGAAATCTAATTCAGGATTAGTTTTCAATCCATCCAAATTTGTGAATTCTGTGGTATTTGAAACCCATTTGTGTAACTCAAAACCTGCAGAACATAAGAGCTCTACGAGTTCATCTCGTAGCCTTAACAAATTTTCCAAGGTGTCTGCACCACCTAAAATGTCATCTACATAACATTGTTCAGAGAGTGCCTGTGAAGCTAGCGGGTGGGTAAAATTTCCATCATTTGCCAACTGAAGAAGTGATCTAGTAGCAAGAAATGGAGCACAATTTGTTCCATATGTGACAGTGCATAATTCAATACATTTAAGAGATTCATTGGGATTATCGCGCCAAAGAATATTTTGCAAATGTCTATGCTCTGGTGTGATCTGAATTTGACGGTACATTTTGATTATATCAGTTGAAAAGCAATACTTGAAAGTTCTGAATCTACAAACGATATCAAATAAATCTGGTTGAACCGTAGGACCTTTGTACATAACATCATTTAAAGAAATACCTGTTGTCGTCTTCATAGAAGCGTCAAATACAACCCTCAGTTTTGTAGTTTGACTTTCTTCCTTAATCACACAGTGGTGTGGTAAGAAATATTTTATTGAGCCATCTTGATTTTCAGCTTTTAGAGGAACTAATTCACCGTGTTTCAAAGATACGTATTCATCAATGAAAGCCTTGTACCTAGATTGTAAAATTGGATCCTTAATGAATCGTTTTTCGAGAGAGATAAACCTTTTTTTAGCCAGTTCATATGAATTCCCCAGATTCAATGAGTAAATGTCAGATTTCAGAGGTAGATACACCTGAAAGTGTCCATTTTCTGTGCGTCGTGTTGTTGAAGAGAATATATTTTCACATATTCGATCTTCCTGAGAAAATATGCGTTTAGTAGATATTTCCTCAAGCTGCCAAAATTTGGGTATCAGCTCATTTATTTCTTGGGTATGTGAAAATAACGTGAGACTTATGTTACAAATCTGTTGGAGTGGTATCGGGCCACCTAAGAGCCATCCTAATTTACTAAAAAGTAAAACTGGTGAATTATTTCCTAATCTTATCAATCCAGGTTCGATCAATTCATAATACAGATCTGCTCCAATCAGGATATCAATTTGACCAGGAATATCAAAATGTTTGTCAGCCATAAACAAATCAGTCGGAATATTTAAACGAGAAATATCTATACGAGTTTGAGGAAGAGGGCAAGTAATTTTTTTGAGAACGGCACACTTAGCCTTTACCTGAAAATGATTTGGCTCCTGAGATTCTATAGTAACATTCACAATTTCATTGACAATTGTAGTGTCTTGAGATATTCCTGAAACCTGTACATGACTTTGCTGAGTTTTAGTCTTCAAACGTTTTGTTATATCTGAAGTAATGAACGTAGTCTGTGATGCAGAATCTAAAAGCGCGCGAGCTGTTATCTTTGTTCCCGAATCGGAAATCAGATTCACTTGAGCTGTGGCTAATAAAATATGATTATTATTATTCTGGTTACTGAAACACCAATTGACAGACGAACGACTGGTTGAAATTGGCGGTTGCGCAAGCGGGTTTGAATCGGCGCTAGCGATATCATTTTCATGAAATGTTTGTTTATTAGAAGAGCTCTCTGTGGAAATTGAATTTGCTTGAAGAGATTGTCTATCATTATTGAGAGTTGGGGTTTCATGTAGCAACGTGTGATGTCTACCTGAACATGACCTACACCTATCTGAGGTACATTGATTCACAGTGTGTTTTGTGCCCAAACAGTTGAAGCACAATTTAGTTTTTGTGACAAAATTTCTTTTCTGTTGTATAGATAGTGAACTGAATTGTGAGCATTTATAGATCGAGTGATTTTTTCCCTTGCAATATATGCATGATTGAACTATCGTTCCCTTGCCTGAGAGTGTCGAGTTGTTTGTTACTGTGTAAGAAGCTTGTGGAAAGCGAGTTTGATTGGGATATTTATTCTGTTTGAATTTATTTTCTGACTGAGAGACAGATTCTAGCGCTGAACAACGCTTATCTAAAAATTCCAAGAATTCTTCCAATGTGGGAACTTTGGCGGAGTCTCTTTCTAATTCATAAGCCTTGTGAGTATGAAAGTTCAGTTTATTTGAGAAAATATAGACTAAAATTAAGTCCCATGAATCTACTGGTACGGACATAGCCTTCAGGGCATTGAAATGTTGTTTAATTTTTGTTATAAATTCTCTCATTGAAGAAGAATTTTCCTTTGATACCTCTACCTCCAAAAGAGATTTTATATGAGAATTAATTATGGCTATTTTGTTATCATATCGTTTTTTCAAGATATCTAATGCGATCGTGTAATTTCCATCAGTAATCGAAAGTTCGTTAATCAAGGAGAGGGGTTCGTTTTTAAGAACAGATTTCAAGTATAAAAACTTTTGGGAATTGGCCAGGTACGAATTTTTGTCAACTAGTGCAAGAAACAAATCATAAAAAGATCTCCAATCATCATATCTGCCCGTGAAAATTGGAATATTCAAATTAGGTAATTTAACCTCTGGGGTGGGAGTACCTTGTGAGCTTCCATGAGAAATACCCTGTGTATGTAACCCATTGGTAGCGGGAATCAAATTTACCTTTTTTTGAATCAGCGTACGAATTTTACTGTGAACAGCAACATAACGCTCTTCTACAGTTTCCCTATCAACAATTTGTGATTCATCTCTGTCTTCAATGTCATCCTGTATCGAACAATAATCATTGAATGCCTTAATTAACATGTTTTCTCTGATAACCAATTCATTACTATTGAAATTTTCCTCGTTTTCATGTTCAGCAACAAAATTTTCAATTCTTGTGATGTTTGCTTTGGAACGTCCTCGTTTTCTGACGAGATCTTCCATGTTACTCGTGTATTCCAAACAATGTGAATGAATGAATGATGATATTTTCGTAAATTAGCAATCTGAAGTGAATTACGAAGGGCTATCAAAAATGACGTTGAGAACTGTCAGTCAAATCAATAGCCAAACTGTTCAAATAGAAATTAGAAACTTCTGACCTCGTGAATCCGCGGGCTCTGAGAGATATTCAGGCGGCAAACTTCTTACTTCCGTCTTCTTCGCAGCAGCTGAGAGGGGTTGAAGTCTGATGTTTTGTCAATAACCTGGGACGAGAGAGCGACTTCTTCCAAGTTGGAACCTTTGCGACCGATGTTTGAGTGCAGGAAATAAGTCTTCCACTGGTTGCCAATCCGGGTCGAAGCGACCATGTAAGGGGTTATTGGGGTGAAGGGTTCGAAGGACCGTATAGAGTTGAGTAGAGTAAACCAGAAGATTCCTTTTCTATTACGTATATTCGACAATTCGTTGTACAAGTTGATTACAGATAAATACTAATCAAAATTGAGATATTTGACAACTTGTCAGAATTGTTAGGGAAACCGTAGATGATTGTTTTTTGGTTGATCATAGACACCTTCGTGTTCATGTTTTTATACAGGGTGATGAAATGTTGGGAAGTTCACAACAGAATATACTTTACTTGCAGGTGTTAGGTTTGAAGTTTTTTCAAGATGATGTGAGAAACTATTTCTCCAACGTTCTTCAAGATTCAATAAGGATGAGGAAGAAGTCTGGAACCTACTCTTCGGACCTCATAGACTCGCTTCTAGAAGCCCAATCAACAGCGAAGAAAGGTAACTCCCTACTCATATTCGAATGTCTCTTCAAGTTTGCATTTGGTGTACTCAAATGAAAATCATTCCTCAACTGAATTTTTTATTTGAACCGATAATTGGCATTTTCATACATGTATTTCGATACTCTTGTAGATTTTATAGAGAAAAAATCGAGAAATCATGTAATTGTCTGGCATCATTGGACAACAACAAGCAGAAAGTTAATAACCACAGAACAAGAGACAGTTTCCGCCACCTCATTATTTCTCCATCAACCTACGCCTATATATAAACAACGAATCATGAATCAACATGAAGATGCGCGAAGAACTCTAACGACCAATAGGCTGGCATTGAAATCGTTTGAGGCACCTGCGCAGTGAAGATTGCATGTCTTTGATCCATATTTTGTAGACATTCCTGCCATCTTAACTCTCATCGTATGTCAGCCATTTTTACATTATTTTTGTTCTTGTGTTTAATAGCGCATAATAAGTATTTTTGCTAGTGTTCTGCTGACTTATTATTGATATTGGAGAAATCGTTCGTATGTCTGCTGTTTCTGTTACTGTTATTGATATTGCATAATATGAATAGAGACGGAAAATGTATTCCAGAAACGAAAAAGTCGATATGTTGTTAATATGCAATTTTTATCAACAGACAAATGAAGAAGAAAAATCATTGATGCAACGATCAACTGTCAAACACATAAAACATTTTGTGTAGGTACACCGCCTACTAAGTGAAATAATTATGAAAAAATAGACTGATAGCCTAGTGGATCATCGTATGAGAGGAACAATCTTAGTTTCATTATTCCAAATGGGAAGATCATGTGATAGATACATGGTGAAAATAAAAGACAGATAGTTTCTGTACGATTAGCTGAATTCGAAAAAATATGTTCCTATCTTAGATTCCCCAATATCATCAGTTATTTTCGGAGGTTTTCATCTTGACTCAAACAAGCTATTGACACCCTGCAGACATTGATCAGAATATCGAAACATTCTGAATAATATCGGTTCACTAATGATATTCGAATTTCAAAGTCTACCAAGTGTGGATATATCATCGAATTAATGTCACAGCCAACTTATTCTTCTCGAATAAAAAGCAATTCGACAGCGAATTGAGAAATAAATGCCACTTTGTGATACATGGTTGGATAAAGGATTCAAGGCAGAAAAGATAGACTGAAGAAATGTACAGGGTGTTTAAAAAAAAAAGTTGGGGTCACTTCCGGTCAAACAGGTGGTTGAAAGAAATTGTATCTAAGTTCGTAAAGTGCGCTACCATTTATTATATACCTCCTGTGAATCAAAAAATTTCATCTCTTCAAATAAAGAAACTACAGGCTGCTACATGTCTTTTGTCACCCGGTATTCAAATATCTTTCACTTTGAAATTTTTGGTTACAGAAAACTCATTACGGAAATTGGAAGATGACGATATTTTAGCTCAGGCAATGATTTTTTTCCTTGGAGGATTCGATACAGTTAGTAAATTACTTGGTTTCCTTTGTTACGAACTGGCAATCAATAAGGAGGTACAGGACAGACTAAGAGAAGATATCCTCGATGTCATCAGAAAAAATGATGGAAAAATAACATACGACGCTACAATGAGGATGGAGTACTTGGACATGGTCATTTCAGGTGGGGTAATGAATTGTTCACAAATCTCATCGCATGTATATTCTGTGTACCCCTGTGTGAATTCCTGTGATCTCAGTGATTATAGCATATAAACTCAGGAGACCAATATGATCTCCTGCACATTTTTTCCAAGTTTCTTTGGCATAAAATATGGTTTGCTTCTGAGGGCCCTACACAGTGTGCTGACGTGAAAATATCTAAGATTATTAAGCTTCGAAATATCACCACCAATTGTACCCTTATTTAACCATAATATGTTTTGGAGCTGTTACTTTGAAACAAAGGACAGCCTTCAATAGTTGGTAGGTAGTGAAACATCAACCATATGACTGAAACAGAGTTCGCCAGACCAGGAATACATTCAGCGAATCGAGAGATTCATCAAAACAATGTTAGACAATGTCAGAAGGAAATCAAACCCTATGGATTTTTTCAATTATTACGGTTTTTTTTTTGTTCCTTGCTAAAGCAGTTGGAAGAAATTGAGAAAAAAAAATAACATTTCGTTTCGAACAGTGAATAAAGCACAAAACTGAATTTTTTTTGTGGTTTAATGGAAACACAAAAAAACGATCGCAGATAGAGTTGTGGCGAAAAATTCCCTCAAATGTTCAACACGCATTCAGAGCGATCGATACGTTGAACTTAATTTATAATCATACTTATTCCAATTTTATGCAACCTTCAAACGTTTGGAAACCTACAATTTGACTCATACGCTGAATTCCTCTTCTCGCCAGCTTTCTAATGAGGGGTCACAAGTCATATGGTTACCCAGTGAACATTTTGATAGGAAGCATTGATGGCCTGATATATTTTCTCCATACCTATAAATGGTCCTATATTCAGGACTGTGTATATCAAATAACTGCGGCCGGCAGCTGGTCTCAGTGTTGGGTCCCCAGCAATCATATTCAGTTTCCCGGCAAAAGGCTAGTACAACATAATCTACACATTAAGTTTTCAATAGCAAGCCTAGCACATATATAAATGATTGGAATGGAACTGTAATGGCAAATTATCGACATTGGTTACATACTATCAAGGTAGGAGTAAGAATTTAAGGGGTACAATGGATCTGGAAGTTGTAGTAACTCTATATTTCATAATTTAACCATCTCGTATCATATCAAACAGACACATACTAGATTTCAAGAAGGGAAATTACAAATGAAACGATATTTCCCTAACCTCTTTCTTCTTCCATGATAAAACTTCCCAGAGTGACTGCCTGCCAGGTAGTTTTTTAATCTAGATCCTATTTGGATATCATTATTCCTTCAGAATGTATTGTGTGTTGCGAGATAGCTCCTCCTGGAATATGAAATTTTCCATCAGTTATCAGTGGCCTTCGTTGATACCAGAATCATTTTTCCATAGGAGTATGAGAAACGAAATACTGTTGCATGAGTTCATAACTTGATCAATATAGTCTGATAACGTGATAATATGTAGAGCTTTTCAATACCCCATATTTTTTGGCACAGTCATTTCTGTAGTCAAGACGTGATTGTTATTCACTTCTATAATAAACAAGATTAGATAACCTAGAATTACTCGTGATAGCAACGACTAAGTTGAACATGATGAACTGCTGAAGAGATAGGACCACTTCAATTATTATGATTGCTAGGTTTATGACGTTATGAGATACCAAACATATGCATTTCATAAGGGAATTTGGAACTCTAGATAGGTAGAATGATACTCACTCAATATTATCATCATTGAATAATCCATCTTCTATAATATCAATCGAGAATACTCCTGCCATCATAAATCACAACCAGGAAAAGTGGGGAGTACGATTATTCGATCAGAGGTAAATAAACAGATGCTATCACTAGACTTTCATATAATGTATGATTCAAATGATCAGCTGATTGTTGATGTAGAAGTTCCTAGAACATCTGACAGGAAGACAAGTAGTAAACAGAACATTAGTGTTCAACTGGTTCTAGACATCCTACTATCACAAGGCCTTCATCGTGACCAATACTCTGGCATTGTCAATTTCCCAGACTTACCTGCACTAGGCCGGACTTCTCTCGCTAGTTCAATGTTTGCTGAGTTCATTCAAAAAAATCATGTTGAGAATGGTATCAGGTACTCCAGGAAAGATATATTCTTGAATCGTTCAAGAGTGTCGGGGATTTAAGGAAAAATATTTACCTAACGAATTCATTCCAGTTGAAGTCTTTCACTATGTTGTTCTGATGTACATTCTGCCTGCCTAAATTTCTATCATATTTATGTACAGCATTCCAGTTGTTGAGAGATTCCGTAGATACAACACACATACAGGCATCTATTCCTAAGCAGACTGTATATGGAATAGTTGAATAAAAATACTTGAACTTGTACTATCTACTGTTGACGTAGGCCCCTTTCCCTCTTTTTATGTCGATAATATTAATCCATTTCGATCGCATCTCATATTTTCTATAACCACATTCAAGCCGCTGATTTCATCCATCATAACCATACTTGTTTTTCAGAATCGTTGAGAAAATGGCCCATCATGGGTGGAATGGACAGAATATGCACTAAATCGTATAAAATAGAGCCAGTCGCCCCAGGCGAGCAACCAGTAATAATCGAAAAAGGAACTCAAATATGGTTTCCGGCTTGGTCTATACACCACGATGCCAAATATTTCCCGAATCCAGAAAAGTTCGATCCAGAAAGGTTTAATGAAGAGAGAAAAGCAGAAATATATCCCTATTCTTACAGTCCTTTTGGTTTTGGGCCTCGTAGCTGCATCGGCCAAAGATTCAGTTTACTGAAATGTAAACTTATAATAGTGCATATCATATCTAACTTTGAATTGGAACCTTGCCAGAAGACGAAGATTCCGTTAGGACTATTCGAGAAAGGTTTTCTAGTCAATCCAGAAGTCGACATCATTTTAAATCTGAAAAAAATCGCCTGAGGACTATCATACTGGAATCATAACCTGATAATAGCTTATTCATGCTTCATGTTATATGAGAAGAAGGAAATTTCCGTTTTCATTGTATCGTTGTGGAAAAGAAAAATCAACGATAGTTGACGAAATATATAAGGGGTGATTATTTTTGTAACATAATGCATTTTTTTATCCTATTCTGCATATTCGAAAAAAGACTCAGCCTGTTCGAATCCACCTCCCCAAATCGCGAGTTTCTTCAAGTTACCAAGGCAACAATATCAACGACTCTGGAAACGTAAATAAGTCTGAATGTCAACGTTACAATTGTCAATCTGGCGTTTTATGTAACATCATTCGAAACAAAGGCGTCTTTCAGCGGGGCAGCTCCTTCTGATTTTCAACAAAACATTGATTCTACTGAATACCTTTCCCAATAAGCACAGTGACGTTGGAAAAACTTTGCTGAATGGTTTGAAACCAATAGTTCAAAAGGGGTATTTCTCAAACGTTGATTTATCGAAAAAATTTCGCACGTTAAAACGTTTCTTTCAACCAAATCACCTACTAGAAATCAACGTATTTTGATAACGTTTTTTCAACTTGAGTATTCACGTGACATAAACGTAATGTTTCGACGTTTCATAATTGTCGATAATAAAGGTACATTCATTGTGTGATTGAAGTTTAGAAATGACGATTCGAACAAGTTGATGAAATAAGATTTCTCAACGTTCACTTCGGATCAATAATTTTGAGTCGTCGAATTATCGGTTCCATATTAATTTCTGTAATTTTTGTGTCCACAATGAATTTATCATCATTTTCATAATTATTGCATTTATTATTATTATAACTCACTAACCTGATATGTGTCCATGTATTTCATTGCCGTTCCACTTCCTCCTTAGTTACGTGCATATGTTCATGTATCCCTATTCTTATTTGTTTGACTACTCGTATTTGTACCTAAACTCTTGGTGTGAGCGTCAGCGAGATGTGAAAGGAAAGAATACACGTTGTCTGATGACGATTATCTAACGTTGTTAAAAAACATATATTACACGCTTCTTTTTTTTACCAACCGTTATCGAATACCTTCAAAGAATCGCTTAAGTAACGTTCATTTCAAGAATTCAATGAATGTTTTGAAAAAACGTCAGTTGACCGTGAGGACTTCGTTAGATTGATGAAAAGTAGTTTTGTATCCATGTTGAACACACGTTTTAAAATGACGGATGATATAGAATATAAATTAACGACAACTCATATCACACGTTGACGAATAACAGTAAAAAAACGTTTTTGAAAAACGTTTTATTCATGTTCTTCTTCCACCCTCGGTCAGGAACTATTGACAGATTCACGCTACAGAAATGTTTATATCGAACGTCTGACTAACGTTTCGGAGAAACGTTTCATGAATGCATAATTTCAACAAATCGTCTGAAAATATAGTTTTCGATACGTTTATAAAACGTTTAAATATAACTTCAAATAATTCAACCACATGTCAAATTTCTCAACCATACACGTCTATCTTACTTATTTTACTTTGATGATACGTTGGAGAAATGCACGTGTGCCCATTGGGGTGAGTTCTAAGTGTTCATTAGACCTCACCAAAAAAAAACATCACATAACCGTGAGCACTTATTCCAAAATGTGGAAGATAGTTTGATAACAACATTAATCACACGTTACTGAGTAATGGCTGAGGAACGTTATTGAAAAGCGTATGCATCACGTTGTCTATGTTACCGACTGTTGAATGATAGTGAAAGATTCACGTTGGGAAAAAGTCAGAGTTAAGAGTTCATTAAACGTTATCAAAAAATGTTACATAACCGTGAGCACTTCCACCAGAATGTGAAAAATAGTTTGATAACAACATTTATCACACGTTGGCAGATAACAATGGAGAAACGTTGTTCGAAAACATATTCAAAACGTTGATTTCTTGACCAGCATTTTTTTCATCGCTCGGAGCGCACGAAAGGGAATCCCTATAATGTTCAAAGAACATCGTGCGTTGAAAGAATGGCGTTGAAAAAACGATCATTCCAAGGGTTTGACAAACCTAATGAACATTTCAAAACTGCTATCAGTTCAACTATGAGTTGAGAAATAGTTCAACAACAAGGTATAATAAACGTTGTCAAATGAAGGCTGGAAATTGTAGTGGAATAACGTTTTCTTCAGGTTTTTTTCCCATTATCACTGAGGAAATGATGAAGGATTCGCGTTGAAAAAACGTTTATTTCAAGAGTTTGTCCAACATTTTGGGAAAACGTTTTATGAATGTAGGAATTCCATGGATCGTTAGGATATATCGTTTTCAATACGTGTATCAAACATGTAGTTTCAACGTTATTCACTTCAACCATATATCAACCGCGAATCCTCAACCTGTCTATCCAACCTGATCTACGTTGATCAAACGTTAACAAAACGTACGTGTGCCCATTGGGTCCTGTAACCTCATGACGAAATCATATACCAGGTACGGGTCCATATACATCATCAGAACGTATCGACACAGACCGTCAATTAGTAGGAATTCATTTGACTAGAATAGTAAGAAATCAGAATAGCAAATCATCAGAACCATATTTCAGCGACTGCAATATGTACAACCCGTAATTTGTCGAACCGTACTTTGACAGACTGCATTATGGCAGAATGCATAAATCACAATAGTATATCGATAGACTGCCATATATTCAGAAGTGTACTTTGCCAAACCAGTAAATAAAATACTCTTTATGTCGTCAGAATCATAAAAATATATAATCGTAAAGTCATAGAACCGTAAAAGCACAGACTGTAATTCAGCGACCCGTACTCTGTAGACCACCATTTCATCAGAATGAACATTCCCGACCAGCAAACTGGCAGAATTGTGATGTACAGAATCTAGAAAATGGCAAAATGCGAAAAGTTCATACCCGTAAAAAGACAGACTGTCGATTTTTGATACCCGTAAAATGAAAGATCCGTACAATGACAGACTCGTAAAAGCACAGACTGCCAATACTCTAGATCCGTAAAATGCAAGAACCGTACATCGACAGACTCATAATCCATCGGACTACTGGAATTTTCGATCCATAATTCATTAAAACCGTAAAACGACAGACCCGTAAAACAGCAGAATCGTGAAATAACAGACTCGTACAATGGCAGAATCCTACAGCTACCGGATCCGTAAATTCTCAGAATTTTTTGGATTAAGACCCGTGAAATAGCATAACCGTGAAATGGCAGAACCGTACATCGACAGACCCGTAAAACATCAGAACCGTACATCGACAGACCGTCAATATACCAGAATGTGTGAGACGCCTGGAGACTCGGAACAAGCGGTAGCGCATTGTTGCCAAGTTGAATTGATAGAAATTCCTTGCTATACCTACTCAAATCTGATTCAAACTGTTTTATGAAGAATTCTAGAGGTCTGAGATAGGTTCGTACATTGTAGTATTTGTGTTTGATAATCTGTTCGATCCGAATCAGGAAGATATTGACATGATAATTTGATTGTATCTAGATAAAGAAGTATATATAATTCTTTTTGTTGAAAAATCATATAACAAAACATCAGACATGTGAATATTACGATGTTTTCTATGTACTTATAATAGGTGAATCTATTCCTGGAGATTCTATAAGGCAGAAATGGAATCATTGTATGTCCATTTCTGAACATATATAAATATTGGAGAAAACCATCAAACTTTTAAACTTTTCTATAGTCCAATGGTCTGAGATTCGGATCAGAGTGTATACCTTTCAATTTGATTCTCCAATTAAATAGTAGATAATATAAATAAAGAACTTGTAGCATTTGTATATCGCTATTTCGTTTCGGGAAACCTACTCCCCACGAGTTTTCGAATCTAGTGATTTCTTATTGTCAATTGTGCTCCAATCCCTCACATGACTTCAGTTATAGATTATATACAGGGTGTCCCAAAATTGCTCTACTTGAAGTAGAGGTCAAAATAAGTTGATTGGACCCAATTCGTTTATATACCAAAATGACTTCATTCATCTTCCATGAAATGTCAAATCTCAAGCAATGACGGCTCGAAATACCGCCTGTTGGTTGATCGAGGAGGTGTTACATACATTTTACTTGATTATTTGGGATTTTCTTTCCTCGCTTCTACAAAATAATAATATGAGCATAATTTCAATATACAGTGTCGTCATTTGAGTGTGCAACATATGGGAATCTTCTTAATGAATTGCACAATCAAAATACAGATAGTGCCAAGAGTTGGTGCATGTTCGATCATGATTTCAGGTGCACTCAGAATAGTTGCAAGTCAAACAGCATACAGGGTAGGTAAAAAGATATAAAAAGTGCTCAGGAGTAAAGTACCCGTATTTCAAAAAATTCAGCAGAATGTTATTGAGAAAAGTTGTTCACAATTAAAATTCATACCTAAATACCAAAACATGGCTTCCTAAAACATTCTTCAGTTCTTCAAAACCTTTCGTTAATAAATCCCCATTTTTTTTTCAAATTCGAGCATATTTTTGCATTCAACTTGGATTTTAATTTCTTTAGGAGATCACAAACTTCATGTTTGTTGCAACGATATTCAGCTCAACTTTGAAATTTTGCGAACCCTATTTTCAACAAGGTAAAACATCATTAATGATAATATGCATATTCAAAAAACCTGCATTTAATGTGAACATTTTGTATTTGAAATGTTTATGAAAAAGCTGAACAAATTGATCGACAACCATGATATCTTTTGAAAAATCACGGACACCCAAGGAACAGAACAAATGAGGGTTGACAGTAAATATTGAGGCAGTTTGGTGACATACTCCTCATCTAATGATGTTCTACCTTGTTGAAAATATGGTTTGCGAAATCTCAAAATTAAGCTGTTTATCGTTGCAACAAACATCAAGTTTGTGATTTCCTAAAAAAATAAAATCCAAGTTGATTGCACAAAAGTGCATTAATTTGAACAAAAGTATGATCAACTGATTCTGTTATAATCAAATTATAAAAGTGTTTAGGGTGTATTAAAGAAAATACAAATTGGGAAGTTATTAATGGAACAAATCGAAACACTAAAATATGTCTCAGGAGGCCATGTTTTGGTATTCAGGAAAAACTTTCAATTGTAAAGAATTTTTTTCCATAACAGTTTGCTGAATTTTCTGAAATAAGGGTACTTTACTCTTGAGCATTTTTTATATTTTTCGACCTACCCTGTTTGACTTGCAACGATTCTAAGTGCACCTTAAATGATTACCGAACATGCACCAACCTTTGGCACTATCTGTATTTTGGTTGTGTAATTCATCAAAAAAATGTCCATATGGCACTCTGTATGAATAATTCAACGTAAGTCGATAGAGCGAAAAAATACCTTTCAAATGACAATTGTTTTCAAAATGGCGGATCATGCAGGAACCTTTTTGTCTGCAATCATCATGGACACATCGTGACGTCATCCGTCGAATTTTTGGCAAGCATCCTTATAAAATAAAAGAATTTACGAAGCACTTGAATTAGTTATTGATGGAACATATTTTTTAACGCTTGAAGCGCACGAAAGAAAATCCCTATGATAATTTGTTTTTATTAAGTCATCATTTCAAACAATTTTCTTAGTCTTAAATTCCCCAAGAATGTGAAATAGGAATGGTACTTTATTCAAGGAAAGTTCAGTATAAAGAGGCCATTGTGTTGTTTTTATAGGAATATCGAGGAATGTTAAATGAAAAAGTTGTTTGAAACCACCCTAACTTTTATTTTGTGTAGTTGTTTTATATACAGTGTCATTCATTTTTTCGGGTAGGCTATTAGGTTTGTGTTTTTTTTTTCAATGGAACACCCTGAATTCAGCTCTCCATGAAGATTTCGAGAATTCAATAGTTGATAGAATGTTCCATTCGAGAAATTGTCTATAAATGTGAAAATTGAGAATGAAAATCAACCTGTTTCAGGATATCCCTTGGAAATTTTGAGTTTGACTCGAAATTCTTTTCTATTTAATTTGACTTGTGATGTGGAACTTTTCAAAACTACGGAAATATTGAAACTTCTCACTTTTCGTATAACCTGTGGTGTAAAGTGAAATATAACATAACTGGTTTAACTGGTGATGAAATATTATTCACTACAGCACCAGTTACGTTATTGAATATGTGGTTGGACGAAAAGAATAATGCATTTCAAGCTGCTTTCTCAATATCAGTTGGAAAAACTGAACTTGAATCAGCCATTTTCCACTGATGGACGTATCGAACGGGTCTATCTCGTGAATTTGGTCACTAATTTGCGACCATATTATTTTATGACGGATACTTCGGAGTGACGGGCGGAGTCGACTTGCCTATACTCAATTTTTGTACATAATCGGTAGAATTCATGTAGGAATGATGGTCATTATATTATCTGTTCGAGCGAAAATTTCTAGCAAAATTAGAAAAAAAATTACACGTGATACGTTTGTTCGGCCCGCATAATCCCGTCGTCAAACAAACGTTTCCTAACTACTGGTTACGTAGAAAAGACTGTACATTTCGAATTCACACTCCTTGGACTACCTCCATATCTACGAAGTTCCTCAGCGATAAATGCGCTAATGCCAAATTGAAACTTCATCTCATAGAAAATTTCTCTCAGAAACTAGTGGCTCACTAATTTTCTTTCCGGGTATGATTTTGGAGGCATGAACTCTGATAGTGATATAGATTTTTATATTTATATTTTATATGACTAAGGTATGGACATGGATCGTGAAGTGTTCAGTTCTTGGGATACAAGGAGTTGAAGTGTTTTCGCAAAAACTCATCGAGAACGATTGAATATGACGAACGACGTATAGGATTCCTACTTTGAATACAGTTCATCTCCATTGAATATTCATCACCTGATCAGGAAGTCATTCTACACGTTTCATTCAGTGATGTGTAATACAGCTCTACGACGGGTTGTGTTATTTTCTTCTTCCATCATATTTGTTACGCCAATTCAAAATTTCTTTAATAATCAATCTCTTGAATTCATCTTCAAATCTTGTTAAAAAGCGCATAAACTTCATATGAGCTGAATCAAACTGTTCCCTCACTTTGGATAGCAGAGTATCACAAATACATTTCATGACTATATACAGGGTGTTTCATAATTGAATGTCAATATTCGAGGAGGCGATTCTTGGGCTCATTCTAAGAAGAAAGTTTCATATGAACGTATGACCTAAACGTCCCAACTTTTGAGATACAGGGTGGTAAAATTCTCGAAAATTAATATAGCCTACTACAATGAGAAGTTATAATTCGAAAATACCAAATACGAATACAAAGTTCATGAACTATGAATTGTATTTCTGAAATTTTATCTCAAAAATAAAAACTATTTCTCTGCATTGTGATATTATCATATTAACAATATTACTATAATCATGTAGTGAAAAGCTTTTTATTTTTAAGCGAAAACCGTGCATCAGATTGAAAAAATTGTAGTGATCAAATTTGCTTAGAAATGATCGGGAATTTCAGGAATGATTTCAATTTGGAGATTAATCAGTGGCGTACCATCAATGTCTGCCAAAATAGGTATGTGAAATTCCATACGAACGCCACTGGTGGCAACAACAAAAAATGTGGTACGCTAACTGATGCCTCTTGATACATAGTACATGTATGCCAAATTTCATCAGAATATCTGAAGTGGTATTACAGATATTAATAAAAAACTATTAATTTTTGAGAACTTTACCACCCTGTATCTCAAAAGTTAGGATGTTTAGGTCATACGTTCATATGAAACTTTCTTCTTAGAATGGGCCCAAGAATTGCGTCCCCAAATATTGACATTCAATTATGAAACACCCTGTATAATGCTCTGATGAGTCGTACGTCGTACTTCTCAGTTTCTTTCTAGTAACGTAGCTGAAAAAAAATAGTTATTTCAGGTAGAAATTAAAAAACAACAATTTTTTCCATAATGTAGGCGCATACCTAGAGTTTTGTTTTACATATTTTTGAAGATCAAATAATCAGATAGGTGACGTCCCCCATTTCTTCCATACAAGAAGTGAACCGATTTCTTGCGTTTGTAGTGACTATCCTAATGCCAGAATAGCAGGCGTGAAGTTGGCAATTTCTTCCTGGATGTTTGGTCTTCAAATTTTGGGGATGTGACTTCCGGAAGTCACAACGTTTCTCATTGCTAATTTCAGATACTGAATGTACGGGGGGTTACTATCCATATAGCAAAAATTCCTGTGGAAGTCACTAAGACCCCTCTGTATCTGCAACTCCCGATTTTAGTTCCCGCGTATATAGTTGACGCTGTCATCGCACAAAAATATGTACGAGCAATGCACTATAACCTCCGCATTGTTGATACTATACGTAGTCACTTCCAAGTGTTGTTACCATTTCGCGCCAAATAATCAGTTGTGAAGTTGAAGAACAAAAACCCCTCTAGTTTAATAACTTCATATATATGTGAGAATGATGGTGTAATGAACGCGAAGACTCGACCAAAAATATCATAACGAATACTAATGCTAGACACTTTACACTTATAGGAAGTAGAAGGTCGTTTTAATTAGGTCAATAAATATTTAGGTATCTGAACTCGAATGCATTCAATAAGTATCAGAAAGATAGATTGATAGAGCAATATTATTACGTGAATTAACTCTTGTTGGAAATATGAATATTTGTTTCAAATCCCAAGAAATGCATATATGTAATAGGTTTATTATTAGGTACTTTACCTTTGTAACATTGTTGATAGTGGCACTTGAAGAACAGGAACAGCAAGAAGATGTGAATAAAAGTTAGAAAAGAGTGTACAGGAAATTTATAACCTAAGTAACTGAGCCACAGCAGAGGGGCGGGCCAAAGATAGGTAGAGGCCAGATGAATTTGTAACATGAAAATTTGCCTTTTCGTGTTCCATATTGTGAATTCTGAAAAAAGGTGATTGGGAAGCTTTGTAGAGATGCACTGCGTAACTCAATGATTTCTTTTCTAGGTTTTGAGGTACTTTACATAATTCCATCTTGTTAAATGTTTTCATTTTCAATGTCCATGACTGGATGACAGTTAGGTTATGTTAGTCCACTTCTTATCCAACCTTACACATTTGTCAGATGCCCATGAACATTGTTGTTTCCATCATAGTCTCTTGCCAGTAGAAGACTGTTTGTCGCGTTTAGTGGCAGTGGCCTGTAATGGGGCAGGGATATTTGCAATTATGTATCGACTATCGTATCGACTATCGTATCGACTATCGATGTCATGATCGATATTTAATATTTCTTTCAAGTTGCATCCCTGAATCTGACTTGAATCATATTATTTTGGTGGCTAGATTGACATTACGCAGAGACGGAATTTGGTTTGTATTATTTTTTTTGAATAGATCACAAGTGCTCTGATTGACGGAAACTTGTTATTTGAGCAATTTCCGTTTATTCATCCTTCTTGCTGATTCCTTCTCTTGCGAAAAGGTTTCATGTGCTGAAGCAAAATGAGGCCCTTTTTGATTTTGGCTCTCGTGCGAACAGGTCAGGTGGTAGACACCTACTTTTGTGTTAGGCCTTTCCGATAGGAAGGTAAGAAATATTAAATCTCTTTTTGTGTGGATGATATTCGATAGGGTATCTGCATTTCAGATATCACGGCCTTATACAGGGGAGCAGGGGGTACAGACTAAGTGGATGATATGAACTCCATTTTCTGTTGACCACATGGCATGTTTCTGGACTTGAATTTTATCAATCAACACTGTTAACTGGATGGATCACTAAAAATCGAATCATTCATCAACTATGGGCATTTAGAAATCTTGAACTGTTTCCTGGACTTCACTGTTTGGACATCACATGGACATTTTTCTCGATGGTTGAGGCACCTGAGGGATCTTCGTGCTTTGAAGCCTGAGTCACAAACACACTTGAAGGTGGAAGCAGAACCCTGGTGATTTCTTGTGTATGTCTCTGGGCATCTAGGACCCGACAGCCTGGAATTTCTGGCAGAATCCTTGCTGCCAACAGTGCAAGACCCTAGTAGCCTTCTGGTTTAGATAGCCAGTGATCCTGACTTCTGACAGGAAGTCCAGGGGAGTCCAGACTCCCGGTATGGTTGATTGATCCTTAATCCCTAGGATTTTGTTACTTTGGAGCCTGAACTCCCAGAGCCCAGTCAGATAGTGAGACGTCCTGGTCCAGCTTGGATGGTAGGAAGAGCTTGCCCTGGTGGCAGCCTGTGGACCCGTCAGCCAGAGTTGCAGTGCAGAATTCAGTTGCCCTGGGATACACCAAGTGCCCAGGTCTCCAGGTGGTTGTGACTCCTGTCAACTGTGTGGGGATCCAGTTTTCCTAGCACACCTAACCCCTACCGCCGACTGAGGGAGGAGTGTCTTTGTTCATCCAGGTAGTGAGATCTATTGGACCACAGTTGGAATCTCATGGTTCAAAAATCCAGAACTTGCAGCTAAGGTCAGAATTCTCCATATACATACTTTTTTTCCCTGTCTTGAGGACATTTCAATTGCATATTTTTTCCCTGTCTGAGGACATTAAACATGTACTTTTTTTCCCTGTCTTGAAGACATTTAACATACATATTTTTTCACTGTCTGAGGACATTTAATCTACATATTTTTTTTCCTGTCTGAGGACATTTAAATAGTTATTTTTCACTGTCTAATGTCATGAGATATTTGAACACTTGTCAATAACACATAACCGTCTAAGATCGGATTTTACATTTAATAGAATTATTGGGTCTGTTAGAGACTCTGTGAACCCAAAGTATAGGCCTATATGGAGGAAAATCTACCCTTGTACTGAGTATAATCATAGAACATATTTACCACCATTTTGAATACCTATTGTTGGCATGTTAAGGTGAATAAATCAGTTAACAGTTATTTTGGCTTATATTTATATCTTGGATTTTTTTCTCAGTAATTCAGCTGTGAAAACTGAGTGGCGCCTGACAAAAGGATAACCCCACTAGTTACCTAAAAAAAGAACTAACTCACGACCTGCTCCCAAACAAACGAGCTGCCGTGCCTATAACAAGTAAAAATCTTTTTCTTTTCCAAAATATCAAAAGAGTTGTTATAGATAATTGGCACCATGAACGTGGGGCCCGATTTTTAGACTGTTAAGGTTCATGTAAACCCACGTGAAAAAAAACGGCAAGTTCAAAAATTTTGAAAAAAATCTGGTATATCAAGGTTTTTAATTGAAAACTTCTGTGAGATTTTGATGAAAATCTATCGAACGAATTTTGAGAAAAAAAATTAAAACTCCTTTTTTTATAGGTTTTTTTTAGTTTTCACAAAAACTGTTCGATGAATTTTTGTCAAAATCTCACAGCAGCTTTTAACAAAGAATTAAAATATGCCTGATTTTTTTGAAAATTTTTGAACTTACAGTTTTCCTACAATAGTGAATTAATCATTGAAAGTTGCTGTAAAATCTATATTATTCGAAAAATATGATATATTTTGATTATTCATGTGAGATGTAACGAATACGGATTACTTGGATCCTATTTCAGTCATAAACAATGATTTATTCGATTTTAAAATAGGGTTTTCAAAACCCCTTACCAAATTCCTCTCAAATAGATTAATCGCTCCAGCAGGTGCTGCCTCTGCTGGTAATAGTCATAATCTAAAGTAGTTTCGCTACTGTCCACGAGTATCGCATAAAATGTCTGACCATCATAATATTTGTCGTACAGCGTTGCCAATACGCCTAGACAAAGACAACCGATAAATGCTGATTGTTTCTAGCAAATCCTTCAGAAAATCGTCTATGGACACATTTTCCCTTTTCGACTTGTGAATATTGAATACATTCGCGGGCCTAATGAAGGGGGGGATGGGTCGTGTTGAATTATTTCATATTTATATGAAGATTTAGTCAATTCAGTTGATTATTGTGATGAACAATGAATGCTTCGCAGATGAAATTTTCTATTAATAAAGAAAATGCCTTTCGAATTAGAAGTTTGGTTTTTCGGACATGCATCATGCACTTCATGTACCGGGAAGTGAAAATTTGACGATAGAAATATATATATCTTCATCTTCATTGTGTCATCAACTTGCTCATGGAAGTGCCCCAAATGTTAGGGGCCTCTTCAGATTTTTATTATCCACCATAATGCCCATCTATGGAGGTTTTCATGGTTATTCCTCTAGAAAACAACTAACCATTTAACTTTCATGTTTTTCAATTCTCTACGGTTATTATAAAAAATTTTCCATCTTCATGTAAGCTATCTCTATGGTAAGGATTCCTCTTGTTACTTGATTAATTTTTCTCATTGTATATAGGACTATGTAATTTCTTATTAGGCTGATGATGGACATTATGTATGCTCCCTTGATGTGATTATTCACAATGAGCATTTGGTTGAGCATTTTTCTCAAAAATATGTAATTTCTGGTTTTAAGCCTAGCAGCACCTCGATTTCCTAGAAGTGGTTTGAATTCCACGTAGGTCTCGCTCACCATAACCCCGCACAAGTTTCGACTTCTGGGGTGTTGATTCCCATCGAAGTAGCGATATACAATTTTTATAAAATTATATAAAACACTAAAAATCAACAATAAAACGAATATGTATTGAGAAGGTACAATATTTTCTGATCGATTTTCCTCGAAAATGATACATCTCTGATTGATTCGGAACAAGAGCAAATCTTGGAATGGTTTATTTTCACTGCATTGGGCATGGAAAGCTCGATGGAAAGTTTAGTTCTTGTACCGAATTGCATTATTATATCACATGGCGTTTCGGAAATATTCAAGAAATATCATATTTAGGACCCCCCTTCCAGGGGGCTGTAGCTCCCTCATATAAGAGACATTTATGTTCATCTGAACTTTTCTTCCTATTTTTGGTCGTAGAAGCCGGTGATGAACTTCGACAGGCTAATTTCGAGATGTGGGTATGTGTTTTTTCTATAGTGAATATGAATGATATATCATAATGAACATCGGATTTGAAAAGGTTTGAATATTTCCAATATGTTCAATAGTCCCAAGACACTCTCGGGAATTTCCTATATTTCCATTTCCATGGCAATATTTTCAATGGAAATATTTCCACTTAAATCACCAATGATATATAATAGTGATGATATAAATATTTCCGAAATAAGGCGATTCTCATCAAGAACAGGATCTTTATTAAACCAGACCCCTCCTCTATTCTATAGGTATATAACTCAACTATTATAGTCTTGCGATTTTCACCAAATTCTGATCGGTATCAATAATCATCAATATGATCAGTTTTTCAGAGATGAACATCATTTTGGACATTTGAACCTTTCAATGGAAATGAAAAGAGGTTGATATTTTATGAAATCATATTAGGATTTTTTGCAGGTAAACTAACTTCATAGTATTGCTCCTCATGTTTTCTGCCTCGAAAAATACTGAGTTTGAATCAACTGCAAATTCTGAAACGTTCAATGATGATTTGAGACAAAAAAACCAGGATATACTTTCATTTTTGTACTCTCTGTTTCCGAGTAAATAATTATTCACGCGCGTTCAAAAACCAAAAACAGTCTGTATATGTTTAGATCTGCCTGTTCCTTTGAAACCTTTTATAGAAATTATATGAAAATATTCATATGAAGGTTTGAAACCATTTTCATTTCAATAAAAATACACGGCACTGTCCAAAATGATGATTGTCTTAGAAAAATTGATCATACTGTTGGTTATTCAGTATAGTTATTCATACCGGTCCAAATTTGGTAAAAATCGTAAGACTAATAGCTGATATATAAAGGAGAAACCGTTTGAAGTGGGACAGGCTGTATAGAATCATCTTGTTACACCTCGTTGGCTGAGTAATGTAATCAGGAATTCAGCTATATACCTATGTAATTTTCAGGGCTGATTTATGACTTTTCGCGAAAGTAAGTCGAATATCATGGAGTGAATGACTCATCTTCTGAAGCCTCATTATGATTATTTTTATGCCCGTTACCACCGAACATAAACATACATAGTATGGTAAAAGGATAGGATTTTGATTCAAAGACATATGAGTTCTTAGAAAATTACTTATGTGTGCTTCTTTACCTTTCTCGGGATGGAATTGTATGGAATTGGCATACCTAAGTATTCCTTTCATGTCTATAAACTATCGACTAGCTCTACTGCGTAATGATTCAAGTAAAACTGTTTCAATTTCGACATCATATTTTGTACAAAAAACCCTCAGATACAAATTTTGAATATATCATAATTACAAAATTCATCTGCCATATTGAATCCGCCATCTTGAATTTCTTTATTTTGACTAAGGAATCATAATTTCCGATGCCGAAAATCCCCTGATATAACGTTTGAATAGAATCGGATCATAATTACAAAACTCGTCCCAGGTAGCACATCATATTGGCTGGAACCCGATTTCATATTGAGCCGATATAGATATATCGTAGATGTGAAAAATAATGTAGGTCCAATATGAGAGTATATTGGACAAACAATATTGGAATGATAATATTGGTGGAATATTGGTTGAACCTGAGCTGAATATGGATTGTCAGCTTTGATATTGGAGCAATATAGGTTGTAAAATTCGTTAACAATGTGTTGAAAAACATATCTATGAATGTTATATAATATTGTTTTACGAATGTCGATACAACAACATCGTATACATATTGTTACCGACATTTACAACCAATATTGCAATTTGAACATTCTCCCCATGTCGATCCTGAAGCGGTTATGCAATATTGTATATTCAAGTTGAACGGCATATCGGTTGGATATAGTTTTAACAATATTTGAAACATTATATTCACCCATCTTGATTGATATCATTTTATCTATATCATTCGGAAGATATCGTATACAATTTGCTTTTCACATTTATAACCAATATCCCGATTTGAATATTGTCCCCATGTTGATTCTGAAGCGGTTGTGCAATATTGTATATTTGAGTTCGACGGCATATTGGTTGAATATTGTTTCAACAATATTCGAAATATCATATTCACCTATCTTCATTAATATCATTCTATCCATATCATGCAGAAGATATCGTATACATATTGTTTCCAACAATTATAATCAATATAGCAATTTGAACATTCTCCCCATGTGAATTCTGAAGCGGTTATGAAATATTGTATGTTCGAGTTCGACAGCATATTGGTAGAATATTGTTTCAACAATATTTGGAACATAGAATTTACCAATATTGACTGATATCATTCCAACTATATCGTGCGGAAGATATCGCACACATATTGTTTCCAATAACTATAACCAATATCGCAATTCAAACATTCTCCCCATGTTGATTCTGAAGCGGATATACAATATTGTGTAATCGGATTCGACGGCAAATTGGATGAATATTGTTTAAATTGATATCATGCGGAAAATATCGTATACATATTGTTTCTAACGATCATAACCAATATCGCAATTTGAACATTCTCCCCATGTCGATTCTGAAGGGGTTTTCGATGATTCAAATATGAATATCAATAACAGCAATTCAATATTTATCTTATATCGGACATAGAAGAGAAAACCAATATTGTAATTTCAAGTTCAATTGCATATCGGGTGAATAGTTTTCTAGCAATATTCAGGAAATAATATCATCTTATATTGGCTGATATGTGATTCACTATATCATGTGAGCAATATTGTTCACATATTGTTTTGAGAATACATAGCGATTGCGAAATTTCGATATTTATTCCATATTACGCACTCTCAAATCGATGTCGATAGATGGCGCTATAAATGATTGGTAACGTACTCCCATTGCCGATCAGACGAGAGAATATGAATATTAGCTCGAGACGATTGTTAAGTATTATAACCTGGAGTAGGGGTTAACCTTGATCAACAAGAAGGCTTTTCCAATGCAAGGCCCTTCCATTGCACTCCGGCTGGGCTGACCTTTGTGATTATTCCTGATGCGAATAACTCGCAAATATTGGTATGGAAATATTCCACCAATATTTTGAAGACAACATAGCTACATAATGATTTTCAATAATATACCAATATTTCCAACCAATATTGCACCAGTATTGTCAAATGTTCACTGTCCATTTATCAGCAATATTGATATCACATTTTGTGACCAATATAACTTCACGAATATTCCAGCAATATTGGTATGAGAATATTCTACCAATATTCCTGAGACAACATACCTTCATGATGATAGTCAATGATTCACCGATATTTCCATATATTACACAAATATTGCCGAATGTTCACCATTAATTTCTCGCCAATATTGATATTTCAATTTGTGTCCGATATAACTCTACGAATATTCAACCAATATTAATATGAGAATATTCTACCCAAATTTGGAAACTGATATTGTACCAATATCGCCGAATGTTCACATTTTTTTTCTCGCCAATATTACTTTCACAATATTTTGCCGATATTTTCGTAACATTGCACCGATATTGTCCCAATATATGTGTGCTACTTGGGGTGTGTCACATTGGATCCGCCATCATAAATTTCCGAATTTTGATGGTAAAATCATGATTTCTGATCCAGAAAACCTCAGATATACAATATTTTTGAATTGGATCTTAATTACAAAACTCGTCAGCCATATTGGTTCCATCATCTTGAATTTTCAAATTTTGATGACACAATCATAATCTCCGACCTCGAAAACCCCCAGATACCAATTATGAATACAGTCGGACCATAATTACAAAACTCGTACCAGTTTTGAATAGAATCTGATCATAATTATTACAAAATACACTAGTGTATAATCAAGGATGGAATAAGATACTCTTCGGATTTTTTGATGTTCATTCGCGTTCAGTCGTGACTTCGGCGACAGGTCGGAACGGGTTCGGACGGACGGATCGGGACGGAAATTCAATGTTTTTTGGTTTTTCCTCACCCAACAAAGTGCTGAACGCGCCTAAAGTTTTCACTTGAAAAATTACAATAATGTCATCAAGAATGTATTCCCCCAGAAATACATCGGAAGGCAATTTTGGACCACCGTGTATATTATAAATATCATTATCATTCCATACCAATTCCATATATTCCATTCATATACAAACAAATAAGTACCTATATGAGCCACACTAGTGTTTCTCCATTCACCCCTGTAGCGAACGTTATCACTGAAATATGAACGATTCATAATAATAATTAACCCTCGTAAAATCTCCTAAATGCCCGATACCCGAAACAGAAGAGGCGGCCGACGCCGACGCTTATTAGCGCATCGCTTCGAACCTCAAAGTCAAAGCTTCCGCCTAGCCGCCTTGCGCCCGAGAAAATGACCTTGAAGGCGATTGCCGATCTTTTCATCTATGCGTTCGCGCTATGACAACACATCGTCTCACTATGTATAGAAATTGTTATTATATTTATAGTGTGTTTATGTGTCGCCTTTTTTAATTGCATCGAATCCTCACGAAATATACATGTATATTCTCATAGATGCTAATATAAAATTCAATTCTACTCCTTCACCCACCGGAGACAATAAAGATCAGATA
The DNA here is from genome assembly GCA_918026855.4 of Phaedon cochleariae. Taxonomy (NCBI): domain Eukaryota; kingdom Metazoa; phylum Arthropoda; class Insecta; order Coleoptera; family Chrysomelidae; genus Phaedon; species Phaedon cochleariae. Next base: position 11,028,165 of record OU896723.1, read on the forward strand.
ATTATAATGTCGCGCAATATCAGTATATACCATGCAATTTGCAAAAAAATATCGCAAGTCTAAGACCTATTACCAGCTATGGCAACAATGGTATGTATTTTACAGAGACAACGAAGGAATCTGCATATTTCGGAAGGGTTCTGCAAAATTTTTACCCTATGAAACACAAAAGTAGGGCAATTATGGTTGCATACATCAAGTGACACCTGGAGCACTAGCGACATCTGACAGATCAGAAACGCGAAATTTGTCGCTTTACATGTACCTTAAATAGGTCATTATGAAAATTAGATAGTGAAATTTTTGAAACTTTTTAGCACAACATCAGCTGGAAAAAACTAGTAGAAAATTCAACTTTGTGGAAAATTGAGTGGAAAATTGAACATTTTACCAAGGATTCTATTGGAGTTTCATTGGAGTTTATTGGAGTTCTATTGGAGTTCTGTACACTGGAGTTCTGGATTTGAGCAGCCCCATTTTTAGTCCAACTTCATCTGCCTGTTGTGAGATGAGTCATTTTGTGCACAGAGTATTTTTGCATTGCAGCCTTTACCTTTTTGGGAATTTTCATTGTGGTTATATGATTTGGTTGTTTTCATGTGCATTTATTCAGGTACCCTGATTATTTATTAGGTATATATAAATACCTGGGCTTATATAACTTAACCTAATTTGTAAAAAGGAACAAAAAGTTTTTAAAATGGAGTCTGAATTAAAAGCTAGACATTTACTTATTGAGGAAGTCAACTATGAATTGAGATTGAGAGGAATAGTAACAAATAGGCCTATGACTGACAAACGTAAAGTTCTATCAGCAGCCATGAAGAGAGAGAAAAAGTCGGGTGTATCAGCTTCTAGTCTTGTTGATACAGAGTATAATTTCGATAATGAAAAAGTTTCAATCAGTAATACTTTAGACAACATTAGTCAATTAATTCCAGATTTTAATGGCCCAGTAACTGATCCCTTATATTTGAGGTTAAGATCTCGTTTGGCACATGTTATGATGAGAATAAACAGAATCAAAAATGTTGAAGGGAATAATGCTCCTACAGAATTTCGCAATGAAGCATATGCTTTCTGTTTAACTTTAGAAGCAGAGTTAGATGAGAGGATCGCAGAAGAACCACCCATGTTTGATCCATCTGTAAATACATCTTCTCCAAGAATTCATCCTAACATGTTGCCAAGCACTTCAAAACCAGCTTCAATTTATAAGTGGGACTTAAAATTTGACGGTTCAAAAAAATCTCTAGGGGTTAAATCATTTCTAGAAAGGGTTTGTGAACTAGCTGAAGCTAGACAGGTTACTCGACAGCAGCTGTATGAATCGGCAGTTGACTTATTCTCTGGCAAGGCTCTTTTGTGGCTTCGCCATGTCAAAGAAAACAATATTGTAAGAGATTGGGACTCTTTAGCTAAACGTTTGGAACAGGATTTCTTGAGTAGGGACTATGATGAGGAGCTCTGGGAGACTATCAAACATAGGAAACAATTTGAAGATGAATCCATAGTCATTTTTGTGGCTGTAATGGAGCAACTATTCAGTAGGCTCACGTCTACCCCAGCACTAGTCACAAAAGTGAAGTGGATTCAGAAAAATTTAAGACCAGAATTTGTAGAAAAGCTAGCTCTTAATAGATATAACTCAGTAGAGGAATTAATCACTGATGTCAAAGTTCTAGAAGAAGTTTTCAGAGATCTTCAGGTTAAATTCACCTCAAGAAAATCTCATGTCAATTCTGTTGCCTGTGATTTAGATTATGAGTTTAATAATTGCAGTTTAGAAAGCAATAATTTTCAGCCAAAAAAATCTTGGAATTCAAGGGTGTATAAAAGGTCTAATAATCAGCAAGCTAGCAGTAGCACTGAGAATAAAAGTAATGAAAATAAAAAACCTATGGTTTGTTTTAATTGCAAATTAGAAAATCATCATTTTAGGCATTGCACTTTGAAAAGAACTAAATTCTGCTTTAGATGTGGAAATCCAGGAGTAACTCTCAGTGAATGCTCAAAATGTTCGGGAAACGAGTCCCGGAGGTAAAACCATTTAATCCTGGGCACGTTTTGCCTCCGCAACTTGATGCCAAAGTTCGAACATCAGAACAAAATAATTTGATTTCATTTGTTAAAAATTATTTTCAAAATATTAATGCTACTGCTCCTATTTTCGTCAAAAAGGAATTTGACAATAGACCCTATGTAAATGTTACTGTATTTGGAAAAAAAATTATTGCCTTGCTAGATTCAGGTGCAAGTAAAAGCACAATTGGAAATAAAGGTATTGAATTCGTCAAATCTTTGAATCTAGATATAAAAAATTCCAAACACAATTTTGTTCTTACTGCAGATAATGCAAAACAGACTGTTACAGGTACAGTTGATATTCCTATTTTAGCTGGAAGTAAATGTCAAATTATTTCATTCCTTATAGTTCCTTCGTTGAATTACTCCTTCATTTTAGGAAGTGATTTTTGTAATGAGTTTAAGTTGAAAGTAAATTTCAAAGATAATTCTTGGGAGGTCAGTGATTGTACCAATGTCAATATCGCTTCAGTCGGATTAAATAATGACATGTCGTTCACAGCTGATCAAGTTAAAAGTCTAGACGATATGTCCCGAGACCAGAAAATTGTAGTTAATGAAGTAATTTCTGAATTTAAAAAATTATCTAAAGACGGTCAATTAGGGAGAACTAATAAACTGATGTATCATATTGAAACTGGAGATGCTCAACCTGTCAAGCAACGGCAGTATTCAATGTCACCTTATATGCTAGGTCATTTAAATAAGGAATTAGACAATATGTTAGCTCTAAATGTAGTTGAACCATCCAGTAGTGAATGGTCATCTCCAGTACTGTTGGTAAAAAAGGCTAATGGAGAATTTCGTTTCTGCTTTGATGGACGTAAGTTGAATTTGCTCACTAAGAAAGACAGCTATCCTCTTCCTGTAGTTGATAGAATTTTATCATTGTAAGGCAAGGCAAATTACATCTCATCCATTGACTCAAAAAGTGCGTTTTGGCAGATTCCCTTGGATGATGAATCTAAGGAAAAGACTGCATTTTCTGTCCCTGGGAGAAGCCTTTTTCATTTTAATGTCATGCCTTTTGGTCTGTCCAATGCTGCCCAATGCCAACAGAGACTAATGGACGCCATTTTTGGTCCAGAGATGGAGCCTAACGTATTCGTTTACTTAGATGATGCAATCATCATTAGTTCAACCTTTCAAGAACACATTCAATTACTCAGAGAAGTGTCAAAGCGGTCAAAAGAAGCAAACCTCACAGTCAATATCAATAAATGCGAATTTTTTTAATCTTCACTGAAGTATCTGGGGTTTGTTGTTGATAAATTTGGGTTAAAAACAGACTCTTCAAAAGTTCTGGCTATGTTGAATTTTCCTAGACCAACAAACACTACAGAAGTAAAAAGATTCACTGGCTTATGTAGTTGGTATAGGAGGTTTATCCCACAGTTTTCTACATTAATGTCACCTATAAATGATCTTTTGAAAAATAAGAAAAAAGGACAAAAGATAAAATGGTCTGAGGAAGCAGATAAAGCTTTTCAGAATATAAAAAATGCATTAGTATCTGCACCTGTCTTGGCTAGCCCAGATTTTTCTTTACCATTTGTAATACAATGTGATGCATCAGACACCGGTTTAGGTGGTGTACTAACTCAAAATCAAAATAATGTATAAAAGGTTATAGCTTATGCTTCAAGAAGTCTATCAAAAAGTGAAAGAAATTACAGCACAACTGAGAAGGAAACCTTAGCTTGTATTTTTGCCTGCGAGAAATTTCGTCCATATGTGGAAGGAGTGAAATTCACTCTTGTTAGTGATCATGCATCCCTTAAATGGTTTTTCAAAATGAAAAATCCCACAGGCAGACTTGCTCGCTGGAGTGTTCGGCTCAGCCAGTTTGATTTTGACATTGCTTATATCAAAGGAGCATTGAATGTAATTCCTGACATTTTGTCGCGTAGTCCAGTTGATTCACCTTTGGAAGACTCTGAGAAATTGAGTGTGTCTGAAGACATTTGTGTGATGAATGAAAATTGCATTTCCTTAGATATTGATTTGACTAAATTAGATTCATTTTATGAGAACATTCGCACAAAAATTCTACATAAACCTGATGAGTATCCACAATGGTCTGTAAAAGAAGGTTATGTATACAAGTTAATTCCGTCAAAATTAGATATGGACTCTAACGTTTCTGAGTGGAAGTTGTTGGTTCCCAAGAGTCAAAGAAAACAAATAATATCTTCATGTCATGATCCTAGTACTGCTTCACATGCAGGTTACCACATTACATATACTAGAGTAGCTCTTACGTACTATTGGCCAAAGATGAGGAGAGATATAACTCAATACGTGAAATCTTGCAAGATGTGCGCTTCACAAAAAGCACCTAATCACTCAAAATTTGGACTAATGGGTACTGAGCGTAGTGTACGTTTTCCATAGCAAGTGATAGCCGTAGATTTAATGGGACCTCTTTCCAGAAGCTCAAGTGGTTTTCAATACATTTTGGTAGTATCTGACTGGTTTACTAAATATCCTTTGATTTGTCCTTTAAGAAATGCTACTTCTAGCAGTATAATAAAATTTTTAAAAAACGATGTTTTCCTAGTTTATGGAGTGCCTCAGCACATAGTATGCGATAATGGCAGACAACTCATTAGTAAATCCATTAAAAAACTTGTTCAGGACTATGAGTCTACGTTTCGATATACGCCATATTACCATCCTCAGGCTAACTATGTAGAACGAGCAAACCGTACCATCTGTACAGCAGTCCGGAGTTATTTAAATGGAAATCATAAAACATGGGATAAAGAGTTGCCTAGAATAGCATATGCTATGAGAACTGCGGTACACGATGTGACAGGTTACAGCCCTGCCTTTTTGAATTTCGGACGTGAGGTTCCCTGTTCAGGAAAATATTATGGAAAAGGAGAGGTACAATTAGATACAACCAGTAGAGAGCGATGGGCTCAGAACTTGGGTAACTTATCTGACATTTTTAAGGATGTTCAAAATAAATTGAATTTATCATATAAAAGGAATGCTAAATATTATAATTCACGGAGAAGGGACATAGAATTTTTCGTAGGAGACAAGGTTTGGAAGAGGAACCGGGTCCTCTCAAATGCTGCTAACAGTTTTGCTCAAAAGTTAGCACCCCGCTACACTCTTTGTACGGTGGCAAAGAAAAAATCAAAACTAGTATATCTTTTGAAGTACCAAGACGGCTCAGATGCTGGAACATGGCATGTTCAGGATTTAAAACCGTATCATGGATCACTTACTGATGTCTCCACCATCCATAGTGATGAGGAATCTGCATGTGACGATTAGTAGGAATCATGATCATGAAGAGGTTACTGAACACATCACGAAAGTGATTTGTACATACCATTGTAGATACAGATTGAGGTAGATTGTAGGTTGAATTGAGCTTAGCCTCAATTCATAGATGATAGGAATTAGTAAATAGGAAAATTGAGCTCAATTTAATATTAAGAATTTTTTGTGTGTACATATAGATTCCGAGTATAAAAAATAGTCATCTTTCAATGCCTATTCTTTATATCCGAGGAAGGAGGTGAATGTAACATGAAAATTTGCCTTTTCGTGTTCCATATTGTGAATTCTGAAAATAGGTGATTGGGAAGCTTTGTAGAGATGCACTGCGTAACTCAATGATTTCTTTTCTAGGTTTTGAGGTACTTTACATTATCCCATCTTGTTAAATGTTTTCATTTTCAATGTCCATGACTGGATGACAGTTAGGTTATGTTAGTCCACTTCTTATCCAACCTTACACATTTGTCAGATGCCCATGAACATTGTTGTTTCCATCATAGTCTCTTGCCAGTAGAAGACTGTTTGTCGCGTTTAGTGGCAGTGGCCTGTAATGGGGCAGGGATATTTGCAATTATGTATCGACTATCGTATCGACTATCGTATCGACTATCGATGTCATGATCGATATTTAATATTTCTTTCAAGTTGCATCCCTGAATCTGACTTGAATCATATTATTTTGGTGGCTAGATTGACATTGCGCAGAGACGGAATTTGGTTTGTATTATTTTTTTTGAATAGATCACAAGTGCTCTGATTGACGGAAACTTGTTATTTGAGCAATTTCCGTTTATTCATCCTTCTTGCTGATTCCTTCTCTTGCGAAAAGGTTTCATGTGCTGAAGCAAAATGAGGCCCTTTTTGATTTTGGCTCTCGTGCGAACAGGTCAGGTGGTAGACACCTACTTTTGTGTTAGGCCTTTCCGATAGGAAGGTAAGAAATATTAAATCTCTTTTTGTGTGGATGATATTCGATAGGGTATCTGCATTTCAGATATCACGGCCTTATACAGGGGAGCAGGGGGTACAGACTAAGTGGATGATATGAACTCCATTTTCTGTTGACCACATGGCATGTTTCTGGACTTGAATTTTATCAATCAACACTGTTAACTGGATGGATCACTAAAAATCGAATCATTCATCAACTATGGGCATTTAGAAATCTTGAACTGTTTTCTGAACTTCACTGTTTGGACATCACATGGACATTTTTTTCGATGGTTGAGGCACCTGAGGGATCTTCGTGCTTTGAAGCCTGAGTCACAAACACACTTGAAGGTGGAAGCAGAACCCTGGTGATTTCTTGTGTATGTCTCTGGGCATCTAGGACCCGACAGCCTGGAATTTCTGGCAGAATCCTTGCTGCCAACAGTGCAAGACCCTAGTAGCCTTCTGGTTTAGATAGCCAGTGATCCTGACTTCTGACAGGAAGTCCAGGGGAGTCCAGACTCCCGGTATGGTTGATTGATCCTTAATCCCTAGGATTTTGTTACTTTGGAGCCTGAACTCCCAGAGCCCAGTCAGATAGTGAGACGTCCTGGTCCAGCTTGGATGGTAGGAAGAGCTTGCCCTGGTGGCAGCCTGTGGACCCGTCAGCCAGAGTTGCAGTGCAGAATCCAGTTGCCCTGGGATACACCAAGTGCCCAGGTCTCCAGGTGGTTGTGACTCCTGTCAACTGTGTGGGGATCCAGTTTTCCTAGCACACCTAACCCCTACCGCCGACTGAGGGAGGAGTGTCTTTGTTCATCCAGGTAGTGAGATCTATTGGACCACAGTTGGAATCTCATGGTTCAAAAATCCAGAACTTGCAGCTAAGGTCAGAATTTTCCATATACATACTTTTTTTTCCTGTCTTGAGGACATTTCAATTGCATATTTTTTCCCTGTCTGAGGACATTAAACATGTACTTTTTTTCCCTGTCTTGAAGACATTTAACATACATATTTTTTCACTGTCTGAGGACATTTAATCTACATATTTTTTTTCCTGTCTGAGGACATTTAAATAGTTATTTTTCACTGTCTAATGTCATGAGATATTTGAACACTTGTCAATAACACATAACAGTCTAAGATCGGATTTTACATTTAATAGAATTATTGGGTCTGTTAGAGACTCTGTGAACCCAAAGTATAGGCCTATATGGAGGGAAATCTACCCTTGTACTGAGTATAATCATAGAACATATTTACCACCATTTTGAATACCTATTGTTGGCATGTTAAGGTGAATAAATCAGTTAACAGTTATTTTGGCTTATATTTATATCTTGGATTTTTTTCTCAGTAATTCAGCTGTGAAAACTGAGTGGCGCCTGACAAAAGGATAACCCCACTAGTTACCTAAAAAAAGAACTAACTCACGACCTGCTCCCAAACAAACGAGCTGCCGTGCCTATAACAAGTAAAAATCTTTTTCTTTTCCAAAATATCAAAAGAGTTGTTATAAATTATTACAAAAATCAATTAGTTTTAGATCTTTTCAGATGAACATTGAAATCCTTTTTCTGTACTTAATTTTAAGTAATACCCAAGGTCAACTGACATCGATTTTTGCGAAATGATTGATGATAAAAATCCATTAGATTAAAAACTATTTCTGAAAACATCCAAAGCCACTCTTTTTGCACTTTGATTCGAGGTCAATTCAACTAAGCGAAAATCTAATGAATTCTGATTAAATTTATGACCAAATCTCAGTATAAAAGCAGGGAGTTGTGGCATAAAAGTCAGTCTTGATCGAACTCTTGATACGAAGTCTCATGTCTTGAACCAGTAACTCTGCTAAACAGTCTATAGTTATACGTGATATGTAGTTGATATTAAAAATTGCTTAAAAGTCTGTACCTAGTGAACATATTGTGTTGCTGCAATAGATGTGTATCGAGAATTATTGAACTTTTATAAAACTGTATTAACTTTTCAAAGTGACCCGGTATAATAGTGCGAGTGTACATCATCCTGTCATCATGTATAACCAACCAATATTGCCTGTTTATATTATGATGATTGCTGAATAGAGATTTATGTATTTTGAACTGCCGTATTAATGTCTATATACACCAATCTTACTCCTGCCTAAGTATTCACGAACCCAGTGAATCAGTAACTTTGTGAAGACCCCTGTATAGGCCAACCCAAGAAAAGGGGTGCTTTACAATTGGTGTCAGTGGTGTGGGGTTCGAATATTTAGAAGCTGTTAAACCCCCTCAGCGGCAGGAAAGAGAAGTGTAGACATTCTACCATCAACGGCAGAAGAACTACTCGTAGACATAAAGATTGAAAGATGTCACGAACCGGATCACCAACAGGAGACGACAACAATGTCGATGACCAGAAAAATATCATTGTTTCCATGCCCATGAACTTAGATGCAATATCAGAGTATAATGGACAGACGAGTATTCATGACTTTCTTCAAATTATCGAAGAAACGGCAATATTGGCAGGGTGGACAGAAAAACAACAAACAGCGATAACTCGATTGAAATTAAGAGGAATAGCCAAGCAGTTGATAGACTCAGAACCAGATCTGCGAGCTACATCAACATAGGAGGTTCTAGAAGAGGCCTTACGTAAGCAGTTTGGCGTAGTTCAACTTCCTGGACAAGCACTGAAGGCGTTTATTGAGTGCAAACAACGAAATGGTGAGTCTTGCAGGCAATTTTTGGCCCGATTGAAAATTGCTGCTAACAAGACTGTAAAATACACCGCTAGACCAGATGACAACCGCCTGATAAAACAGAAATTAGCAGCGGATACAACCACACAATTTGTTCTCGGCCTACTCAACCCGATACGGAAAAAAGTATTGTCCGCGGAGCCCGCCACACTAGAAGAAGCGGTGAGAGTTGCAGAAAAAGAGGAGACGATAGAAAATCTCACCAAAATACAGGAACGAGAATGCAGGGTGGTGGACTCACGCGAAATAAATCAACAGAATGCAAGGTCAAGAAACACTCTTAACTGCTACAGATGTCAGAAAATGGGACATTTTGCCAGAGATTGCAAAGAACGAATCAACAGCAATAACCAAAACCGGGTGTGTTATGGATGTCACAGACCTGGACACATAGTGAGGTATTGTCCAGACAGAAGCCAACAACGAGGTCAAGGTCATCCAACTGGGACCTGGCGAACTGCAGGTAGAGGAGGACGTTCCACCGGTAATTTAAACACGACCGCAGCTGCATTGCAACCCCGCCATGTAGCTTGCACGCAAGGAAAGGAGGAACCCAGGAACATAGCAAAAAATAAAGTAGAAGGTCAGTACTTGACAGCTTTAATTGATTCAGGTGCACAAGTATCTCTAGTTAAGCCGAGTATCGTGCAGGGGTTCAATATTCAAGTTAACAACGATATTAGTCTAGTTGATATTCAGGGAAGGAAAATCATTGATAATGAAAAGGTTACTTTACCAATACAGTTGAGTTCAAGAAAGACCATTGAACATGAGTTCATCCTGATAGAGACAGGGAATTTCAGAGCAGATATGCTGCTGGGATTAGACTTTTTACAAAGATTCGGAGCAAAAATCGATTGGGGAACAGGAAAAATGTTCATTCTAGATGAAGTTATTGAGTTATTAGAAGAAAATAACGATTGGGAAAAAGAGATGAAAGTGAGGTTAGCTGTAATGGAAAATAATATAATTGAAATCAAGAATACCTTGAAAGCCTTTACTTCAACCGTACTCAAGGAGGATATGAATTCGGCGCCACTGGAATTGGCAGCGAATTCCGGTGAACAGGGGAATTCCAGTCTTCTGGTTCACCAAACAGCAATATCCATCCCGGATACTCCAAGGTATGAAGAGAAGTCAAAGGAAAGGAAGGCTGCAGCTTCCAGAGGATCCTTAAATGATAGCAGAACACAGTATCGTAGTGGAGAGCCAATCGTTAGTCGAGAAGATAGCCTCAGGACTGCACCTGTTGCGCAGATACAAGAGGATAGGGCACAAAGATGCACCTCTAAGTCTGGAAACACCGACAGTGGAAGTCAAAGAAGCAGCGAGTACCCAACAGAAGAAGTCTCTAAATTGAAACGGATGAATAAATCAGGAAATGACTGTTCAAAAGTTGAACATCAAAGTAAGATAACTGATACCAGTCTCCCACAGTCAGTAGTACCTTGGACACAAAATAAGAAGGCACATGGATGCACATCCAAGCCTATGAATTACCACAGTAACGGAGTGGGAGTATATTTCAAAGAAGATGTTCACTTACCACCAAGGACAATGACCATACAACCAGCACTACTCAAGAAGCCGAAACGACTTACCACCGATTCTATCGTAATTCAATCTATGGACTCGATCAACGGAATATTGGTAGCCCGATCCATTTGTCACAAAAACCAAGAAATACCTGTAAAACTGATTAACGTTCTCAATTGTGCTGTAGTGATTCAGCGAAAACAAATAATAGCCAGAGCATTTGAAACAGAATGTGAAGTCCTAAGTAAACAGGAAAAAAGAAGAAAAACAATTGGCTCTGTGAGCATGCAAGATACTGAACTTATTCTTGAGCGGCTTCAGCTATCTAATCCACAAGGAGAAGGAGAAAAAGAACTTGTAAAATTGATCACGGAATATATCGACATATTCAGAGCTCCAACACACAAATTGACTTGTACTTCTCGAGTAAAACATCGAATTATAACAGAAAATGTACCACCTATCTCAAAAAGACCTTACCGAGTACCCTACCAACGTCAGAAAATACTGGACAAGGAAATTCAAGATCTTCTAGAAAATGAAATCATACGTGAATCTTCATCACCATGGTCATTTCCAGCAATATTGGTAGAGAAGAAATTGCATCCTGGAGAAGAACCCCAATTTCGTCTATGTATCGACTATAGAGATCTTAATGCAATCACAAAAACAGATTTCTTTCCCTTACCAAATCTCCAAGAAACCTTAGATCAATTGACTGGCTCCAGTATTTTCAGTGTGTTAGATTTGGCTAGTGGATATTTCCAAGTAGAACTCGACCCACGAGATCAGGAGAAAAGTGCATTTACCACCCCTACTGGCCATTATGAATTCAATCGCATGGCTATGGGCTTAAAGAATTGTCCAGCAACTTGGCAAAGACTGATGTATTCGGTTCTAGCCCATTTAACTGGAAACGAATGTCTTGTCTACTTGTATGACGTAATAGTGTTCAGCTCATCTGACCTAAATGAACACCTCAACAGACTGAGACATGTATTTGATAGAATGAGAGCCAGTAATTTGAAATTCAAACCAACCAAATGCCAATTTATGAAGAATGAAGCCAAGTATCTGGGACACATCATATCAGCAGCTGGATGTCAGACAGACCCCGAAAAAACAGAGATAGTCCGTAATTACCCTCGTCCATCCACCGTAAAAGAAATACGAGCTTTTCTAGGACTTTGTGGGTTTTACCGCAAATTCGTGCCGAGATTTTCTGAAATATCTCAACCACTTACGAATCTCACCAAGAAAAATAACCCCCTTTGTTTGGAAGGAACCACATGAACAGGCTTTCCAACATCTGGAACAGGCTCTCATTACTCCTCCTATTTTGAAGTACCCAAATTTTCAAAAACAATTTATTGTAAATACAGATGCCTCCGCTACTGCTATTAGTGGAATCTTGAGTCAAGAATATGATAATATTGAACATCCAATCTGTTATGCTAGCCGAACCTTGAACTCAGCAGAAAGACGCTATTCAACAATAGAGCGAGAATGTTTGGCAGTAATTTGGGCTGTGAAAAAGTATAGGTGTTACCTGACTGGAACTCATTTCACCATTATTAGCGACCACCGACCATTGGTGTATCTTTTAACCATAAAAGATGCCAGTTCAAGGCTTGCCAAATGGGCAATGTTCTTGATGGAATATAGTTTTAATATCAAATACCGCCCGGGAAAGAGAAATGGAAACGCTGACGCATTAACCATGCTAAGAGAGGTAGAACTAGAGGAGACATCTACAGAGGCAACTTGTAGTCCATTAGCTGCAATAGCTTTGGTAACTCAGGAAGAAGAGCAGGAGTATAGCCCAATGTTATCGACTATTTGGACGAAGGAGGAACTAAGTGAATTGCAGAGAGCAGACCCTATCATTTCGCAAATAATACCACAAGTATTGGACGACGATAACCAATTTGATCTATGCCCAGATAATATCCTTTACGTTAAGAGAAAAGAAGGGGACCGCAATGACAAATTGTATGCACCTAAAGCCATAGTGAAGGAAATTCTACAAATATACCATGACTTCCCTATGCCTGGTCATGCAGGACAAAAGAAAACCCTAGATGCAATACACCGGGATTCCTTCTGGAGAGGGATGAGACAAGATGCTATAAAATATTGCAATGCATGCCATTCTTGCAATTTACGGAAAACCAATTACCAACCTCCCGCAGAACTACAGAAACTACCATTTCCATACGCTACGTTTGGGCGTATTTCTATGGATTTAGTTGGACCTCTCAACCAAACCAAAGATGGAAATAAATATATCCTCACTGTCATGGATTACCTAACAAGATACCCAGAATGTATTCCACTTCCAAATATAACAGCAGATACGGTAGCTAGAGCTTTCGTAACAAACATCATCACAAAATATGGCACACCTCGACAATTACTAACGGATTGCGGTCAGCAGTTTGTCTCAAAATTATTTAAAGAGATATGCAAAATGTTGGAAATCAAGAAACTTCAAACTACTCCATATCACCCTCAATCAAACGGAATGATAGAACGAAAGCACCGATCTCTAAAAACCACTTTATCGCATTATGTGACCGAAGACAACGATTCGTGGGACAGATGGTTACCATTCGCCACCATGGCATATCGCAATCACGTGCACGGATCAACTCAAGAAACTCCATTTTTCTTGATGTACGGTAGAGATATGGAAATGCCATTACATTTAATAACTAAACATGCACAGGTTCGTTATGACTTAGATGACAATTATGCAACAGAAATGGTTCAGAGAATGCAAATAGCGCATGAAGTGGCTCGATCAAATCTGAATAAACAAGTCGAAAAACAGGTGCAAAGATATAATCGAAAAGCCAAACCGACAACACTTAACTTAGGAGATCGTGTATATCTTTACTCGCCCGCCGTCAAGGCTGGACGTCATTTAGCTCATAAATTTTATCCCAAGTACTCAGGACCGTACCGAATAATTGAAGTGTTAGGACCAGTAACCTATCGTATTAAAGAAATCAATGGAAGAAAAGATCAAGTGGTACATGCCAACCGACTAAAAAGATATCGGGGATTGGAAGATATGGATGAGGAAGAAAATGATCGAACAATTCCTAAACATCTGGTAGAGAGAACCCCTCAACCAGTTATTGATACTAATCCAAGTAAAATCATAAGATTACCGCAAGAACAAACAGATCCAGGGAATTCTGAACATCTTAACACATGCAATGAAGAATTAAATCCTGAGGATCACGAAAACATAGAAGAACACGATAATGACGAACCACTTGAAATATCAACCACTGATGTTTCAGAAGAAGAGGAAGAAGAGGATAACGAAGAGGAGGCAGAAGGAGAAGGAGAAGATAATTCTGAAAATGAAAGAAAGATTGAGGAAGTGAATGAAGAAAACTGTGAGGAAGACCTGGAGCACAACGAAACACAGGACAATATGAATACTCAAGTATCGCAGTCTAGGTATAATACTAGGTCACAAGGGCAGGCAGAGGACCATGATTGGATTCTCAAAAGGGCCATTTAACAACAGCAGGGCGATCCAACTCCCCACCACCACCCTATGAGCACGAAAATATCGCCCCAGGTGTTGGGCCTATGATACCTCAAAGGCCACCCCTGAACCGTTCTGTGCCATACCGGGCACCTAACCCAGGACAGCGAGAGGACCAGCCTGGATCTACCCAAGAAGCCCAGGAGTCAAACACCCCGACCGAGCGATGGGTTTATCAAATGGGACGTAACCTGAAGGTTACCATTAAACGTCAACTGAGTGAGTCATTTGATTTTATAGATATAGGTTTCGTTAGACTATACTCGCATGTAATTATCTTTATTTCATAATTTACCAGAGTAGAGATGAGTATAGATATTGGAAATTGTCTAAAATTTTCGTAGGTAGTAGTATAGTGTGAAAAAAAATGCAATAATTTTAATTTATAATAGAAACCTAGTTATATTATTCAGGTATAGGAATTTTGCATGAACGACTCTATATATTTATCGTAAGAGAGGTCTGCAGGTACCTACCAAAGATCATTCAAATATCTCATTCATTTTATTTGTTGATACTATAATTTACTGGGTCACAACTTTATATAAACAATTTCGAGGATTTTGTAAGATTCTCTTGATGTTTCATGAGTGAAGTTCACGTAATAATAGCGCTGGAAAGAAATACAGATCATGATCTATATATAGCAACGAAATTCATATGTTAAAATATGGAATTTCGTCTACGAGGGATGGATCGAATGTAATGAACGCGAAGACTCGACCAAAAATATCATAACGAATACTAATGCTAGACACTTTACACTTATAGGAAGTAGAAGGTCGTTTTAATTAGGTCAATGAATATTTAGGTATCTGAACTCGAATGCATTCAATAAGTATTAGAAGGATAGATTGATAGAGCAATATTATTACGTGAATTAACTCTTGTTGGAAATATGAATATTTGTTTCAAATCCCAAGAAATGCATATATGTAAAAGGTTTATTATTAGGTACTTTACCTTTGTAACATTGTTGATAGTGGCACTTGAAGAACAGGAACAGCAGAAAGATGTGAATAAAAGTTAGAAAAGAGTGTACAGGGAATTTATAACCTAAGTAACTGAGCCACAGCAGAGGGGCGGGCCAAAGATAGGTAGAGGCCAGATGAATTATTACAAAAATCAATTAGTTTAAAATCTTTTCAGATGAACATTGAAATCCTTTTTCTGTACTTAATTTTAAGTAATACCCAAGGTCAACTGACATCGATTTTTGCAAAATGATTAATGATAAAAATCCATTAGATTAAAAACTATTTCTGAAAACATCCGAAGCCACTCTTTTTGCACTTTGATTCGAGGTCAATTCAACTAAGCGAAAATCTAATGAATTCTGATCAAATTTATGACCAAATCTCAGTATAAAAGCAGGGGGTTTTGGCATAAAAGTCAGTCTTGATCGAACTCTTGATACGAAGTCTCATGTCTTGAACCAGTAACTCTGCTAAACAGTCTAGTTATACGTGATATGTAGTTGATATTAGGAATTGCTTAAAAGTCTGTACCTAGTGAACATATTGTGTTGCTGCAAAAGATGTGTATCGAGAATTATTGAACTTTTATAAAACTGTATTAACTTTTCAAAGTGACCCGGTATAATAGTGCGAGTGTACATCATCCTGTCATCATGTATAACCAACCAATATTATGTAAGCACATCTGTTTTACTTCCATGTCAACTCTGCCTGTCCATATTATGATGATTGCTGAATAGAGATTTATGTATTTTGAACTGCCGTATTAATGTCTATATACACCAATCTTACTCCTGCCTAAGTATTCACGAACCCAGTGAATCAGTAACTTTGTGAAGACCCCTGTATAGGCCAACCCAAGAAAAGGGGTGCTTTACAATGGCATCCAGAGGTGAAATCATGCTAGAAAATTCAATTATGAAAATATAGGTACATACACCCATCTAGTTCGCGTGACCAACCTTAAAACATGATTCGATCGGCATCTTTCGATCCTCCAGCAATGAAAAGAAACTTTCCTCCTGGTAGCCTCTTGAAGGAATCCATCAAATACTGGCTCAAAAATTTTATGAGTGCCATTTTATTTGGTGTTGATTTCAGAAAATTCCTGTAGTTTGGCACTGGTCGACTTCCTCTAATACTAAATATTCCTAGATTATGATGTCCACGTCTCTCCATGTCTTTTATGGAATCCTTGATATCATATCTATCGAATACCAGAGAAACTGAATCACAGCGAGAATATTTTTTGAAAATGAAAAGCATTCTTTGAAGTATCTTCTCTGCCAAATCGTTGAGAGTCTTGAAAGATTTCTCATTCACTTCATTCAGAATGACCATTCCATCTATGAAATAGACACTAGTCGTTGAACAAGTATCCGCCAATATGTTACAATGAAGATATAACTTTTTGGCAAGGTGTTATTCTAGTCCTATCTTCATGAAAAAGAGAGAGTGGGACTGGTATGAGTTCGTAGGGTAAAATATTAGTGAAATCTGAATCTTGGAACTGAGCTGCACTTGTAATTATTCTGAACATAAACTCTGGATTCATTTTACTATTCTTTCCTCCTTATAGCCAATTCGATCATCAGTGAAGTTTGACATTTTGAAACGACTGACAGTTTTCCAGAAACTAACAGTGCGTATTTTGGTGAACCTGTACTCTCGACCATGGGGCGATGTCGTAATTTCTCATTATATATGTGGATGATGATGACAAAAAATGTCCCTGATGTTTAATTATTGTGCCCTGTTCAAGTACGGCAGACTGTGCGGTCTATCGTTCAATAACCCAATCATGGGGTATAACTTATAGTCGGTGGTATTTCCTGGAAACATCGTCTCGCATACCGGGTAGCGGGCGGTAGTTACAGGTGTACTTACAGTAAAACGCTTATATCGAGAAATCTGTTCAAGATAGATCTTCATATAATTGATACGAAATGATCGTTATGAATTTCCGCAGTTTTTGATGTGAAAAAAAAGTATCGTTCATTGGTCGAATAAGCTATTTATTGGGTGTTGAAGCAAACTGAAATGTGATGAAAAAGTGTTATCCTCTTATTCTCTCAAATTTTTAACATATTCCCAAATTTCCAAAAATATATATACCTATATCAAACTGTAGTCGAATGTTTTCTCTATAATATGGAGAAAAAACTCATTTCCCTATCTCCTATCATAGTTGTAATATATCAACCTGATTAGAGAAAACAGGAAATTAAATTTTTTTGACATTCATCCCAATATTTTTTCTCTCGACCAATGGAGAGTATCGTAAATCTTCAAAACACATGTAAGAACGATGCATATAATATAATTTCAAGATTCCATCAAGTAATACTCCATGATTGGGTTACTCGATGAATAGAAGACTTTTCGCAAGAGATCTGCTGTTTTGCTTGTCTTCAGATTGTGAAAGTGTGGATGCGTTTCGTCTGGAAACGTTCCACTCCGCGTACAATTCAACGAATTACGGGTTGCCTGGTTGTTAGGTATACAAAGAAGTGATTCGCTCTATCAGTGAAACTCATTGTGTGGTCGATCATACATTTATTCCGATTCTGAATACCATTTACTTGAATAAAATGTTCTTGGAGTTGAAAACTTCTTACTCTTTCTCGGTCAACAGACGTCTACTCAATTTTTTTGTTCTAAAAGAACGGAAATTACAAAACTGTCGGTACCTATCTATAACACAATGAAAACCGAGTGGTACATATGTGAACTATATTGAAATTATTCATATGTGATCAACTATTACATACCTTATAGACCACACGTTTTCGCAAAGTTTATATGACAAAACAATCACAAATATTTTTCACAGAAACATCAAAATTTCACGAAATATACACAGTCCCATTAATAATTATCGAAAACATAACCTTATAATATCGGATTGGTGTATTTTCTGCTTGCTTGAAACGAATAAAGTGACTCAGAATTTTTGCAGCATCTGTGGTACATATTATATGTACCGTTCAGACTGAAAGAGGAAATAATTTGGGGCAGAAAGTGCAAATTTTTGTTGGTCTCACGAAAGGCAATATCCCAATTTATTAAAACTTTTGGAAGTTTTTAAGAATACTTCAAAGAAGTTTTGATAGAGTTGTTCGACAAATATCGAGGTAGACTACAAATGGATGTGCTGTTCTAAGCTTTTTGTCGAGTTCGTCTGTCTGCATGGTATTGCTAGTGATAGAATGATAACCGAACGTTTGAAGAAGATTTTCCGTAGAAGTTTTCATGAACAAGTGAGAGGTTGCCGTTGTTCCAATGATGTCAAGGAGTAGGTGAGTGTGGCATCACCAACTAGGTGAATTAGTTTGATGTTTAAATATCGACTATGTGAACTCCGTAATCATCAAAGATACAACATTTTTGGAAACAGCAACTACTCCAACATGATTTTCTTTAATATATCAGGTGACCTTGGACCATAGGCGCCACCAGATAAAAATAGGATATAGGGCGGACAAAATTCGAAGATGAAATCGGGTAACCTACGAAGGAAAACTGAGTGTGAATACTCAAAGCTAATATTAATCTGTGTAAATCTCGAAATGTCATCTCCAACCATTCAGAACTTGAAGACTAATTTTCCATGATATTGACCATATCCACTCGTCCAAACTGAACCCATCACTAGTTCTTGATTTTCAGATTTTCGAACAGCCTCTGTGAATCTGAGATAGAACAATCAATAAAACAATAATTGATCTTCGCATTGTCGAGTTTAGACGAAAATGTAGTTTACCTAACAAATACCGAAAGTCATACTTTTCCGCACCTGTTTATTCAGATATAGAGAAATACATTGAGAATTCGCATTCGGTATGTGATGGAATTATCAATTCTTCCACAGTATATTCAACAGAAAACAACTACTTTCCTGGCTGCGATTTTACTAAATATACTGTACGCTAGCACGAACCACGCCGACCGTAATATCTCATCTTCGAAGTACTTAGGCAAAACTAAGAAACTATTTATCCTTAACGAACTAACCTATCCCTGATTGCAATATTCGTGGAAGGAAAACCGAATGGAGTGTAAAAAACATTGATTAATAATATATTTCAAAAGTTGAGTTCTTATTCAACAATATTGAATAAAATGAGACTGTTTATCCTAAACGCACTAACCTATTTGACTTCAAATATTTTATGAAAAAGGAAAACCAGAATGAAGTAAAAAAACAAAAAAGTTGCAGAAGAAAGTTCAAGTTCACAGCGATTCGAGCCATAGACCTTCAGACTGAAAGTCGACAGCGCTAACCAGTAGACCATTTGGGTGTATGAATTTACTGCGTACAAGAGATTGACAACGAGAGAGCTTCAGTCGAATTCGTGTCAAAATCATAAAAAGTGTATTCTTGCGTTCGAGCACAGTATATTCAGTGCGATGTGCTGACTCCGAGTATATCGGTAATGTTTGGAGATATGACTTATTATGGTGGGCGTGGTTTGTGCTAGCGTGCAGTATATTTAGTAAAATCGCTTCCTGGCTATATGTTACGACGAACATTTAATTATATCTTGTGAACACTATAACAACTCTTTTGATGTTTTGGAAAAGAGAGAGATTTTGATTTGTTATAGGCACGGCAGCTCGCTTGTTTGGGAGCAGGTTGTGAGTTAGTTCTTTTTATTGTTCACTAGTGGGGTTATCCTTTCGTCAGGCGCCACTCAGTTTTCACGTCTGAATTACTGAGAAAAAAATCCAAGATATAAATATGAGCCAAAATAACTGTTAACTGATTTATTCACCTTAACATGCCAACATTAGGTATTCAAAATGGTGGTGAATATGTTCTATGATTATACTCAGTACAAGGGTAGATTTCCCTTCATATAGGCCTATACTTTGGGTTCACGGAGTCTCTAACAGACCCAATAATTCTATTAAATGTAAAATCCGATCTTAGACTGTTATGTGTTAGCTACAAGTGTTTAAACATCTCATGACATTAGACAGTGAAAAATAACTATTTGAATGTCCTCAGACAGGAAAAAAAATATGTAGATTAAATGTCCCCAGACAGGGAAAAAAAGTATATATTAAATGTCCTCAGACAGTGAAAAAATATGTAAGTGAAATGTCTTCAAGACAGGGAAAAAATATATATGGAAAATTCTGACCTTAGCTGCAAGTTCTGGATTTTGAACCATGAGATTCCAACTGTGGTCCACTAGATCTCACTACCTGGATGAAACAAAGACACTCCTCCCTCAGTCGGCGGTAGGGGTTGTAATGACCAAAAATGATCTGTTGCTCTGTGGACTATTTTTGGTGTTCACAAGGCAAGAATAAATTGGTCGTCTAGCTCAGGAGAGAGGGGTGGTTCAATAAGATGAATACTCTAGGGAAGTCCCATGAAAACATATATAATTATAATAAATATATTACTATGATTATTATTGACTAACCTACGGTTATTATCGTTGCGTTGGTTGCTGGTCACTCTGACGTCCTAATGTACCCTAATGGCAGCGATCGTCAAGAAAAATGAGAAGAATGACAGGCGCTATTCTAACCTATTTAACCTTACATAATATAACATAACATTCATGATAGTCATGATCAGAGATAAGTTACCCACACATAAATTTTGGACAGTTATGATAGTTCCGCTGATATCCTCAAATATGGGAGGTAGTGATAATTATTTATACACTGGAACGCCAAATGAAAATCCTCACAACACATCAATTTTGGTTGTATAAATTCTAGAAATGGTTGTGAAAAGGTGTACACCTGAACTTTCAAACTGACGCCTATGTACAATATGTTTACAGTAAGTACCTAATTATACACATATCTACAAACTAAGCAGCCTAGCTTGAATTCCTGTCAAGCTAATCCTTCTGGTGATAATGACGACAAGCGAACACAGTAAACTTGTAATGATTTCAGGGCCGATTCTCTAGCAGGGCCAATTATCCCTTCTGAGGTCCACAAAGGGGGTTACAGGGCTAATCTAGGGTTACCTTATTAATAGAAGAACCAGTTCCTCTGCAGAGGACTTGGATAACTCCCTGGAGTCACAACAAAAGGTCCAAGACTCCCCAATAGGTCCAACACAGGATCCGAGCAGACCTGATACTGAGCTACCAGCTAGTTAAGCTCATCTATTATCTAAGCAGGCTGAGTGATAGCCAGATAAGCTATTGGTGGCTAGATAAGCATGCAGAATAGCAATATACAAAAAGGCCTGAAAATACATTTGTCTAAGCAAAGCAAGATGGCAAGCAGCAGAATGATAAGCAATGGTTAGGCAGGTTAATAACTAGGAGAGAAAAGATATGTTAGGTTGGTACTTTACCTTTGATTGTAGGTGGCCAAATGTGTCGAACTCGTGTTCGAAGTTTAATGATGGAGATTCAATAGAATATGAACTGTATATCCAACAATCTTGTTGATAGTATCCAATTAAAGCTAATTTCGATTACTATTGTTCAATATTCTGAATCCCTTTTGGAAAAATCCGCTAAGAAGCGTGAGCACGTTTTCTTTTCCAGAATCCGTCACAAAAAGATAGAAAATCTAGAAAAGGAGAGAAAACCGCTCTATCCGTCATCATATAAAACTTCCTTTAGGACAGGCTAAATCGCAAAAGGTATTCCCAAGCCCTATTTCATATTATTGCCCAGGATGAAGCGAGATGGGACACTTTGTAGCTAACCACCTGTCATGATTTTGGAAGTTTCCAATCTTATGTCAGTTGTCTCAACAATGACATCCATCAAGTTGATGACGTTTACGTCACGAACTACGATCTGTCACTACGATAATTGTCTAGAGACAGTCTGCAGTAAATACAGAAGAGGTGTCATATGTCACTTACGTCATCAATCAGACATTGACAAGTTGATAACTACCTTGACGTTTAAATAAATATGATGGACTGGAAATATGATATAATCATAACAATAACAATTACCAAAATACCATCGGACAATCTCACCTGGTACTGTCGGTTTATCCTGATTAATTGTGCCCCTCAAGCAAGGTGGCACTACCAAGGTAAGGTTTATATCCCACTAAACAGCTGAACAATAAAGGTGATATTTTCCAGGTGGAAGGTTGAAGTTACACTTTACTTCATAATCTTAAGGAGTCCTAACAGTGATCAATACCTATTGAATCATACGGAAACATCCGTATATGAGAACTACACCCATAGAGGGAACTTATGAGACGAAATCAACCCAAGGATCATGAGGGATTATCGGTTGGCAGAAGGAAGAAGGTGAGTGTTAAGTTTAGTGATGAAGATTCAATCTTTAGAGTGCTTAGTAAATACTGATATTATTCTTTATTCTAGGTTCAATCAGGAAACCATTTACCTCCAGTGTACGGGTATACTTGGTGAGCTGATGATAGTATGATAATGTACTAAGATACTATTAATAAATTGGTGAAACTAAAGGGTTTTTGTGCTAGTCATAACTGAACCGTAACAACTCCCCTCTTCCGTGAAGAAAGTTTTTTTTCAAAAAAAGAAACTGCTATGGGTTGCTAATAAGGTTCCTAGTCGAAGGATCCTGGAGAAGTCATCAGGTAGGTAGTTAGGTAGGATAGGTTATGCTTCCGGTCAGGTAAGTCCGTAAGTCAGGTACGTTCGTCATTGCATCCCTCAATCCTCGTCGTCAGAGTTCAACTCTGGGGGATGAGCCTTGAGGTCTTTAGCATGCCAAACTCCCTTACTTTTTCCATTGTTGTCCACCAACTCGTATGACCACGGTGACATTATCCTAGAGATAACATATGGCCCTTCATACTTTGGCGCCAATTTGGCGGTAAAGCCCTTGGTGGCGTCGGACAGCGCGTACTTACGCTTCCATACTTGTTCATGGACTTGAAATTTATCGTCCCTCCTCCGCAGATTATATCGATGTCGACTGGTCTCGAAACTCTGCTTGATTCGACTAGCTACATCATCGAACACTTGAGTCAAAGCTCCCGCACGAAGTTTCGGATCGAATGGGGTTTTGGGACATTCCAACGCATTCGCATCCTTTCCGGAAAGATGTATTTCCCGGCCAAACATTATGAAATTCGGAGTTAGTTTGGTAGTTTCGTGGCAAGATGATCGAATCGCACATGCTACCTTTGGCAAAAGTTTATCCCAGACACGATGATTATCTGCGACATAGGAGGATAGCATCGTCTTGATAACGCGGTGACAACGCTCCACGGGATTGGCTTGGGCATGGAAATTGGAAATATAGCCAGCCGCGATATTATACGTTGTGAGTATGCCCTGGAGGTTTTTACTTTTGAATTGCACCCCATTATCCATAATAACTTTTTGGGGGGCCCCGAACATCAAGACAACTTGATTTTCGAATATCTCCGTAACCTTGTTGGCGGTGGCTTGTCGAAGCGGAAATAGGAGTACGTATTTGCTGAAGATATCTTGGACTGATAGAATATAAGAATACCCTTGACTTGACCTAGGCAAAGGCCCTACTAAGTCCATGCTCAGAATCTGCCAAGGACGAGAGGTAGTTGGGGCTAAACTGAGTAGTTGTCCTGCGGGCTTCCGTTGTTCGGGTTTAGTCATTAGGCATACTCGACAACGACGAACATATCTGGCTACATCTTCCTTGAGCTTTGGCCAGTAATACTTAGCCGAAACACGGGAGCAGGTCTTAGAAATACCAACATGACCGCAAGTAGGCGGGTCATGATTATCACGTATGATTTCTTTCCTCTTCTCCTTAGGGACTACCAGTAGCCAACCGTCTGACTCTTCGGACAGGTCCGGATAAGCTCTGCTGACTCGTTTAAATAACTTCCCGCCTTCTAGGCGGAACAGTGGGTACTTGGCAGGCGTGATCTCCACTCTCCTGCACATGTTCGAGTACCATTTGTCCCTGGGAGGCTGTGCCTCCACAACCGGTTCGACAGCATCCACGCGCGGGACGGCCCTAGAAAGAGCATCCGGTACCACATGGTCTTTCCCTCGTCGGTGGATGATGTCGAAATCGTATTGTTGGAGTCGAACAGCCCATCGAGCAATACGTCCAATGGGATCCTTAATATTATTGATCCACTTCAAACTGAAGTGATCTGTCGTGACAGTAAACCTAGTGCCCTCTAAATACGGTCGCAACTTCTCTATCGCGAACAGGACTGCCAGACATTCCTTTTCTGTAGTACTGTACTTACGTTCGGCCTTGGAGAGCGATCTACTCAGATAACATATGACCTTCTCTTGGTGATCCTCTCCCACCTGAGTGAGCACAGCACCCAGTCCGTAATCGGAGGCATCTGTCTGTAGCGAGAAAGGAGGATCAAAATTTGGGCAGGATAAGATACAGAAGGCTGTTTCACAGTCTTCCGTCCATTCAAAGACCTTATTCTTCCGCAGAAGATTACATAAAGGAGCTGTGACGGTTGAAAAATGTGGTACGAACCGTCTGTACCAGGAGGCTAATCCTATAAGTCGACGAACATCTCCAACATTTCTCGGCGTGGGGATGTTTAGGATGGCCTCTACCTTTCCCGGGTCGACCATCAAGCCCGCCGCACCGACGACGTACCCGAGATATTTTAGTTCCGGCTTGCAGATGTGGCACTTGTCCTTATTCAGGGTAAGTCCTGCTTTTTGTAGCCGATTGAGGACTTCTTGGAGAACTTCTATGTGTTTTTCAAAGGAAGAGGTACAGATGATGACATCATCGAGGTAAACAAACACATATTGTTCCAAGTCGACTCCTATCACTCGGTCTATGAATCTCTGCCACGTAGCCGGGGCATTGTGCAATCCCATGGGCATCCGCCGAAACTGAAACAATCCTCTGTTGGGCACTACGAATGCCGTTAGAGGTTTTGACTCTTCTGCTAACGGTATCTGCCAATAGGCTGACTTGATGTCGAGCGTAGTCAGGTAATGGGCATCCCTCAATTTGTCGAGCGTCGCTCCAACAAATGGCAGCGGATAGGCATCACGAGTGGTAACCTTGTTAAGTTGCCTGAAGTCCACCACGAACCGGTATCGTCCATCGGGCTTTTTAATCAGTAGGATTGGTGAGGCCCAAGGGGAACTCGAAGGTTCAATCACGCCATCTGCCAACATCTTTTCTAGCTCTTCATTGACCTGTTTTTGAAGAGTAGGTGAAAGAGGGTAATGTCGTTGTTTAAGTGGAGGCGATTGCGTCGGAATTACATGCTCGACCAGGGAGGTACAGCCTAGGGTACTACCCATTTGTCGAAACGCCTCCTCAACTAGCTTATCTAGTCTACTCCTCTGATCCTGGGTTAATGAATCCATAGAGACAAGAGCCACTTCTGGCTTTAGATGATCCTGATGATTCTTGAAAAACCATTCTCCGGAAAACATATCGGGGACTATACGCATTTTCCTCCAAAAATCCATCCCCAGGATGAGTGTATGTGGCATCGAAGGAATTACCAATACTTCTAGGGTACTAACCCTTCCATTGAGTTCTAGAGGTAGGGATATTTTCCCTTTTATCGCACAGGTCTCTCCGCTGGCTACAGTACAAAATTGAGTGTCTGCCCTTTTAAGGGCACAGTGTGACCTTAACAATTCCCAACCGGGTCCTCCTAGAATGGTGTTTGTAGCTCCGGAGTCTAGTAATCCCAACAATCTTCGCCCAAAAATTTTCACCTGTAAGTATGGCCTAGTATCGTCCTTGGCGTGAGCCAAGACATAATCGAGGATGATTTGGTGTTTATGGATGGCCGTAGATGGAGGTTGATTCACCACTTGGCCTAATGGCGACCTCCTCTCGGGTTTTTTCGACACCGAGGACAAGAGTCGGAGGTCACATTTTCCTTGCCACATTTGAAACAGAACTTCCTTCGAGGTTCTGGACACTGACGAAATCTATGTTCTGAATTGCCACAGTTCCAACATACCGCTGCCTGAGGTCTATCAGTATGCATGTCATGACACCTGTTAGATTGTTCTTCAGGGTGTCTGTCCGTGTGTCTGTCGTTTTGTCTGGTAGGTTGTCGTTCAGGATGTCTGTCGGCATAAGAGGAGCGATTGATTGAAGACTCGGGGGAAGAATTAGCGAAACTAACCAAGGGTTGTTGAGAAGCTATGGGTCCGGAATTCACAGCAGAGACTGAGTTCTGTTGAGTTATCTTGCGATAGGCTAGTTCGGGTTCTAAGAGAGATCTATAGGAAGTAGATGGTGGAGTGAATCTCTGAACTCTGAGCTCAGTTTCTTCCACGGATCGACTTAATCGGGTTAGATCGGTAATTGTTTTGATCTCACATAGAGCCAACTGGGTTTGGATATGGGGAAGGAGATTACGACGGATTATATTGACCCTAGCCTCATCGTTAGGAATGGTTTCTAGTTTTCGGAATAAGTTCTCCATGGCTGTTACATAAGTAAGTACTTTTTCCTGAGCTCCCTGTGTCCTTTTGCGTATTTCGTCCCATAGGCTATACTCATAATCATATGGACGGAACGCTGCACGCAATTGACTGACAAGGTCATCCCAATCCTGGAATTTTCCTGTCCTGAACCACAGTAACGCATCCAGAGTAAATATTTCCGGTGCCCAACGAAGAAGACTTGCCTTGGGAATACCTCTAGCGATCCGTAGTTCCTCTACCCTTTCTAGAAATTCGTTTACGCTAGATCTACCATTGTATCGCAAATTAAATCGGTTTAGGTCTCTCCATTGGGTGTCGGTGAGAGGATACAATCCACTCAACTTATCATTGGGAATAATTGGAGACATTTGAAGATTATTGAATCTTTGTTGTAATGCCACAGATGGGTCCATGGTTAAATCGACTAATCGAGTAGAGTTGTTACACTGTACTCTTCTCGACGTTTCATTCGGTGAGGAGGGTGGAAAAATCTCATCAGGAAACGATACTCGGGGCTTAGAGTAACAAGGAATCGGTGCGTCGCCTACATTCTGATGAGACATAAAGGAGGCTAGAACCTCCTGATAAGTACCAGAAGGGCCTTGGGAAGCTGAGTCATCCGACGCTTTTTGAGTCCTCGGTTCCGAGGATACTTCAGCCGGCTCGTCGGTCAGGTCGATAAGGTCGGTTGTTACAACCATTGGAGGGGGAGGTTGTTGGAATGACGTTGGAGTCAAAGGGGGAACCGGAGTGTCAAGTAAAGATTGGTTGTTTTGGGGTGTTGGCTCCAGTACATCTCTTGGTCTTGAAGTTGTACCAAGACCCTCAAATACTAAATTTAATTCACCAATTAGTTGAGCACAGCGACTAACTAATTGATTCCGCACGCCTTCGACCGCCTCGGTCTTGCCCTTAATTCTCCCCAATCTCAAGGATAAGTGTATAAGCCTACTATAAATTCTTCGAAATTCGTTGTCTCCATTTTCATGATCGAATTCTGAAATAGACTTTTCCAAATCACCTAGTTTCTGTTTGCAAATAACGATTTCATTATCGATATCCAGAAATGCTTGGACTATGACTGCTCCCGGATGTTTTTTTTCCAACCGAAAAATTTCTCTCAATGCAATTCTTTTTTTCTCTACTGTATTTCCTATCGGTAATCCACGTATATAAAGCTCGTAAGTTAACTCGTCACCCAAAAGACGATTTACTTCCATTTTATAATTTTAATAAACTCTACCCCACCCCTTCCAGAAGAGGAATGAAAACTATAAAAAAACAACACTTTGCTTAGACAAACCAATCTCCAGGGATCTGACCCATAAGATGTCACAATACTATCTTGGTTTTATGGTTTTCACAACCGCCAAGCACACTACCCAAACCGAGCTGCAAAACTGAAAACTTACCAAGCAGCAATCCCGACAGTTATATCTAACAGCATAAGAATGAGAAAAATGAATTTAATTTATTTTCACCCTGTATAAAAAAACAGATCTTCCAACTTATTTATATCAGTTGGTATTGAAGAAACTATTTCCGCTATCAATTAAAATTATTCCTTAAAACAATAACCTCTTCGGTGGTATCCAAAAAAAAAATCACCCTGTATATTGAATTTGAAAAAAAAAATATTTTCTGGATTTGAGATGATTCACGAAAGTAGGTAATCAATATGAATTAATTATCTGCAGACTGATTTCACCCTGTATATTTCCTATAAATTAGACCAAAATGATAAAACTATGTAGAGGTGTCTGATTATATATTTTTTTTTTTTTTTTTTTTTTTTTTTTTTTTTTTTTTTTTTTTGTAGGTATACCCTGAAATCAGTACATTTTCGCCATGTTCCGAGAAAAACAACTAGCTTTCAAAGTACCTACCATGCAACCAACTAGCAATTTGATAATAAGCGTTTTTTTTTCCAATTACCAATGATTAAACCTACGTTGTGGGCGCCAAACTTGTAATGACCAAAAATGATCTGTTGCTCTGTGGACTATTTTTGGTGTTCACAAGGCAAGAATAAATTGGTCGTCTAGCTCAGGAGAGAGGGGTGGTTCAATAAGATGAATACTCTAGGGAAGTCCCATGAAAACATATATAATTATAATAAATATATTACTATGATTATTATTGACTAACCTACGGTTATTATCGTTGCGTTGGTTGCTGGTCACTCTGACGTCCTAATGTACCCTAATGGCAGCGATCGTCAAGAAAAATGAGAAGAATGACAGGCGCTATTCTAACCTATTTAACCTTACATAATATAACATAACATTCATGATAGTCATGATCAGAGATAAGTTACCCACACATAAATTTTGGACAGTTATGATAGTTCCGCTGATATCCTCAAATATGGGAGGTAGTGATAATTATTTATACACTGGAACGCCAAATGAAAATCCTCACAACACATCAATTTTGGTTGTATAAATTCTAGAAATGGTTGTGAAAAGGTGTACACCTGAACTTTCAAACTGACGCCTATGTACAATATGTTTACAGTAAGTACCTAATTATACACATATCTACAAACTAAGCAGCCTAGCTTGAATTCCTGTCAAGCTAATCCTTCTGGTGATAATGACGACAAGCGAACACAGTAAACTTGTAATGATTTCAGGGCCGATTCTCTAGCAGGGCCAATTATCCCTTCTGAGGTCCACAAAGGGGGTTACAGGGCTAATCTAGGGTTACCTTATTAATAGAAGAACCAGTTCCTCTGCAGAGGACTTGGATAACTCCCTGGAGTCACAACAAAAGGTCCAAGACTCCCCAATAGGTCCAACACAGGATCCGAGCAGACCTGATACTGAGCTACCAGCTAGTTAAGCTCATCTATTATCTAAGCAGGCTGAGTGATAGCCAGATAAGCTATTGGTGGCTAGATAAGCATGCAGAATAGCAATATACAAAAAGGCCTGAAAATACATTTGTCTAAGCAAAGCAAGATGGCAAGCAGCAGAATGATAAGCAATGGTTAGGCAGGTTTATAACTAGGAGAGAAAAGATATGTTAGGTTGGTACTTTACCTTTGATTGTAGGTGGCCAAATGTGTCGAACTCGTGTTCGAAGTTTAATGATGGAGATTCAATAGAATATGAACTGTATATCCAACAATCTTGTTGATAGTATCCAATTAAAGCTAATTTCGATTACTATTGTTCAATATTCTGAATCCCTTTTGGAAAAATCCGCTAAGAAGCGTGAGCACGTTTTCTTTTCCAGAATCCGTCACAAAAAGATAGAAAATCTAGAAAAGGAGAGAAAACCGCTCTATCCGTCATCATATAAAACTTCCTTTAGGACAGGCTAAATCGCAAAAGGTATTCCCAAGCCCTATTTCATATTATTGCCCAGGATGAAGCGAGATGGGACACTTTGTAGCTAACCACCTGTCATGATTTTGGAAGTTTCCAATCTTATGTCAGTTGTCTCAACAATGACATCCATCAAGTTGATGACGTTTACGTCACGAACTACGATCTGTCACTACGATAATTGTCTAGAGACAGTCTGCAGTAAATACAGAAGAGGTGTCATATGTCACTTACGTCATCAATCAGACATTGACAAGTTGATAACTACCTTGACGTTTAAATAAATATGATGGACTGGAAATATGATATAATCATAACAATAACAATTACCAAAATACCATCGGACAATCTCACCTGGTACTGTCGGTTTATCCTGATTAATTGTGCCCCTCAAGCAAGGTGGCACTACCAAGGTAAGGTTTATATCCCACTAAACAGCTGAACAATAAAGGTGATATTTTCCAGGTGGAAGGTTGAAGTTACACTTTACTTCATAATCTTAAGGAGTCCTAACAGTGATCAATACCTATTGAATCATACGGAAACATCCGTATATGAGAACTACACCCATAGAGGGAACTTATGAGACGAAATCAACCCAAGGATCATGAGGGATTATCGGTTGGCAGAAGGAAGAAGGTGAGTGTTAAGTTTAGTGATGAAGATTCAATCTTTAGAGTGCTTAGTAAATACTGATATTATTCTTTATTCTAGGTTCAATCAGGAAACCATTTACCTCCAGTGTACGGGTATACTTGGTGAGCTGATGATAGTATGATAATGTACTAAGATACTATTAATAAATTGGTGAAACTAAAGGGTTTTTGTGCTAGTCATAACTGAACCGTAACAGGGTTAGGTGTGCTAGGAAAACTGGATCCCCACACAGTTGACAGGAGTCACAACCACCTGGAGACCTGGGCACTTGATCTATCCCAGGACAACTGGATTCTGCACTGCAACTCTGGCTGACGGGTCCACAGGCTGCCACCAGGGCAAGCTCTCCTACCATCCAAGCTGGACCAGGACGTCTCACTATCTGACTGGGCTCTGGGAGTTCAGGCTCCAAAGTAACAAAATCCTAGGGATGAAGGATCAATCAACCATACCGGGAGTCTGAACTCCCCTGGACTTCCTGACAGAAGTTAGGATCACTGGCTATCTGAACCAGTAGGGCTGCTAGGGTCTCGCACTGTTGGCAGCAAGGATTCTGTCAGAAATTCCAGGCTGTCGGGTCCTATAGATGCCCAGAGACATACACAAGAAATCAACAGGGTCTTGCTTCCACCTTCAAGTGTGTTGGTGACTCAGGCTTCAAAGCACGAAGATCCCTCAGGTGCCTCAACCATCGAAAAAAGTGTCCAAGTGATGTCCAAACAGTGAAGTCCAGAAAACAGTTCAAGATTTTTAAATGCCCATAGTTGATGAATGATTCGATTTTTAGTGATCCATCCAGTTAACAGTGTTGATTGATAAAATTCAAGTCCAGAAACATGCCATGTGGTCAACAGAAAATGGAGTTCATATCATCCACTTCTGTACCCCGTACTCCCCTGTATAAGGCCGTGATATCTGAAATATAGATATTCCATCGAATATCATTCACACAAAATGAGATTTAATATTTCTTACCTTCCTATCGGAAAGGCCTAACACAAAAGTAGGTGTCTACCACCTGACTTGATCGCACGAGAGCCAAAATCAAAAAGGGCTTCATTTTGCTTCAACACATGAAACCTTTTCGCAAGAGAAGGAAGCAGCAAGAAGGATGAATAAACGGAAATTGCTCAAATAACAAGTTTCCGTCAATCAGAGCACTTGTGATCTATTCAAAAAAAATAATACAAACCAAATTCCGTCTCTGCGCAGTGTCAATCTAGCCACCCAAATAATATGATTCAAGTCAGATTCAGGGATGCAACTTGAAAGAAATATTAAATATCGATCATGAAATCGATAGTCGATACGATAGTCGATACATTAGTCGATTCACCAGTCGATACAACATTGTGAATATCCCTGCACCATTACAGGCCACTGCCACTAAACGCGACAAACAGTCTTCTACTGGTAAGAGACTATGATGGAAACAACAATATTCATGGGCATCTGACAAATGTGTAAGGTTGGATAAGAAGTGGACTAAAATAACCTAACAGTCATTCAGTCATGGACATTGAAAATGAAAACATTTAACAAGATGGAATTATGTAAAGTACCTCAAAACCTAGAAAATAAATCATTGAGTTACGCAGTGCATCTCTACAAAGCTTCCCCATTACCTATTTGCAGAATTCACACTATGGAACACGAAAAGGCAAATTTTTATGTTACATTCACCCCCTTCCTTGGATATAAAAAATAGGCATTGAAACATGACTATTTTTTATACTCGGAATCTATATGTACAGACAAAAAATTCTTAATATTAAATTGAGCTCAATTTGCCTATTTACTAATTCCTATCATCTATGAATTGAGGCTAAGCTTAATTCAACCTACAATCTACCTTAACCTGTATCTACAATGGTATGTACGAATCACTTTCGTGATGTGTTCAGTAACCTCTTCATGATCATGATTCCTACTAATTGTCACATGCAGATTCCTCATCACTATGGATTCTGGAGACATCAGTAAGTGATTCATGATATGGTTTTAAATCTTCAACATGCCAAGTTTTGGCGTCTGAGCCATATTGGTACTTCAAAACATACACTAGTTTTGATTTTTTCTTTGCCACCGTACAAAGAGTGTAGCGTGGAGCTAACTTTTGAGCAAAACTGTTTGCAGCATTCGAGAGGACCCGGTTCCTCTTCCAAACCTTGTCTCCTACGAAAAATTCTATGTTCCTCCTCCGTAAATTATAATGTTTGGCATTAATTTTATATGATAAATTCGATGTATTTTGAACATCCCTAGAAATGTCAGATAAGTTACCCAGGTTCTGAGCCCATCGCTCTCTACTGGTTGTATCTAATTGTACATCTCCTTTTCCATAATATTTGCCTGAACAGGGAACCTCACGTCCGAAATTCAAAAAGGCAGGGCTGTAACCT
This sequence comes from Phaedon cochleariae, assembly GCA_918026855.4. Taxonomy (NCBI): domain Eukaryota; kingdom Metazoa; phylum Arthropoda; class Insecta; order Coleoptera; family Chrysomelidae; genus Phaedon; species Phaedon cochleariae. The sequence goes on from OU896723.1 coordinate 11,061,072, forward strand.
GTCACATCGTGTACCGCAGTTCTCATAGCATATGCTATTCTAGGCAACTCTTTATCCCATGTCTTATGATTTCCATTTACATAACTCCGGACTGCTGTACAGATGGTACGGTTTGATCGTTCTACATAATTAGCCTGAGGGTGGTTATATGGCGTGTATTGAAACGTAGACTCATAGTCCTAAACAAGTTTCTTCATGGATTCACTAATAAGTTGTCTGCCATTATCGCATACTATGTGCTGACCCACTGAGCAAGGAACATCCCGGGGATGTTTGATAACGTTAATTCCTTGTACCTTTGGTGACCTTTTTGAGATTACATCTTTTATAAGTGATAATAACATATTTCTGGGACGTTTTTATTCGTCCCTTATTTGGGCTGACTCAGCTACATCCACAGATACACGTCGCTGTTTCGTAACAGTAAACTGACCTATGCACGTCTATGTGATCTTATTTGAGTCAATATTCTAACACCTTCCTCAAAGTATTATTATTCCATCCACAGAACGTTTTATGTGACGTACTTTTATCATTTTCCGTGGGACTATTATCACGAACTTGATTCGAATCAGACACGTATCTTTCTCACTTTGTGCTATTTTGCTAATATTCGCCATTTTGAGAGATGATGCTGTCGTGGTTATGACGGACGGCGTGGTTTGTGTTGTTTAGTGTTTGTGTGTCACAATAAAGTGTGAATTTTGACTTTTGAGGTAGAGTACCTGATAGTCAAGAAAATCAAGTGAAAGTGCGTTTTTTGGAAAACATGATGAGATAGGTGAGTTGAAATACCAAAATCATAATTTTCTGTTTATGTATCAGCACACAGTTGTCTGATTCATAATGGCTTCAGTCAGAATTTATTGTCGGGTATCTTCCTCAGTAAATATATAATTATGTGATGAATATAACTACAAGTCCTCTATTTTTGTTCCCCTCTTAGTTTTAAATGAACTCAGTAATATTATTTGATTTTTGGGGTTAGGTCATATGCAATATAGAAAAATGTATCACCAAGTAGCTGTATAGGTATATCAGTGACCAACAAGCTCCCTCAAAATAGTTTAAATATAGTTTAAACTATTTGGTATATTTTTTAGCCAGAAAATATATACTGGGTGTTTCAAAATATATGGGACGCACATCAAGATGTGATAGGGCAGCTCAAAACAAGTATAAATGATCCTTCAAAGAATTGACCAGAACTCTTTTGTTTCCAAGTTGTTGAAAATACCTACCATTTTTTATTTCTTTCGATACATTTGAGATGATTGAACCAAGTTTGTGATTATGTGATTATACCAGTAATAGCGAGTAATAGTTCAGAATTCACGAAAATTGGTCTAGAAATAATCATTTTTGGAGTATCACCCTGTATATTTCGAAAGATCCTAGTAATGTTACAAGAGAGTCAACAATAATGAAACAGGAATGTTATGAAATCGTCCAGGGATATGTACTTTTTACATTCCGAAATGAAGACATGGTACGTAAAAGCGTTATCGCCAATACTATTTGAGAATGTACTTTCACTGTAACAAAGCTGTTTCATGGCACGTATCAGTTTCGACCCTTACTCAACGTACTTACGACGTCCTGCGATATTGTACTGTTGGTGGACATATAACGACTTTAAGATAATCTTTGAGATGTCAATAGCACCAAATTCACAACGTAACAACGTATCTTGGTTACAATGAAATAACGTTATTATAATGAGCACAGTGGGGAGGCACTCCATAAACTAGGAAAACATCATTTTCTAAAAATTTCATTATACTGCTAGAAGTAGCATTTCTTAAAGGACAAATCGAAGGATATTTAGTAAACCAGTCAGATACTACCAAAATGTATTGAAAACCACTTGAGCTTCTGGGAAGAGGTCCCATTAAATCTACGGCTATCACTTGCCATGGAAAACGTACACTACGCTCAGTACCCATTAGTCCAAATTTTGAGTGATTAGGTGCTTTTTGTGAAGCGCACATCTTGCATGATTTCACGTATTGAGTTATATCTCTCCTCATCTTCGGCCAATGGTACGTAAGAGCAACTCTAGTATATGTTTTATGGTAACCTGCATGTGGAGCAGTACTAGGATCATGACATGAAGATATTATATGTTTTCTTTGACACTTTGGAACCAACAACTTCCACTCAGAAACGTTAGAGTCCATATCTAATTTCGACGGAATTAACTTGTATACATAACCTTCTTTTACAGACCATTGTGGCTACTCATCAGGTTTATGTAGAATTTTTGTGCGAATGTTCTCATAAAATGTATCTAACTTAGTCAAATCAATATCTAAGGAAATGCAATTTTCATTCATCACACAAATGTCTTCAGACACACTCAATTTCTCAGAGTCTTCCAAAGGTGAATCAACTGGACTACGAGATAAAATGTCAGGAATTACATTCAATGCTCCTTTGATATAAGCAATGTCAAAATCAAACTGGCTGAGCCGAACACTCCAGCGAGCAAGTCTGCCTGTGGGATTTTTCATTTTAAAAAACCACTTAAGGGATGCATGATCACTAACTAGAGTAAATTTAACTCCTTTCACATATGGACGAGATTTCTCGCGGGCAAAAATACAAGCTAAGGTTTCCTTCTCAGTTGTGCTGTAGTTTCTTTCACTTTTAGACAAACTTCGTGAAGCATAAGCTATAACCTTTTCCACATTATTTTGATTTTGAGTGAGTACACCACCTAAACCAGTGTCTGATGCATCACATTGTATCACAAATGGTAAAGAAAAATCTGGGCTAGCCAAGACAGGTGCAGATACTAATGCATTTTTTATATCCTGAAAAGCTCAATCTGCTTCCTCAGACCATTTTATCTTTTGTCCTTTTTTCTTATTTTCCAAAAGATCATTTATAGGTGACATTAATGTTGAAAACTGTGGGATGAACCTCCTATACCAACTACATGAGCCAGTGAATCTTTTCACTTCTGTAGTGTTTGTTGGTCTAGGAAAATTCACCATAGCTAGAACTTTTGGAGAATCTGTTTTTGACCCAAATTTATCTACAACAAACCCCAGATACTTGAGTGAAGATTTGAAAAATTCGCATTTGTTGATATTTACTGTAAGGTTTGCTTCTTTTAAACGCTTTGACACTTCTCTGAGTAATTGAATGTGTTCTTGAAAGGTTGAACTAATAATGATTGCATCATCTTAGTACACAAATACGTTAGGTTCCATCTCTGGACCAAAAATGGCGTCCATTAGTCTTTGTTGGCATTGGGCAGCATTGGAAAGACCAGAAGGCATGACATTAAAATGAAATAGGGCCCTCCCAGGGACAGAAAATGCAGTCTTTTCCTTAGATTCATCATCTAAGGGAATCTGCCAAAATGCACTTTTTAAATCAATGGATGAGATGTAATTTGCCCTGCCTAACAATGATAAAATTCTATCAACTACAGGAAGAGGATAGCTGTCTTTCTTAGTGAGCAAATTCAACTTACGTCCATCAAAGCAGAAACGAAATTCTCCATTAGCCTTTTTTACCAACAGTACTGGAGATGACCATTCACTACTGGATGGTTCAACTACATTCATAGCTAACATATTGTCTTACTCCTTATTTAAATGAACTAGCATATAAGGTGACATTGAATACTGCCTTTGCTTGACAGGTTGAGCATCTCCAGTTTCAATATGGTACGTCAATTTATTAGTTCTCCCCAATTGACCATCTTTAGATAATTTTTTAAATTCTGAAATAACTTCATTAACCACAATTTTTTTGGTCTCGGGACATATCGTCTAGACTTTTAACTTGATCAGTTGTGAATGACATGTCACTATTTAATCCGACTGAAGCGATATTGGCGTTGGTTTATAATATTAAATAGGAATATCAACTGTACCTGTGACAGTCTGTTTAGCATTATCTGCAGTAAGAACAAAATTGTGTTTAGAATTTTTTATATCTAGATTCAAAGACTTGACGAATTCAATACCTTTATTTCCAATTGTGCTTTTACTTGTACCTGAATCTAGCAAAGCAATAATTTTTTGTCCAAATACTGTAACATTTACATAGGGTCTATTGTCAAAATCTTTTTTGACAAAAATAGGAGCAGTAGCATTAATATTTTGAAAATAATTTTTAACTTATGAAATCAAGTTATTTTGTTCTGATGTTCGAACTTTGTTCGTGGAATCAAGTTGCGGAGGCAAAACGTGCCCAGGATTAAATGGTTTTACCTCCGGGACTCGTTTCCCGAACATTTTGAGCATTCGCTTGAAGTTACTCCTGGATTTCCACATCTAAAGCAGAACTTAGTTCTTTTCAAAGTGCAATGCCTAAAATGATGATTTTCTAATTTGCAATTGAAACAAACCATAGGTTTTCTATTTTCACTACTCTTATTTTCAGTGCTACTGCTAGCTTGCTGATTATTAGACCTTTTGTATACTCGTGAATTCCAAGATTTTTTTGGCTGAAAATTATTGCTCTCTAAACTGCAATAATCAAACTCATAATCCAAATCACAGGCAACAGAATTGACATGAGATTTTCTTGAGTTGGATTTAACCTGAAGATCTCTGAAAACTTCTTCTGAAAATTTGACATCAGTGATTAATTCCTCTACTGAGTTATATCTATTAAGAGCTAGTTTTTCTACAAATCCAGGTCTTGAATTCTTTCGAATCCACTTCACCCTTGTGACTAGTGCTGGGGTAGAAGTGAGCCTACTGAATAGTTGCTCCATTACAGCCACAAAAATAACTATGGATTCATCTTCAAATTGTTTCCTATGTTTGATAGTCTCCCAGAGCTCCTCATCATAGTCCCTACTCAAGAAATCCTGTTCTAGTCGTTTAGCTAAAGAGTCCCAATCTCTCACAATATTGTTCTCCTTGACATGACGAAGCCACAAAAGAGCCTTGCCAGAGAATAAGTCAACTGAAGATTCATACAGTTGCTGTCGAGTAACCTGTCTAGCTTCAGCTAGTTCATAAACCCTTACTAGAAATGATTTAACTCCTAGAGATTTTTTTGAACCATCAAATTTCAAGTCCCTCTTATAGATTGAAGCTGATTCTGAAGTGCTGGGCAACATGTTAGGATGGATTCTTGAAGAAGATGTGTTTACAGATGGATCAAATATGGATTGTTCTTCTTTGATCCTCCCATCTAACTCTGCTTCCAAAGTTGAACAGGAAGCATATGCTTCATTACGAAATTCTGAAGGTGCTGTGTTACCTTCAACATTTTTAATTCTATTTATTCTCATCATAACATGTGCCAAACGAGATCTTAACCTCAAATATAAAGGATCAGTTACTGGGCCATTAAAATCTGGAATTAATTGACTTATGTTGTCTAAAGTATTACTAATTGAAATCTTTTCATTATCAAAATTGTATTCAGTATCAACAAGACTAGTAGCTTATAACTAAATAAAATAGCATTTGGTACATTTCCTAATCAACTACATTCTGCTCACTGACTAATAACATCTATATAGCAATAAAAACATTATTCATTGATGATGAATGAGCGCAGTTTAAGCATGCTCCATATAAAATGAGAGATAGTTTTCATCATGTCTTTGGAGGGGTTTTCGAGAGCATTGATCAAGGTATCAAAACTGGACAAATGATTACTGTATGGAGCTAATGGCTTATAAATGGGAAACTCAAGAATCAAGTGTGTATTTCCAAAATATGTTGTATCTTGAAATCGTGTTTGAAATATATACTACAAATGATCAGAACAATGTTAGGTAATGTGACAGAAAATATTAACCACCAAGGAGAGCTTTCAAGTATGTTAGCGTGGAGGGTGTCCTTGAAAAATACGCAAAGACCTCCACTTGCACGTCCTTTCGATTTTTCCTTTGTAGCGGGGAATAAGATATTGTTATAACGAGGAAGAATCATTGGAGTTGGTGAAGTTTCCGCGGTTAACCATGTTTCGCATAAGCAGAGTATGTCGAAATCGACGTGATCACTAATGAGGTCGTTGAGGCTGGAGATACCATCGCAATTCCAGAACGTAATATTCAGTTGTTGCTATTGGGCGCTTCCACTAGGCTGATCAGGTAGTTGAGATTTGGTAATTTTTGAACCGTGAACTCGAGGAGGAGATATTTCTTCTTCACGGAGCCTTTTTCTCGTTGAACTTCGGATATTTCTACTATAGTTGGGATATTGTTTACATACTTTATAGTGAAGTTGGACCTTCCTTGTCCATTCAAGTTCTTCAACTCATCACGCAGCTTGTTTAGGTGTTCGGTTTGTTTTGGGGTCATATCACTGTTGAGTCTAATGTTTGGGAATGCAGAGTTCGAGATTTTGTTCTTGTTTTTGAGAATCTGTATCACCTCATCAGTAGAGTTTAAAATTGCTTTGAACGGTCTAGGTCTGGAAGAGTTCGATTTATTTCCAAATGTAAATCCAGATTTTATATTGTTGCTGGAGTCGGGGTTGAGTGTATTGACAATTTCATTTGCTATTTTCATATCATCCTGTATCGAGTTAGTTTCTGGAAACCGGTGATTATTATGTTTTTCTCACGTTTGAGGCGCTCTTCGATTTCTGCATGGAATTCATCAGTGAGTTGTAATGTTTGAAGTTCGAAACCAAAAATTCGTTTTTTCGTCACTTCATTATCTTTTTTTATAATAGAGATATCCTCCATGCATTGATTGATTGTAAGAGATTGAGCGGCTACAATGTTGCTTATGTTCTCTATTTTATCGGCTAGTGAAGAAACGGTTTTGGAAACGATATCAAGTCGATCCATTATCGCACTGAAATGGGCAACATTCAGTGGCTGATGAGCTGCCGCGGACTTATCATTCAGGCACGTTTCACAGGTCCACGCGATCTTTTTTTCTGCATCTGGTATCGGTCGAGCGCACTCCCTGCAGATTCATTCATAAATTTCTCAATTCTGGAAAATCTAGTACATCTTCCTTTGCCAATCACATAATTGATTCAAACCACAGTTCTAATGTTAATTCCAATATGGATATCATTCATGTTTGCGATAAAGGTCATCGGTTAAACCTTCTGGAGATTTTGGAGATACAAAAATGTATTAATAATCCGGATAGCATTTGTTCAAATGACCAGACTGACTTTAATCGGAATACCATTTTTCGCACTTTACATTTTTCATAATTTTGTAAAATTCGCTAATTACAGTTTTCCTTACGCTGGAGCCGACTCTGTCTCCACTTGCTTGACAGACTTGTTTTCGGCTTCTTCTCTGTTTACCATTAATAATTCTTCTTCCTTTTGTTATTGTATATTCAGGGCCCTTTCACTTATCTCTCTATCATCAATTTCTAATATTGATAATTTCATTGCATTATATAATTAAGGTTTTTGAATTACGATTTCTCTGTAATGTTGTTTGTTGTTTTTTGATATGAATGTAAATTGATATTGTTTTTCCCAATTTCATTCTTTGAATTGTCAATAATTCTATGTCAAATGTCAATTTCCACATTCCCATCTTTGCTCCACTATATAATTCTTTCTTTTGATGGCTTGCCTTCGAAGCAGATGAAGCTCCTTTGAGTAGATTTTTAAAAAACGTGTCTTCTTCTTGATGCCAAACTTACTTATTTTGAAGTTCTTTTGGCTTTTTAGCCGCTACAAAGATGATTAGTTTCACCGGATTGATTTATAACGATAACTTGACCAGTGCTTTTATTTAAAAAATTTTTTAAGATGTTTTCTCCATAGAGTTATGTTCTTTCCCAGCTGCCATATTATTCAGATCAAGAACTGTTCGAATTTTTCAGGTACTTCATTATTATTTTTTTGTGTCTGAAGATGGCCGTGTGGGCGAAACTAGTTACATTGAAGGTTTTATTACATTTTGTGGTCGACCGACTTTGAGTTATCGTTTTTCTCCTTTTGAAAAATATATATGCACATAATATCATTCTGAATATACAACAGAAAACAACTGCCTACTTCTCTGATTATTTGCCACGTCGAATATTGATTTATTTATATCTGTCAACATCCAGAAGGAAACATGAAAATAAAAATTATCTGAAATTGGGAATTGGCATTCTCTTCCAATGTTTTTTTTTTTCATATTTTAGTTCCTCAGTTGATATTTTCTTCTGACATAAAGACTAAAGTCAAGTCAACAAAGTCATCGATGGCTGCTGACACTCAACTTGGATTACCCTGGAGAGTATCCCTTGACAAGTGGGATTCACAAGAACGTTTATTTAATAGCTTCCATAGTGAGTTTTACAAGAACGTTTATTCAATGGCTTCCATATGTATGTATGTATGTATAAGCATTTTTTCATCAACCCCCATCTACAGCACCGCACTAATTATCGTTAATAAAGAATTCTCGAAATTCAATTCCGTAGCTGAACTTCGATTTCAATCTAGTTCCGTATCACCTTCTTCCTTTTTCTAGAAATATGGGTACAAAATGCAAAATGAATGAATTTGGGTATGACATAGATTCATATAAAGAACATCCAATATCTTGTATCTATAATCAAACTTTGAAAACTCCAAAGTTTGTTGTAAAAAAAAAATTGTGAAACTGTTCCATCCGTCATTCGGTTGCCCCCTTACGAGCAACCCTCAGAAGTCTTCGAAAGTCTTGTGCGAGCAAGGAATGACGGGGGCCTTACCTTTCAACGTGTGATCCCAAACACTTTTTACATCTCAGACACCTATTTCTCGAACCCTTCTCTCAACTTACTTCAAGGAATTTTAGTTTTCAAGAAAATACTTCAAATAAACACTTTCTTCTCCATATAGCAAAAAAGTTAGGTGAAGTTCATATACTTCATATTGAAATGTGGTCATTCATCACTTCATATCATATGAACGATCTTATTCTCGAGTGTACAAGAGCAATAGGAACATAAAAGCAGGTCGAACTGAAAGTATACGTAGAATCCTCACATGACGTGAGAGCAGGCAACACTGTGACTGGCGTTCGCCGTGCGCTTGGCTGGTAGGCCTCTTTGCAGTCTGTCATTTCACGGTTCTGCTGCATTACATTCTGATGAATTCCGATTCTGCCAATGTACGGTTTTGATTTTTTACGGTTCTGAATTTATACGATTCTGTTATTTCACGGATCTAACATTCAACTATTCTGCTGAATCACGGTTTTGATAGTTTATGATTCTATCACAATACAGTATATGACATCACAGTCTGATGAAGTACATTCTGTCATTGTTCGTTCTGATATAATATGATTCTGATGGAATACGGTCTGTTGTATTACGAGTCTGTCGATGTACGGTTTTAGCATTTTACGATTCTTTCAATTTACAGTTCTGATATTTTGAGATTCTGTGAATATGCTGTCCTGATTTTTTGCTATTCTGTCAATGTACGATTCTGACATTTTACTATTCTGTCGATAAACGGTCTGTTGTATTTCGATTCTGACAAAGTACGGTCTGCTAATGTGCGGTCTGTCATTCTGCGATTCTGACGAATTACGGTCTGTGTTGTTATGATTCTGACGAAATATCATTCCGCTGTGATGTTGGTTTGTTAGTTTTTTCGATTCTGTATATTTGCGGATCTGCGATATTGCTATTATAGAAAAAACACATCTGCGCATTTGCAATCTGTTATTGTCTGGTATGCTCATGTACAGTTTACAAAATACGGTTTGAGGGATTGCGGTTCTGTGCATCTACAGTAGAGATAAATACGATTCCTATAAAATATTGTTCTGTTAAGTAACTGGTTTGAAAATGTATATTCTGATGGATTACGGATCTGCGATTTTACATTCTGGTGATTTGTGTGTTCCCACTGAAGTTATGTGAGGGATTTCAGCACAATTGACAATAAAAAATCACTAAATTCGAAAACTCTTGGGGATTTGGTTTCCCGAAACGAGATAGCGATATACAAATCCTACAAGTTCTTAATTTTTTATATTATCTAACGGTTATAATTGATTTATTTGATTGGGGAATCGAATTGGAAAGTATACACTCCGATCCGAATCTCAGACAATTGGAGTATATAAAAGTTTGAAAGTTTGATGTTTTTCTCCAATATTTATATGTTCAGAAATGGAAATACAATGTTTCCATTTCTGCCTCTTAGAATCTCCGAGAATAGATTTACCTATTATATATATGAAACATTGTTACATTCACATGTCTGATATGTTTTGTCATATAATTTCTCAACAAAAAGAATAATACCTATATACTTCTTTATCTAGATACAATCAAATTATCATGTCAATATCTTCCTGATTCGGATCAAACAGATTATCAATCACAAATACTACAATGTACGAGCCTTTTTCCGCCCTCTACAATTCTTTATATAACAGTTTGAATCAAATTTGAGTAGGTATAGCAAGGTTTCTATCGATTCAACTTGGCAACAATGCGCTGCCGCTTGTTCCAAATCTCCACGCGTTCCACACATTCTGGTATATTGACGGTCTGTCAATTTACGGTTCTGAACTTTCACGGGTCTGTCAATGTACGGTTCTGCTATTTCATTGGTCTAAATCCAAAAACTTCTGAGAATTTACGGATCCGGTAGCTCCACGATTCTGCCATTGTACGAGTCTGTCATTTCACGATTCTGCTGTTTCACGGGTCTGTAGTTTTACGATTTTGATGAATTATGGATCAGAAATTCCAGTAGTCCGATGGATTATGAGTCTGTCGATGTACGGTTCTTGCGTTTCACGGATCTAGAGTATTGGCAGTCTGTGCTTTTACGAGTCTGTCATTGTACGGATCTTTCATTTCACGGGTATCAAATATGAACAGTCTGTCTCTTTACGGGTATGAACCTACCACCCTACAAAGTACGGGTCGCTGAAATACAGTCTGTGCTTTTACGGTTCTATGACATTACGATTATATATTCTTATGATTCTGACGACATGAAGAGTATTTTATCGACTGGTTTGGCAGGGTACACTGCTGAATATATGGCAGTTTTTCGATATACTATTATGATTTATGCATTCTGACATAATACAGTCTGTCAAAGTACGGTTCGACAAATCACGGGTTGCACATATTGCAGTCGCTGAAATATGATTCTGATGATTTGCTTTTCTGAATTCCTACTATTCTAGTCAAATAAATTCCTACTAATCGACGGTCTGTATCGATACGTTCTGATGATGTATATGGACCCCAGTCAGAGAGGAGCATTGCATCAATGATGAAGCTGGACATCGTGAGAAGTTTTATTAATGAGTAGATTCGTCTTTATTTGAGAAGTGAGGTGAGATTATTGAGTACTAGAGAAGTAAAATCTCAGAAAATTTCTTCAATATCTTGCGAATTCAGGAACTTCTATTTGGGGCAGCTAAACGTATGGTAGTGTAATGACAGTAGTATTTTGGGGACTATCTTAATCGCCAATTGATGTATAGTGGGTAGTTTCGGTTTGAATAGATTCGTCTCCTTATATCTCTATGATTTGTTTGTGATTTTGCAGATTGAAAACTTCGATAATCGAGCTAACAGAAGGAATATCCTGATGAGACTATTCTCACATAAAACTTCAAAATGCTTGAACGCGATTCCAAATGCACTATGATGAGCAACATTGGTTTGCGCTATCATTTTTCGCAGAGCTTCATTTTGTTCCAATTGGTCAACATCAGCCAAAAGCTGTAATTATTCACACAATTGAGATGAATTTGGAGCACAGGGCTAGAGTTTTTTTGTGGTATCGAAAGAATTAGTGAATTTGATGATCATTTTGTGCGATAATCCCAACTCGATGAGCTGGTGTACGAATGAGCAATCAGTTGAGAAGAGAATTCAACAAAGAAGTATTAATCGGTCAGATAGGGGATACCTATAAATAAACAACAGCCTCAATGACGATTAATTCCTATTTTACTGTGGATTTGCGCCAATTCGAAGACAAAGAGAGACGTTGAAAAAAGATATTCCATGTACGATGGTATTGAGCGGATAGCGATCTGATCACGTTCTTATTATATTATTGGATTATGAGTAATTATCTGAACATGGCCAAATAATGCTATTAGAAAATTCGGCTCGAAGGACTTAATGTTGATAGTGTGAGAATGGGCATAATATAAACTAGCAATTGAACTTGGTGCCGATTCAAATCTCAAAATGCCGGGTGTTCCTTCGTTATTACCGATTTATATGGCTCCGATGATCTGCACACAGGAACCTGGATCCTTGATCAATGGAATGATGATTTGCACTTGTTACACTTAACAAAATAGAGAGAGTGATTGAATCTATCGCTTTCAACAGTAATAATTGACCAGCGTTTTGTGTCTTAAAGTTCTTGGTGAAAGTGTTCGATCTTCCAGGCGATTACGTGGACGATACTCTGAGATACGACGCTTTGCCAAGTACACAAGGAGGGATTTTTGCAATAATAAAATCGCATAATGATGGCATCATTCAATTTATCAGTATCAATATGATTGAATATAGAACATGAAGAAGAACACAGAAGAATACATATGGATTTGACGCACTAATTATCCTCAGTTTTTCTGGAATTTCATTTCGGTTCTTAAAATTTGATATTGTTCATTATTTGATGTGAGCACTCACGTAGTCTTCGTTCCATTGAGGTAGGATCCTGGAATCCGCAGAAACAGGAAAAATTCTACAAATGAGTTCACAACGTGAAATACGGAGGTACTCTCATGAAAAATTCGAGTTAACAAAACTGGAAATTCATCAAGATGGAAATGGGTCGTTTTTGAATCCAAAGTGATTTTCAACCACAATATTATTCCTTGGAAACGTGAGTGGATCCATGGCTTTTGACGAGCAGTGTATATCACTGTGGATGACTTCACTTGTTCATGGTGTTCATTCTTGGCATATCATCCGAAGTAATACACATACAGGGTTTCTCTAGAAGGTATTGACAGAATGTTACTTGACATTCCTCATGCAGAAATGATCAGACTAGTGCAAATTGACCGAAGTATATAGGTACTCAGTTTGAGCGTTAGAATTATGGTGAATCTTCAAACGTGAGTATGCTTGATGTAGATAACACTTCAATCTTGTATCAAGCAAGTCTCCATTTTTTCAAACCTCTGTATTTGTATGAATTGTATAGTTGCTCGAATAAACAGGGTGTTCGGAAACTAGGCACAGAAAATCCAGAAGGTGATTCTACATTATAAAACAAAAATTTCATTTCATATGTACGTGGATCCGGAAATGCAAAGTTTTCAACATACAGTGTGTAAAAACTTTTAAAAACGGTCGTTTTTTAAGAATATCTCAAATGTTCTTCCACCGATTTCCTTGAAAGTTGTCAATGATATTTCTTGTCATGAGGAGCTGATATAGTGATAATTCAATCGGAATTATGAAAGCCAGTGGCGTCCCAGGGGGCAACTTACCGAATATTATTGTCAATAAAATGTGCGCCACTGATTTTGTTGAATTATTTATCTCCATAACCTATTGAGCAACTAAAAATACCACTTTTTGTTCTCATGGATTGTTCTGAAAATTTGCTTCATTTCCATGGAAAAAAATAAATACCAATTCATTGCATGAATTTGTGCCAAAACATTCCTTTAAAAACTGGGGTGAAAATAAATGCGTGATCAATGTCCATAGACATACAATAAGTAAAAAGATTCATTTTCTTCAAATATTCCTTGATACATGTTTGACACACTCTACACTCTGTATATAGAGAACTATGTATTCTCGCTCCAGGAAGGCGCAGTTTTCGATAATACAAAGTGTGTCAAACATGTAATATGAAATATTTTAGGAAAATGAATCTTCATTCCTATTCTACGTCTATGGACATGGATCACACATTTAATCTCACTCCTGTTCTTGAAGCTTTGTTTTGCACAAATTTATTCAATGAATTTGTATTAATTTTTTTCCACGGACACGCAGTTGGATTGCAAAACAATACAGGAGACCAAAATGTTGTATTCTTAGTTGATCATCAGGATATGACGATAAAAAATTTGAAAAAATCAGTGGCGCACATTTTATTGACAATAATATTCGGTAGGATGCCCCCGGTACGTCACTGGATTTCACAATTCCAATTCAATTATGGCTGAATCAGACCCTCATGACAAAGAATATCATTGCCAAATTTGAAGAAAATCGGTGAAAGGATATTTGGGATATTCATAAATAACAGAATTTTTCTAAAAGTTCGACACACTGTATCTTGAAAACTATGCATTTCTGGACCCGAGTATATATAAAATAAATCTCATGTTTTCTCATGCAGAATCCCCTCCTTGATTTTTCAAGCATTATTTCCGGACACCCTGTAGAGGATCAAGCGATGCATATATGAACCAAGTTATATCGTTATCATTGCTCTAGTGAACATATCTATTCAATTAGTAGTTTATAAGTAGACATCGAACATATCTCTGAAGAATTCATTTCGTACAATGATTGCCTTCTTGAAGTGTGACGGGATCATCAGAATATCAGACTATACTGTAAGAGTTTCATTTCAGCCATAATACAACAGCCTCAATACGTCGAAGGATCCTGTTCCTCCTGAAATTCTCATTGTGTAACAGCGAAGACTCAACTAATAACAAGTCCATCTTATATGAGACCCCTCCGTCAGTTTTTGGTGAAGTGTTGTGTACACAAAAAAATGTATCGAGTCTGTGATTTCGATAGATTTTTCACCTCGAATATGAAAGCAGAAATGATAATCTGAATAAACATTTCTTGGCATGAATAATAATATATTTCTGAAACGTTCAGTTGGTGGACATTCCGAGAGCAGTTCAAGATATTGGTATCGTCAGCATTCAATAAAATTCTATCTAGCATGTCAGGAAATTTTTCAATAAGAGATATGGAAATAATGGAGAAACAAAAAAAAGGCACCCAGGATTCACCTTCAAGCTACACCAACACTGCATTATCTAGATTCTGATTCAATGTTATCAATCATTAATACACGTGTTTGATAAAAAAGATATGATTCGGCCCAGATATGGTTCAGCATAGTCAGGAATACTCGATTGAAATAACGATATATTGATGAATTTTTAATTGAATAGGCACCAGTTCAGTTCCTCATTCACTATGATCAGATTTATTTTCTCAAAAACTGTGGATAAATACCCATATTTGACTGATATGATTCTCATGTGATGAATCAACGATTAGCACTACAATCATTGGGTGATATCTGATTATCTGAAAATATAATTTATCAGTGACATCCACATCGCATGTTATGTCGTTTGCATATAAACGGAAGCATCGTTTCCGTGGGTTCCACGTCGTTTATATCGAAAACACAGTCATCTCTCATTATCTGATAGTGTCCATCATAAATAGAAAACGCTGCCAAGCAATTTGAATGGAAAATCTTATACGTGGCCTCTGGAAAAAAATCTGAATATTGGTTCGAGGAAAATAGGGATCAAAGTGATTTGGTAGTACAGTCATATTCAAATGGAATGTCGCATAAGAGTGGTGGTTGCACTTCGAGTCACTCATTGTATATTGTTAGTCTGAATAACCAGGGGGTGAAGAAAATTGATCCATTATTTCTATAATAATATTAATAATAATAAATGGACATTATTTTACTTGGCGGAGTTTAGCTCATAGCTATTCTTCCACTCAACCAAGCATATTTTAAAATAACAATGTGAGTTTACAATGATGAGAAAATAAAATTAGTGATATAATAGTATAAACATAAAATCAGATGTACTATTGATGATAGTAGTGACAATAACGATCATAATGATAAATAATAATAATAATAATGATAATAATAATAGTGAATGATAATAACAGTCATAAAGAGCTTTGAAGAAAAATGAAAAAAAAAAAAAATCAGAAAAGTAGAGATCTTGATGAGTCTATCACTGTTCATCCAGGAAATGTTGCTTGAGTTTACGTTTGAATTTTATAGGACATACGTGCTCCATATTTTGACGAATAGAATTACACAGGACGACGGAATTGTAGGAGAAAGATCGTTCAAAGAACCTGGTCCGGTGCTGAGGGATTGACAAATTATCAGTATATCGAAGGTCTCTGGTATGTGCTTCTTGTCTATGTTGGAGTTTGTCAAGGAGGTAAGGAGGTATTTTTTTCCTAAAGAGGTTATGTAAAAAGCAGGCATGATGAAGTTCTCTTCTATTGTGCATTTTCAACCAATCTAGTTTATTAATAAAAGGTGTAACGTGGTCCCTAAACCTCAACTCAAAAATGAACCTCACGCATGCATTCTGAACTCTTTGAATTCTCGCTGACTGTATCCCGTCGAGACATGGGCCATAGAGGATGTCACAATAATTGAAAATTGATAGAATTAGTGAATCACACAGAGTACTTCTCAAGTTTCTTCCCAAAAAATGTCTGTTGGAATAGAGACCCTTCATTATACAATATGATCTTTTGATGAGGTTGCTTATATGGTTATGAAATTTCAAGTTATTATCAATAACTAAGCCGAGGCATTTAATCTTTTCACAGTACTGGATTATTTGTCCTTCAACCTTAATTGAAACGTTGTCTATAACCGATTGTCTATTTCTTTCACTAGCAAATACGATTAGGGAAGATTTCGTGGGGTTTATATTGAGACAGTGTTTTTTTGACATTGATACCAACTGTTTTATGTCTTCATTAAGCAAACTTTCATGTCTTAGAACTAGGGGTGGGAAAAATTATCGATATATCGATAATTATCGATAATTATCGATAATTATCGATAATAATTTGGAGAAAAATTATCGATTTATCGATATTATCGATATTATCGATATTATCGATATTATCGATATTATCGATATTATCGATATTATCGATATTATCAATATTATCGATAATTATCGATAATTATCGATATTATCGATATCTTCGATATTATCGATATTATCGATATTATCGATATTATCGATAATTATCGATATTATCGATATCTTCAATATTATCGATATTATCGATATTATCGATATTATCGATATTATCGATATTATCGATATTATCGATATTATCGATATTATCGATATTATCGATATTATCGATATTATCGATATTATCGATATTTTCGATATTTTCGATATTTTCGATATTATCGATATTATCGAAATAATCAATAATGTCGATGATATCAAAATTATCGAAATTACCGATGTAACCAATGATATAAAAATTATCAAAATGAATGAGCATCAGAAACATAGGTATTTTTGTTTCTTATATGGAACACCCTGTATAAAACAGATACTTGTTGGTAAGAATTGAAGTAAGAATGAAGAATATAATAAGACACGCCACCCTGTACATCAGCCCTGTTCAAACAACATAGGACTCCAGCACAGCAACTTGCATGAAGCTATCTGACATCTGGCAACGTGGCAACCCTTATTAGTTGTGGTGGCAAACTTATTGGTTAGTTATGTGTTGAACGAGTAACAAGTATCAAGTAAGGTGGGTTATCTAATTATATGGAATATTTTTATTTCATCATTCGATTGCTCATTCCTTGAAAAATACCATAATGACAAAATGGCTTTGTTTATTATACCTACGTAGAAACCAGAAAGTAAATATAAAAAATTTGTTTTATAAAAATACCCTTGTCACGACTAGGGGTGGGAAAAATTATCGATATATCGATAATTATCGATAATAATTTGTAGAAAAATTATCGATAATATCGATAATATCGATAATATCGATAATATCGATAATATCGATAATATCGATAATATCGATAATATCGATAATATCGATAATATCGATAATATCGATAATATCGATAATATCGATAATATCGATAATATCGATAATATCGATAATATCGATAATATCGATAATATCGATAATATCGATAATATCGATAATATCGATAATATCGATCATAATCTATCGATATTATCGATAATATCGATAATATCGATAATATCGATAATTATCGATAATATCGATAATATCGATAAATCGATAATATCGATAAATCGATAATATCGATAGATTATGATTATCGATAATCGATATTTCAAAATCATTATCGCCCACCCCTACTTAGAACATCCTCAGTTCCGGCCGAGTAGTAGAGGTTTGTATCATCAGCATATGTATGTATTTGAAAATAGTTTAAGACTCGATGAAAATCAGCAGTATATAAAATGAAAAGTAATGGAGATAATACAAAACCTTGCGGAGCACCATGTGATACATTTACGTAACGTGACAAACTATTTTTGACCTGCACACACTGGCTTCTGTTCGTTAAAAATGAATTGATGAAATTGTTAGCATTTTCTGAAAAACCATAATGGTGCAGCTTGGATTTTAAAAGGGGATGATTCATGGTATCAAAAGCTTTACTATAGTCAAGCGAAAGAAAAACTGTAACTTCATTTTTATCATACGCATTAAAAATGTCATCTGTTACCTTGAGTAGGGCAGTAGTGGTACTATGATCAGGTCTGAAACCGGACTGGTGAGCTGGTAATATTTCATTAACTTTTACATATCTGTATATTTGTTCATGAGCGGCCTTTTCAACTACCTTTGAAAGTGCTGGTAAAATGTTAATTGGACGTAGATCGTTTAATGTTGAAGGATTAGAGACTTTATTGATGGGAAATATCAAGGCTTTTTTCCATATTTCCGGAAAAACTCCAAGTGTCAAACATGTATTGACAATGTAAGTCAGAATGGGAGTTAGGAATGGTATGCATATTTTCAACATCTTGATAGAAATTTGGTCCGTGCCTGTAGCGTTACTTTTAATAGAACTAATAATACGCTCCAGGTCCTCGTTGGATATTTGACAGAACTCGAGTTTATTTGGAAATATGCAGTTAGAATTATAATGGTTCAGTATTTCGTTGGGAGGATCAGTTGCTAGCTCGTTTACTGACGCGATAAAGTGGTCATTAATTGTGTTAGGGTCACTGAGTCTTTCCGGAATATCATTTTTGTTGTTTTTTTTAGAAACTATTTCTAATAAATTCAACGTGTTCCATAGTTTTTTGCTATTATGTTGATTTTGAATGAAGATGAGATAATTTTTTTTTTCGGTTCGTATAGCGGCGGTCACCATGTTTCTGAGGTTCTTATAGGTTTTAAAATCTTCAAGATTTTTAGATCTTTTGTATTTGGACAGAGCTAAATTTTTGTTTTTTATCATCAATTTCAGTGTATCCGTTAGCCAAGGGGCTCTTGGCTTACTTATTCTAACAGTTTTAACAGGAGCATGTACGTCAAAGACAGAAAGTAAGTATGTGTTGAACAGAGAAACTATTTGATTTATATCGTCCGTTTGATAGAGGTCATACCAAGGCATTAACTGTAGATCGTGGAAGAAATCATCGTAAACAAAATATTTATAGTCTCTAAAAGTTCTGAAGAGTTGTTGGGGTTTATTAATTTCGTATTGTAGTAGACATTGTACCAAGCAATGGTCTGATATTTCACCTGCGTTCAGGGTGTGCGTACTCAAAACCATATTTTTATTAGTGACTGCGATTATATCAATTAAAGTACTACTGAGTTCAGTTACTCTGGTGGGTTCATTGTTTATTATAGACATACCATATGCTTCCATGAAATTCAAAAATTGAATTGTATTATTATTACTTGTATTCATAATATTCAAGTTTATGTCACCTGCGAGAATAACTTCATCAACCGATGAGTAAAGAAAGGAAATTGTGTTTTCAAGCGCAGCTATAGAGTCTGATACATTGGTGTGCGGCGGCCTATAGACTCCTCCTAGACCTATACATTTATTTTGTATTTTCAATATTACCCAGAGCTGCTCGAGGGTGTTATCAGGGGCATTATTTTCCAAAACTTCGATAGATAGAAAAGCTTTATAGTAAATAACTATACCCCCACCCCTATTGATCCGATCTCTTCTCACCATTCCGTAGCCCTGCATGCGCACAGTGTCATCCTGTATATCTGGCGATAGCCATGATTCTGTAATAACCACTACATCAATATCATTGTCGAAAATCAATTCTTTTAAGCAATCAAAACCCGTGAACAGCGATCTCACATTGAACGTGGCGATTTTGAGATGCATGAGAGGTTCGTGTGCTACCTCCAAACAACTTATTCTACAAGGGTATATACGTAATCATAATTAAATTTATAAATAAATATTATGCGCATCAATTATTATGTCATTCCAATAGTACAAAGAAAATAAATGAAGAGGTAGAATTCCAAAACATTGTTTCAAGAGATTATTTTACCAAACAATAACAAAAAAAGTCCTGCAATATAACCGTTCAAATGTCATGTTGAAGAGCAGTGTAGCAGAGTAGGAACATAATTATATGGGCGCAACGATTGTAATAATATACATACATCAATATCAATTAATAGCAAAAACGAAAAGAAGGAATTCTAAGACATTGTTCCAAATGATTATTTTATCCTACAATAATCAAAACTTCTCCCAAAAAAAAACAAAACAATAAAAAAACTGCGTGCTCATGCCATGTTAAAGATTAATGTAACAAAAGTAACAGAGACGAATGGAATATAACCAACGTAAAATATGATTAACTTCCAACATTCGGATGATTATTTCACATATTATATCATGACACAATAACAAAAATGTGAAGAGATTGATATAAACAATTAAAAAAGTCGGGTCTAGGCCTCCGAAGAATTACACAATCAGTAATGTTAGGAAAAATTAATCAAATAGAACTAAATAGGACCACAAAATGTTCGTTGAAAAAGGAAAACAGAGAAAACAATCCGATAGACTTGAAAATATAATGCTGCCTTCGTTGAGAGAGTATCATGCTTCTTTCATATCATCAATCAGTAGTTGAATTTCATCCATGTTGGGTTTCACTATCCTACCATTGATAATAACACGTATTTTCCCGTCAATTGTCCAAACATTTTTTTGACCAAATTTTTTTGCTAATGCAATGACTGATTGATGTCGTTGAGGCGTAAGATCTTCTCGTACCGAAAAGTTAGTACCTTTCAGTACTGATTTAGACTTGAAAATATGTTTTTTCATATCATATGAATTAAATTTAACCAATACAACCGTATCTGATATTCTGTAGGTAGTTTCTATATCGGCCTGGGTGAAGTCTTTTATTTTCATGACTTTTTTGAGGAATTCAACGATGATAGCCCGTAAGTTTTCCTCTGAAGAGTTTTCGATTCCAAATATTCTCATTGAACATCTGCGTGCATATTGTTCAAGATGATCAAGGCGTTGATCTAGCTGATTGATTTTTTTCGTATTTTGCCCAACCTGTTTCTTGAACACCCCCAAACTCTGCTGCAGTTCGTCAAATTTTGATTCCAGGCTAGCAGATACATTTGCGGATACTTGTTGAATGATTTGATTTATCGTGGATTCTTGTGACAAATCATTGGAAACACTCCTTTGCGAGCGTAGCTCGAAATTCGGCTGAGATAGCGATGTCGCATTGGCACCTGGTCGCGGCATGACCTTACTCTTTCACCTGCTAGGGGACTACTAAACAAAACCAAAGATCGTCCTGCTGGCTGACCGTTTCTTATCAGTTGTTGATTTCAATCGCGCATGCCTTAACTTTTCACTCTGATATTTGATAGCAGATATACGATAATGGACGGCATGAAATATGCACAAAATGTATACTATTTTACCTTTTTGTAGCGATTGCTTCACGTTAGAAAGTATAATAACGCACTCACTCGAGAATAAACTTCACTAAATAGCACTTGAGCTTCTTTTCGTTATACTAATACCGATATTCCATAGAAAAATTGGAAAAATGCTGGAGGTAGCAAATACACACGTCTACCCAGCAAGCGCCATATTCATACCCATTCTCAATGTACGAATAAGAATGAGAATGAACTTCTGTGAATTCATGCATTTCTCAGGAAACATGCACATTTGTGGTCGTACATGCTTTCCTGCTTCATTCCTCGCTCCTTTACGACCTGCAGGGCCACGTTTTTCACAAAATGAGGATACGAAAGATGAGAAGGGACCAAAAGAAATTGAGAAACACGAACAACTCGAATGTGTAGAGAAAACTTTATTCTAAAAAAAAGCGAAACAGTTTTCAATATTCCGATTACATCTCGGCATGCAATGTGTATTTTTTTTATCTGACAAGACTGAACCTCTTAATTCAATATCAATATAGGAACACAAGGTGAATTGGGATTATATGATAACCAACAATATAATCGATCACTACAACACTCAAGTCAAGTTCAATCATTTTCAATTTGATACTCGAATGATTGGCATTTCGATAACAAATAATCATTAGGTAATACTGTCAGTAGGTTAATCGAAGAAGTAGTACGTGCCTTTTGCTGAAGCATTCGAAATATTCTCTCCTCGTTTCTATCAAAAGAAATTATGAGTATCACTTCAATATAGGTGTAGTGAGACAAATCAGATGATTTATCAACAGAATGTTTTGAGTCTGAGTCTGAGTCATTAAATATACAGTGTGTCTTGCTCTTCAAGAATACTCCCTGATATATCTGATACTGATGATGCGATTCCTTTGAAATTTCGGTGGTGATTATATGATTGCCCAATGAAGTAGGTATTCAGCAGGATGAACAGGTTCATTCGCCTTTGGCGAGTGATATCAAGGGGTAGAGATAAGGCCTCCATTCGGTAAAAATGAATGAGGGCTTATTTTGAATAACTTCCTCATAAGATTGAGAATCAGCATCCCCTAAAACCACGCAATTCAAATTCTGAAAATCTCAAGATGACTTCAAAATCTAGCTTCTCATGACTACGCCCTAAATTGTCAGCTATCAACCCTCTAGTGGTGACGTAGATTCACGAAACATGAGCGGTGACGTCGATCTGAGAGACATTCAATATTTTTTTGGTGGTGAACAAAAATACATTATATCGAAATGGTGTCTGTTGATATGATCCTGACCAAAGTGAACATCATCGAGAATCACATCATCTCATTGAAAGAATTCAATTCAATTTGAGATCCTGTCCATCGGGTATACATGTTTTCATGGGATGTAGAATTCGTGGTTGTTATGCTCCAAATATGAATGATTCCTGTTAGAAATTATAAGTTATAAGCATAAGAATATATCATACCGTTGATTGAATACGCTCAATTTCACATGAATGAATTGAAAAACGAAATAATAATATAGCAGATACGTTATTTCACTGGTGACGTCGGTCTGACAGTTCGAAACCAATAACAACTGACTTTCTGCTGACGCCAGCGTTTTGTGTTTCACAGTGCGTGAAGTGATTAGAAAGAGGTTGAGCAAGAGGAAAGCAGAGGACAAATCGAGCGATAATGCCAATATTGCATGAATAGATTCTGGTCGGTCTTAGAGACCGCTGGTCATCACTGCAGGGTTAGTGTATTTTGAAATTATGATGGTGATTGTATGTTATTCTTCTCACATACAATATGCATCAAAATTTTCAAAGAATCGCATCATTATGAACTGATATTTCAGGGTGTGATCCTGCAAAGCTACAATTCGAAAATGTTTCAGCTCTTGGGATCTTCAAAATAAAGATTGGAGGGTTTCTGGTAATGGTGAATCTGAATCTCATAGACGAGGTCATCTTGAATGAGCTCTGATGTCCGTTTCCCAAACAGTGATTGTGATGAAGAAAACAATAATAATGATAATAATTCGTCCTTAATTCCTCAAAATAATACATGGTTATATGGGGCAAATATTGTATGTGCATTAGGCAAAGTTCACCTTGGAAGCTTTTCTCACACCCAGCCTATGCTAAAAACCCAAAACCCAGAATCTGATGTGAAGTATAATTTAACAAATAGCTTTTTATTTTCATACAGAATTGTGGCAAAGGTGATTGTTTGAATTCTCTTGGTGATGAGTTATGAATTATACAGTATAACAGAGTTGTAGTTAGAGCTTATCGCAAATATAGACTCGGTATGATGAGATATTGTTAATTTTCGATGAAATCTAACAATCATATTATGGAAATTTTTTCTGAAAATTAGTTTTTCTGTTAGTCAGGCTCGAGTCAAATCCTCAAGCAACTTGTTGATGAAATTGATGAAAAAATATTTCAAGGAATTGCTTATAGCTCACTCAAATTTAGAATGAGTCAAAAATTCGAATTCTTAATAATCTGGATTCCGTCAATGGAGGCCTTCATTGTACTCCTCAAAATTGAACGCCTTTTGTGGATGGAAGTTTTCACCCTGCTCAATAATTCATTGTTTTTTGTACACAATTACCACCAGAAACTAAAGAGAATCGCTTCATTCATAACACAGTTACTACAAAATGTGGCGGTCCGCGACCATCTTGAAACTAGATAGTGCTGTCTACATCAGTGGGTATCTGAATATGTCCAGGAAAAACCAGTTCAGATCATTTTTGCACACCCTGTACCAATTTTAGGAATTATTCGATCTCGAAATCATCTCAGCGAGGGCGATCCGGAAACTGAAGAAGGAGTGCGATCAATTTGTGAAGATGTGGATGACGCCATAACACGAAGATTATTCACCAAGAATATCATGATAAGATTATCATTTGAGAAAATATTGAACAATGTTGAAAAGGAATAATCTCACTGGAATCATGAACATACAAAAATATATATATATTTATATAATGCAATACATTGAAAATTCGCATTATCTATTTGATGAGAATATCAACTCTTTTTCAGTTTATTCAATAGGAAACAACTACTTTCCTGGCTATATACCACTACGAACTTTGAATTATATCTATTGAACACACGATAAGAGTTTGAAAATAAATTATACAATCTTCTGAAATTGAGAATTTGCATTCTCCTTCAGACAAAAATATGTATATGCACACATTATTCTGAATTTTCAACAGGGGGTTCAAACTTGAACGATGAAAACTTGTGATTTTTATAGACCTCTAATCGCAGATTCGTGACAGAGTCTCAATTCAGAATTTTTTTCCACGCCCTGTATGATGAATGACAATAACAATAACAATAATTGAAAATCGTTACCAAATATTCCATCCCCTTTGATTAGGTAGCCAATAATGTATCTGTGATTACATCATGAACGCACAATATATAACATATTGCGATATGGGTAGTATGGTATTGTATACAGGGTGTTCATTTCAGGACTTCCCACCCTAATTTTCTCGAAATGTGTGTATGTTTTTGAAAAATCCCGAGACAAGTCAACTACATTTTCGAGGAGGACATGGTTCTAAAATATTTTCAGCCCCGCGGCGTTGCCGCTTCTATCGAAAAGAAGCAACAACTTTGTTATTTCAAATGGAACACCCTGTATTTCATTGCATTTTCAGATTCTCCCTGAAAAGCTGATTTCATCAATGCATCACACTTGGGGTCTAGCAGGAATGATTACAGAGATATAGGGTGTTCAAAATCGAGATTTTACAACTTTAGGATTTTTTTGAGTCGAAACTATTCATTATTGGTCAAAACGGCCCTTATGTCCTTATATCAACTTTCGATTTACTATCTACTGACATTTATTTGAAACAAATACAGGGTGGTTCAAGATTCAGACTTTTGATCACCCTGTATTTGTTTCGAATAAATGTCAGTAGATAGTAAATCAAAAGTTGAGATAGGGATATGAGAGCCGTTTTGACCAATAATGAATAGTTTCGACTCAAAAAAATCCTAAAGTTGTAAAATCTCGATTTTGAACACCCTATATCTCTGTAATCATTCCTGCTAGACCCCAAGTGTGATACATTGATGAAATCAGCTTTCCAGGAAGAATCTAAAAATGCAATAAAATACAGGGTGTTTCATTTGAAATAACAAAGTTGTTGCTTCTTTTCGTTAGAAGCGGCAACGCCGCGGGGCTGAAAATATTTTAGAACCATGTCCCCCTCGAAAATGTAGTCGAAGTGTCTCGGGATTTTTCAAAACATACACACATTTCGAGAAAATTAGGGTGGGAAGTCCTGAAATGAACACCCTGTATAACTAAATAGTTGAGAATTTTTTCAGGAACGTATCGAAAACATCAGTTGAAAATGGTTTCACGAATACTTTACTATGTATGTATTTATGTATAGGGAAATCAATATCACCAAGTTCAATCTTATTCGAATATTTCACGAAGAAGTATCCTCAATTCTTTTGTACATCCGATAATAGTGTATAAAAAATTGATTTGCCCTTTTCTCGATATATCCAGAGACCTATGAATAATTTTGAAAATATTCTGAGGCTGTTGAAATGACCTTTCTGAATGCGCAACTTATTTCATTCCGACAGAATTCGTATTTCCTACTGTTCCTGAGATTCTCATGCTGTGAAACCTAATCTTGGTCACACTCTAAGGAAGTCACCGATTGAAATATGGAAGGATAATCTGATTAACGACTGATAGTAGCGATTCCTACTCGAAAGTAAGAAACAGAGTGGACCCGTTGCAAACCTTCTGAAGATCATCTGATCTCATATATGCAAAAATGTTCTTTATCATTTGATGCCCTGCCAAAAACACGTATCAAGTAGTTCAAGTGGAGATTGATATCCTAATCGCTTATCTACTATATAAAACTCATTAACATTCAGTTTCAAGTTGATTGCGTTCTCTTGCTACCTACCGTGAAGATTCGTTGTTGGAATATATAGATGAGTTCTATCAATTCAAAATCAAAAATATGAGTTCAATAACATTGTTTACCTTCACACTTATTGGCCTACTTGGTCTCGTCTTCGGCAAGGTGAGTGGATGATGATGATATTTGCAACAAATGATATCGAATTGAGACATGATATAACATTGAATGTGCTTCCTGATCTGCGAATATATCAACAAGCAGTTCGAATTCATTCTGTACACAAATGGAAATCGAATGTTGAAGTGAATTTGTATACGAGAATAGACCCCCTGAACATTTGACTCCAAACGAACAGATTTGGTTGGATGGTCAGCAAGGACGTGTCTCTGCACCGGAAGGAACGTGCCTTAACATTTTCCAATAACTGTCATGAACCTGCGCGTGTTTGTGCTGCGAATATTTGAATCACGACGCATCTTGAGAGTCGATTAAAGCAACCATAACTGTTCATCCAAGAAGGTTATTACATAATGTCTTTTTATATTCGAATAATCAATGATTTTACAGTTGATCAATCAGGAAAGCCGAAAGTTACCTTTGGAGAAGGATTTGTCAGAGTTTATCAAATGTAGCTGTCAGCATGAGAATTTATGAAACTCCTGCCAGAGATCTGACTCAAGAGATCGGCTGATGAAACGAACAGATTGCTGTTTTACGGACTCTGATGGGCAAACGTTAGAGGTTTTTTCACGGGAATAGTTTCCTAGCAGTCTGCTCCCGGAGGACCGTCAGCAAATTTAACTTATTGTTGCATTGAAATCACGACCATTAGAGGGTGACTTGAAGAATGTCCCAATGACGGTCCTCTCACATTCAGTAGAATTGGCAGTGAATTATTTCTTCCTATTCAAGTCTCCGGAAGAAGACAGAATTTCACCTGCCCTCTCATAAAAGGGCGAAATAAATTTCCTACCCATTCTGGTTACATTATCTCGAGCGAGTTTGGCGTAGAGCTATATTATGCTGGCCAACAGCGAAAGTTGTGTACATACACAAATCGAGTACGGCGAATCACTCCCTACCCAAATCTTTCCGACCGATCAGCATCACCTTGTCTCTATAAATAAAATCTAAGGAGAACATTTTTTGTATCATCATCGTCAATATGCCTACCAAACAGGCGAATCAACGGATTCAGCACTGAACAATCTTGTAGGAAAAATCGGCCATCCCTTAGATCATGAGGAAATTGGGCTGGCAGCTCTCTTGGATATAGGAGGAGCGTTCAATAATGTTTCACCACAATCACCCTAAATGGCAATGCACGGTGAAGGAACGAGCAGTCAAATATGCAACTGGATCAAAGCGATGATGGGAAATTGGTACGTCATATCATCACTGCATGGAAATGAATTCGATCAGATTCAGAGCAGCAAAAGTCTGTCCACAGAGCAGGGTTCTTTTTTTTTTATTTTACTCTCTACTAAATTATCTTTTCATGCAGGAGATGGACTCCTACTGCTATGCAGATAGTCTACTCCTGATTGTGAGAAGACAATTTGGAGTGACGATCTCAACCGGCCTACAAGAAGCCCTTGATACCGTGTATAGATCGTGCGAGGAGCAGCAGGTGTCTGTAAACTCCTGAAAAACTGTAACCATCATCCTTCTCATCAGAAGGCAAAACCTAGATGGAATCCGTCAGATAGTCCCATATGGAGAGAGCATTCCGTTTGCGGCGGAGGTGGAATATCTCGGAGTCACTCAATATGAAATACTTATTATCGCAATGTCATGTTCACTTCAACAGGAAAAAGGTCTTGTGTGAGTGTCAAAATCACAGCGCCTCTTGGAATCTTTGATACCTGAATTTCATCGTCCTATATGGCAATATCCATGTATCAATCCAACCTTGGATGGTCCGTCTTCCAGATATATCATGGATATGGCAATTGTGTAACATATGATCTAGTAGATATATGCAGGTAGAGATTCATGTTATTTGCAGCTTCATTCCATATGGTTTCAAAGCATGAGCAGTTTTGGGAATTCCGAAATTGACGTTCATTGGCATAGGGACAATTTTGGCAGAGTGACTACTGGTCTGTTCAGACATTTCGAACCAAAATTCGGCGAAGTGTCCGAATCCCGTATGAGCGCTTTCGACCGCTCATCCACCATCCTCATGCTATCACCGTGCAGCATATTTCAACTATTGATAAACATTCAGCAATATTCCATAGCATCGTCACTTCCGGTGTTTCAAGCAACGCTCAGGGCGAACGCTCTGATTCGGCTGAAAACCACGAACAGTTTGAATAAATTCGAAAATTCGATATGTTTTTATTTTCAACGATGAAGAATGAAGGTTCTCTGAATCCGTTCTGTTTCTTTGTCTTTTATAGCCCATTCAGATTTTTTTGTCCATTTTCGGAATCCCCAAGAACTTGAGTAACTGTTGAATTTCTATACAGAATATCTTCACAAGGTGAGCTGAATAACCTGAGAACATTGATATGCGTACCATCAAATTCGATTGAGGTACTAATCAATTGGAATTAGAATTTCTTTATACGAAAAATTGCATGATTCCTGGGAAGAATGGGATGTTTCGCATGAATTCGAACTGGGAATTAGTTTCTCTTCTGCTATATACCATTGCTGTTTCTTTATTCGACACGTGTGTGGAAATAAATTCGATTCTTTTCATTCTATTCCATATTTTATTCCACCTCGGATGGTTATGTGGTCGAGATAACGCCAGTCAAGAAATCAGCTGTTTTTAGTCCTGATAGAAACAATAATTCAACTTTTTGAAAATATCTCTCTATCACCTCAAGATGCCGCTTGACATATTGCCATGTTGCTATGAGCCAAAGTCTCTGAGCGTATCAAAGTTGAACTGGCTTCTTGTTGGGTCAGGTTTTGAGTAGATGACATTCTCGTAACTGCTATCTACTGAATACCTCACACTGATGAGGAGCAAGAGCATGGAACCAATCTTCGGTTCTGAGCGTGATGCCTCGCTACAATCTGAAGGCAATGCAAGATTTTGAAAATACACACTTGCGATCAGTATTCATTCCCACGAATTATTGATAAGATTCCAGAATAATGTGATTCGATATCATCAGCCAAGAACGTGGTCGATTTCCTTCTGTCATCGACAATGAATCGCATCACGGTAGGTCCTGGCCGTCGTAAAAGGCGAAGGAATTAACGCCTATAAGTGATAGATGGCTAACACCATCGCCCGGTGCGATACCACCACATCGACTCCAAGCACAGTGGAATGGCTTTTACCCATGTTCAGTAGCTGAATAAAAATGGAAGGTTAGGTTATCCTAAGTTTCCTGTGGATAGGGCAAACGCTGCTCCTTCACTGTGACCCCAGATGGGTCTATTGTGGCTCACCCTCATAGAGGTTACAGTTTCCTGTATCCAAACCTTCTTACACAGTGCATGGTCGAGTTAGGTGAGATTTGTCTAAAATCGTCTGGTTCTGGATTGGTTGAGCCAAATATATCAAATTTGAGCATGAATATGTCTTATACAAAGCAGAATCGACAGTCTGCTCGTTGTCTCAGATCCATCCGTCCTACGTGGTGTATCATCTCTTGAAAAGACATATCTCAAGTCGCGGGTGACACCTGCTCTTTTCTAGGATCTGCCTGGTTGTATTTTTCGATGCTCAAGGCAGAAGCGCCTTCGAATAAGTCAATCCTGATAATCCACACATTCACATAGGTCTCTTTCCCTCCGCCTAGTCCAAGGAAATTGTTTTGGTCGCACTCGCGGTCACCCCAGAGTGAATTTCTGGTCCTATGAACATGGATTTGGTTCCCTGTTTGGCGAGGATGTCGACTTTCTCGTTGCTCTCCATCATGAAGATGGAAATATGCGCAATCAAATTTTCGTTCACGAGATATCATCATTGAGGATATACCAACGGTATTTCTCAAATTGAAAATATCGAGTATGTATAGTAGTATTCATAGACCACAATGAATCTCCATGGACTGGTTGCTGCACGTTCTTCGAATATTATCAACAGCTCGAATATTTGGGAGACTCATCTCATATGACGTTTCCATCCCCTATAAACATTCAGCTTATCATACTTATTCAAATCACATTGATTTGAATCATACTCCTATGAAATTGAATGATTCAATATCTGTTTGTTCATAACTTTTCAGGGTGCTGATGATCTGATTGTCAAGTTGAACCAACCACAGAGTTTGATACGAGGCCATGCAATGAAAAGCGAGAAAGGAAACACATACTACGCTTTCCAAGATATTCCCTATGGTGCGCCTCCAGTAGGAGAAAAAAGATTCAAGGTGAGCGCTTGACAGTATTGGTCGAATAATTTTAATAATTATAAATCGATTGGATAAAGAATGAGCCAAAACATGGAATTTATTCGCATGAATTCTAGCAGTGCATATCATGGATATCTTCTGGGCTGCATCGGAGAATCATTATCCGATTAAATATGAGATGTTTTAGTATCGATAATAATAAGGGCCTCCACGAATAAGTTAACAGAGAGGCTGACACAACCTTCACAATAATTATTTGATTCATATGGAATTATTTTATTCGTACAGTGTCACGTACTCAAGCCCGAGACACCCTGTAAAAATTCATAGTTTCATGTCGATTGTTTTTTATTTGTTGAGACGATTGAACAAATTCGCAAATTATATAAGGATGTTCATGGCGTACTTTGTTATAGTTTCACAGTTAAGAATTGCAAATCATCATCAGCGATTCTTTCCAAATTAAAATCGACCACACCACTGAATTCAGCATCCTTCAAATAGGTCAAGCGCGAAATTTCATCTGAAAATTTCGGTTTGCAACACAATCAATGCAACGTTGACTTTGGTAAATCATAATTTTTTCTTCAATTTCCTAGGCAAATTCCGGAGAGGTGCAATATTGCCAACACAAATGACGAAAATCATTGAGGTTCCTGGTAGCCATTCGAATGCATAACACAAATTATCATCAATTTCCAACATCTGGAGTGGAGAGTACCGACTCGGAATACCCTGTATTGCCTTTTTTGTCGGTGTCAAATCGCTTAAAGGTCGTGCAAAACCTGTGTTTTGATATGTACTGGATATTGTACAGTATTATTGTTACTTGCTTTCCTCATCCCTCCCCCTGAGATTATTTTGGCAAACGCGCCTGACTATGAGTAAGGAGCATGCGCCCTATCTTACATTCTTCGGCTCTGTCGTACACAGCTAGTGTGTTGCGTTTTCCTTCTATCGCATCAAATAGTACCCGCAATGCTCCTCGGCTCACACTCGATTTTTCAATTCAAAAGCCTGGCAACCCCTATTCATGAACGGATCTTGCAGGGCAATCATATACTACTGTGTTCGTTATAAAATTGCCGACTCGCCATAACTGCTCCTTGAAGCTCTAATTTCGGAATCGACAAAGGTTTCAGTGGAGCTACTCTTGTCCTTGCTGTAATGAATAAAGTATTAATTCCTTGTTTCCTGAACACCCGAAGATAGGATACTGCAGCAAACGCCTGCTCACTGCTATCTAAGAACGTGTGAATTTCAATTCTTTCAGCATTTGGTATCATCTAGCTATATCATCTTGGAATCTTGATATCAGCTATCATTTGCAAACCTTGTAGCCATTTTTTGTAGTGACTCACCAGGTTCTCAGGAAGTTCTGTATCCTAGTCTGTTCCACTTCTCCAAATATCCTGCATTAATATTTTTCCTTTGATGGTTAAGCTCGCGAGAAACCCAAGGATCAAAAAGAGACATCACAGATTTTAATACTTTTCTTTTCGTTGGAATTTCGTTCTTCACGTCTTCTAGATTCAATCTGAGCGAGAAATGGTCATCATCCGTATTCCACCAAAGTCCCAGTACACGATAAAGAGGACTATTATCAATATCTCCTGATGTATTTAAGAGCATATCTTCTTTCAAATTTCCCTGGTCCATTTTTGAATTAATCATCCAGTTAACAACTTCAAAGAGAGAGAGAGAGAGAGAGAGAGAGCGCTCTGGAAAAACCGGGAGACAGGACACAACACCCCCACAACTCAATCATCCCAAGTTCCATTCCTACAGTAGCAGAATAACGCGAATAAAAATTTACCCCATCTCTATATTATTATGTTCTTGATATATGATAGCAGGTTGAATGGATCTAGATATCCAATAATCGTACAATGCTTATGCATGGAAATGATACCTCAATATTTGTCCAATTCCAGCAAATCTAAGTAAACAAACAGAGGTCATTTCCAACGTTACCTACATTGAATCTTCCATTTCATACCGAAAACATGAACATGAAGGGGGATAGCAGAATGATACAAACATCTCTGATGTTGCAATTAAAGACATGTGTTATCCTAGGTAAGCATATCGGTGCAATTATTACTATCAACATGCCTGTTTGTACACGGCAACCATGTAATAGGGACCAGAAAAATATTGGCAACCTAGCTGTTTCATATTCCATATATTATATGCTTTCCATTATTTTTTCATTCATTTGGTAAGCAAGTTGTGAAATTCATTAGGAAATCAATTTTTTCAAATTTTCATTTATCATAGTCATGAACATATTTTTTATGGCAACCCTATAGGTACATGTTCAGGAACATATTATTTTATTCGATAGAATATAATTTTCATCCGGCAAGCAGATGAGTGAAAGTCGACCTTACTTGGGATCCTCTACTATTATAGGTTAGATTGGTTGAGTTGGTTAGTTTACGTTCATACGGAGTATAATAATTAGGATTTCTATGTAATCTGCTTTCAATTTCATGATTAAATGATTCGCATTTCAGTATTAGGGTGATTGAATTCAATTCCACCATATTGAAGTGGGTTGGAGATCGCCAAGAAATATTCAAGACAAAGCTACTCAGTATGAATACTTTTCATAAAGTAGAGTTTTTTCATTGGAACTGGAGAAAACTGAAGTGCGTCACAAGTGCAAGATACTCAATACACAATAACTCGGTTAACCTTGGAACATCGGTTTAGATGGTTGCCAAAAAATTACACTTTGGCCGAGTTCGAGAATCACGGAATGAAGTCTAAAAATCTTCGTTACTCCTGACGAATTGTTGGCTAGGATTCCTGTGAATTTTGAAGCAGAAAAAAATTAGGCGAATCGAATGAAAACATATACACCGTGTCCAAGATAAGGATGCGAATACATCCTTATCATCGACACACTGTA
Source organism: Phaedon cochleariae (assembly GCA_918026855.4). NCBI lineage: Eukaryota > Metazoa > Arthropoda > Insecta > Coleoptera > Chrysomelidae > Phaedon > Phaedon cochleariae. The sequence goes on from OU896723.1 coordinate 11,094,862, forward strand.
TGCGCGATACAATCCATCACCGATATAACTGTGTGAATTCAAGCTCCTGCCACATCAGTTAATAGTAGGATAGTCGAAGATTTCAGAATTTCATTAAAACCTAGAGAATTTCCGATAAATCACCGATTTATCGAGAAAACACTATAACACCTTGATGCAGTTCAACTCCCTGTGATTCACCAACAAATTCTATATTTGATGGGTATATAAACTGATATGTCCCTGAAATTTCTCGAACTCCCAACCACTTCACTTTGTCGAAAACAAGAATCATCACCCTCTGAGAAGGGTTCACGAGCTGCTGCGAGCTAATATTTCCCAACATATCTGGTATCCGTTGAAGACTTACGACTGTGATGGAACAAGTGTTCATAAGTGAGTGAGGTGACTGACTCATTGTAATTAGCAAGTATGACGAAGATGATGAATGAAAAAGGGATAGAAATGATTATTTTATAACTGTGGAACGACATCTATCAGGATTTGGATGATCATCTTTCGAATTCCATCTTTCAACTATGATCTTGTTCCATTTCGAATATATAATGTAACCTCTTCAAAACGAAGAGTGTTATTCGAGAAGGTGAGCTAATTCAAGTTGAGAACCTTGACCTCTCACGTTCATCAGATAACATTTCGTAGTTGAAATGCTTTATTCAGCAGTTATCGGATGTTTTCAAAGAGATATATGACTGGATTATTCTTGGTGTAGATGGCAACTTTTGAACGTCTTGGGGACGTCAATATCTCATCTTCAAACACCAACTCATCTCATAAACTTTCAATTTGTGGGGATCCCAATAATGATTCTGGCTCAACACACGGAATTTCACCAATCACAGTATTTCTTGTCAGGAGGCACAAAATTCGTCCGCAAAAAAAGGAGTCGAACATTATCCAAATGTGAACAAACCGAACGCGGCTTATATATCCCTTCATTATGTTGCCGTATTCACACCTACCTAACTATTTATATCATTCTGGTGATCGATATATAACAAGATTGAAGCATCGTGACTGCACAATAGATTCTTACAGAATGAAGCATCAGATGGCAGCAGCTTATTCAAGGAAAGAGGTTACGATTCATGTCAGGTCATTTCCAGGTACTTAACTATCATATTTTTTCGTCTCAATGTTTCATTTTGTTGAAAACAGCCACAAATGAGTGGATTGTAGCTATGATGAATCCCATCCTCTCGAATATTGATCAAATCATGCCTCAATTTCAATAACGGCGTCACACGTTAGCATGATAGGACATTATTGTTATTCAGTTTTTTCATTCATCTTTTCATGTCGTGAAAAACAAGTTATTTCAAAGCAAAAATTTTCGATATCATTCACGATTTCTTGTTTATGTATATGCTCTTGAAATCTGGCAACCCAAGTGCAAAAAATGTGATGAGCTGGGCATCGGACGTCATCGGCATGCATCGGTTGCTCCTTTTATTGTTTCTTCGTGCTTTTCGTTGTATGACTGACAGGATAGTTATCATTTGATATCAATTAGCGGTACGTTTTGATATACTACTTTCCGATATTGTGCGACGGTGAATCCATCGAAATCTTCATGAAATCAGCAGAACTTTCTTTGTTATCACAATGGAAGTTTTGATGAAATACAGTGAATCAAGGTAATTTCGAATATTCGTGGATATGAAAATTCATTTGTTCCAAATGGTCTGAATCCGAGTTGAGCACCAAATGGATGAATGAATGAATGATTGCTGAAATAAATTAATATCATTTGAAAACAACGTTTCCTTGTATTACATTGTTCATCATTCAAATGACGATTCAAACAAACCTCAAAACGAGAAAAATTGGGCATATTCTTCAAAGATGAGATGTCGATACAACTTCCACAACTAGTCAACAACGTCAGTTTGAAGGCATAATTGAACATCGCATTGACGTTCAAAAAAACAGAAAGGTGATGTCATTCAGCTGTGACTCACTCACGTTATTCAGACGTCAGTTTGGTTATAATTGAAGGCGTGCTAAGGCGGAATTTGATTTGTTCCACAAACATTATAGACATTTTCTTTCGTGCGCTCCAAGAGATGAGAAAAATGTAGATAAATTATTTCATTCGGAATTTCCAACGAGAAGAACCATTTTCTTGACTGCTCGCCACATCGAACAACATGGGTTCATTAACCAAGATGGGGATATGAAAATGAAAATGTTACCAGAATTGAGAATTCACATAATCATTCAAATCAGGTGAATGATATTTTGAATCAAAAATGATTGTCAATTCTAGATAGACTTTCACTCTCATATCCTCATTTTGAGTGTTCAGCACATTGAATTCAATGTTCGACGTGGCAAATAGTTGTTTTCTGATGAATATTTCGAAAAATATTATATACATATTAATTTCCATCTGACAGAGAATGCCGTTTCTCAATTTCAAGAAACCTTATTCTCAGATTCTTATTGTATGTGTTCGATAGATATAATTCAATGTTCGTCGTGACATGAAGCCAGGAAATTAGTTGTTTTTTGTTTTATATGGATGAAAATCAGAAAATATACCAATTCATGTCCCAACGCGATTAAGAATTGTTAGTATCTGAGAAGGACATCAATAATAATTATTTGAAACTATAGTATGTTAATTGTCTCTTCAATTAATAATAATAATAATAATAATAATAATAATAATAATAATTCATTCACAACTATAAATATGCATAATACATTTCATAAATCAGATAATCAATATTAGTTGCAAAAAGGGGTTGAAAACAATTAAAATTGATTCTAGTTCAACCCCTGGAATTATATAATTTAAAAAAATAAAATATTTCCGCAATGTAAATGTTACTAAGTTGGCTGTTGGAGATTGAAAATCAGTTAATACTTCATGTATATAGTTCAGTATTTCATGACGAGATTCTCGTATGATTTTTTAAAAGTATCCGGTTTCAAAGATTTCATCTCATATGGCAGGTCATTAAATAATTTAAATACATTATAAGTAAATGATCGTTGGAAATGCTGTGTTCGATGAGGTGGGGGGGAAATATAACTTTCGAATCTTAAATTCAACGTATGTACATCAGTTCTGTATTTTATTTTATTACATAAATAAGGAGGGCATTTGGTGAATATAATATTATGGAATAAATTCACTGCATGGATTTTACGTCTTTCTTCCATGCTCAACCACTGGGTTTCCTTCAATTTGAAGGAGATACTTTCATATTTGCTAATGCCATAAATGAATCTTGAGCACGATTTTGAACTTTCTGGATTCTTTCACTATCTTTTTTATCTATACACGGTCCATATACAGCATCGCAGTAATTAAAGTGGCTCAGCACCAGTGAATCTGTTAATTTTATTTTCAATGACTCTGACAACAAATGGCGATTAGGGTACAACATTTTCAAGCTACCAATACGCTCGTTGTATACATTTATCAACGTGCGGCTTGAAACGTGAATGAGTATCAAATTCGAGACCGAGATTTCTTGAATTTTTGGAGCACTGCAAAGAATTATCTTGAATTTTAACACTTAACACCGATTCTACCAACTGCTTCTGTCGACCGAATATTAATACTGATGACTTTGATGCATTCAATTGTAAATTATGGTTATCTGAAAATGCGATTAATCGATTTAAATCAGAGTTAATTTTATCTTGAGCTAGTTGTTTATCGCTTGGGAAAAAAGACAAATATAAGTGTGTCGTCTGCATATAAATGAACAGAACAATGCATCAGGCACGTTGTTAAATTACATGTGTATATACCAAACAAAAGAGGGCCAAGTATTGGACCTTGAGGAACTCCGCATACTGAATGTTGTTTCGTTGAAACACCTTTGCTGGTTTCTACAAATTGAAGTCTGTTTGTTAGATAATCCCTCATTAATTCGATCGCATTCTCAGAGAATCCAATGAAATGTAATATAGATATCAACAAGGAATGATTCAAGATATCAAATGCTTTCGAATAATCAAGAAGCACCAAAGCTGTTGATTTTCCCTGATCTGTTGCTCTTATAATGTCATCTGTGATATTTAGTAAAGCAGTGGTGCAACTGAATCCTGGTCTGAATTCTGATTGATTTTGTGGCAATATATTGAAAGTATTCAGATGTTCCCTGATTTGATAATCCATAATTTTCTCAATAACCTTCGACAAAACTGGTAAGATGCTAACAGGTCGTAAATCGTTATAGGCAGACGGATCTTTTTTTTTGGTAATGGAATAACTCTGGCGATTTTCCAGTCATCTGGAAAGATGTTATCCAAAATACAGGAATTCACTATATTGGTGATGAACGGAAGAATTCTTGAACAACATAGAAGGATCATTTCTAAAGTTATCTGATCTGACTTTATGGCAGTAGAGGTAACCTCTAATAGATATGTTTTAACCGTATCTACAGAAACTGTATGAAAACTAAATAATTCCACAAAATCAGTTTTAATGTTGCTTTTATAATAATTCAAGACATGATCATCAGGAGGAGTGTTTCTTGTAGAGAATTGTAGAAAATGTTTGTTTATATCTTCTGGAATATCGAGTTGACTCGGCATCTCTACATGCTGAGTTTTTGTATAAATATTATTTTCCTTCAATGTTTTCCAAAGTTCCTTCGAATTGCTGATATTATTTGTTATGCAGTGCTCTAAGTAACTCTTTTTCTCATTATGCAGGGCAATATTGGTTCTATTTCTTACTTGCTTATAATAATTAAAATTCGCATCAGTTTTTGGTTTGATATATTTTTTGTATGCTCTCTCTTTAAGCCTTATCATTACTTCAAGATTATCTGTTAACCAACCTGGCTTTTTTTTTCTGACTTCAAATTCTCTAACAGGTGCCAAGATATCGAATATTTTAAGTAATATTTCATTCAAATATGACACTTTTTCGTTAACATTTGGTAAATGGATCATAAATTCAAATGGAGCGTTGCCCAGAAATGTTTCTAGGAGGTCTCTATCAATATTTTTCAAATTTCTTGTTTTTGATTTACGATTTCCGTTCTCCACTTCCTTATTCAAATTGCAATATACCAGCGAGTGGTCTGACATATTTGAAGTATCTATAGTACCACTTGTGAAGTCGATCTCGTTCGTGGAAATCAATATGACATCCAATAGTGTATCGCTATTGTTTGTTATACGAGTTGGATGTGTAATAATCTGTTGCAGGTTAAATGTCTCAATAGTGTTTTGAATTTTTTCTGCATTTTGTGCCTGTTCAATTAAATTAATATTCAAATCTCCCCCGCATATTATCTCGTTAGAGCAATATTCAGCTAGACGATCTTCAAAGATTTCAATAAAATCAGTAACCTTACTTTGAGGCGGTCTATATAATGAACCAATAATATAAGAAACTTCCTTTATTTTGATCGATACCCATATTTCTTCTAGATATACCTGCATTGAAGTTCTTAAAATATTGAATGTCAAGTTATCTCTAATGTACATACCTATGCCCCCACCTCTTCCTTCCCTGTCCTTTCTTATAAAATTATATCCTTCAATTTCAACCATATGATCTGAAACATTCGGTGTCAACCATGTCTCTGAAATACCTATTATATCATATTTTTTATCAAGAATCAACATCCTGAAATCCCTGGAACGTAACAAAAGTGACCTAATATTAGAATGCTACTGACATTTTCTTCATAGTGAATAACAGCCAAAAAAATATATATATTTCCAGTTGATGACAAAATTCTAATTCTAATGAAAATAATCTTCTTCCTTCTAGTTTCTTTCCACTTATAGTTCCGGCTCTATTGAGCTATTTTCAATACATCATCTTCACTCCTCAGACATATTTTTTTCCCATTTACTTTTGTGTAGATTCGACCCTGCATCGTCCAAACCATTTTAGGACCGATTTTTTCCTTGGCATACAGCAGAATTTCGTGTCTAGCTTTGGTTAAGTCCTCAACCAATGTTATTCTGCATCCCTTGAGTAGTTTCTTAGAATCATACGCTAGGGTACGTTCCTGGATATTTTCAAATTTGATAATAACGGCTCTCGATTTATTTGGATTTGGATTTCCTATCCGGTAGCATTGTAGTAACTTGACGTTTTTCATGCCCATTTTAGAAATTAAGATATTTTCTATTCTCGGCTTTAGGTTCTCTTCCCGTTCTTCTGTTATGCCGTATATCCTCAACTGGTCAAGTTCAGACTTCTGTTCCAGCTCATCAATTCTTATCATCAGATTTTCGTTGTCACCTTGTATATGAGCGATTTTCGTTTCCAGCGTATCTATTTTTGTTGCAAGATCCTCTAATCGTCTGTTCACTTTTTCAGAAACCTTATCAGCTAATTTATCTGCCAAGCATTCTAAAAAACGACCATCGCCCATCAAATCGTGTACAATTTCTTTCGACACTTCTTTGGCTATGTTTTTGTATTCAGATTTCTGCCTCTCCGTCAAACCCATCATTTATGATTCGATGTAATTTGATTGATTATCAGTAATAGTTGGAACAACTTACTGCTTCGTGATTATTATTTGACATATATCGACACTTAACACACTATTCTATTATTTGGCAAATTTTCACACAGGAATTCACCAATTTACTCAATATATCGAGGACACAAGCCGGAGCTATTAAATTCGTGTCTATACACTACGGAAGCTCATCTCTCAAATTCAATTAAAAGCAGAACACGTGTTCTTCTGAAACTTGAATCACTGATCGAATCCTAGGTAGGATAATTTTCCTGTCGGTAAAGTGTTTCACCGTGACAATATCTTCAACTTGTGAACTAACGGAGGTGAATACGCATGTGGGCGATATACGTCGGTATACGTAGGTATCTTGTCGGTGACTCAAAATATCAGTTTTGAGGTTTCACATCCGTTCGAAGCGTTATCGCTTGCAATTTAAATCGATCAATATTTACTCATAGTGCAAGTTTCATCAATTTTCATCTACGATATTTGTATTCTTCCACATCACCCTCACAGGCGTGAACTTGTCATCCTATTAATTATTATTGTATATTGATTATTATCTGCCATTAATATGACGCTGTATCGCAAGAAACGAGGCTAGATATAATCATGGCAGTAACCTCTCTGTTATCTTGATGGAGAGAAAACCTCTCTCAACTAATCATCAGCAGCTTTCAATGTATTTGATTGAACAGATTGAATATCAGTGGATTGTATTCCAACGTCTGATTCATATTTTTTATGTTTCAAGGCACCAGAATTTCATGCTGGATGGGATGATGTCCTGAATGCTACACAGAATATCAAGTCCTGCTATCAATTTTCGTTTCCATCTTCATCCAAACTGGAAGCGAATCCAGTCATTGAAACTGAAGACTGCTTGATCCTCAACGTCTTTACACCAGTGGTAAGTAAATATTTTGGTTTGAAAGAAACCTCTCAGATTCAATATCAATTATTGAATAGGAGAAATCGAAATGAACCTCCAAAGTTGAACTGATATCGATCACTGTTTTCATATGAGAGCATCTGGATAAACGAAATGGTGATATTGTTTTTTTTTTCTTCCTAAAATAACCTCGAGGGGCTCATAAGTCATCATTTCTAAAAATAGCGACTGAGATGTTCAATTCACAAGTGTGCATAATGGAAGTTCTGTGGAGAAAATGTGCGAGTATTTGGTGCTGTTGAACTCAACATTTTCACTCTTGACGGTACTCGAACGTGAGGACAGCTTTGGAGTGAAAAATCCCATCAATTTTCCAGATAGTCCTAGAGACTATGGCCTGTTTCATTTGAAATATCAGAAATTCTCATGTTAACAGAAGATATCTGCTGCCCCACATTATTTCAAACTCTCAATTCGGGATTCAACGACCAATTCTCACATCGACGGAAAAGGAAGCAAGGTAGGAAGGGACCAAATTTCACGAGGAGAAAAAAGTTTATTTATCAGTACTACCAACCATAACCAAACGTTTCAGTAGCGCGTTTTGGTGGACAATGAATAATGTAAGCTCTCATTGGATCAGAATGAGGTAATCAACATATGTGATGTATGACACCCCGACTAGGCATCATTCTCAAATAACAACAAGAATATTGAACAATATTGTGGAAAGAGAAAGAGTCTCCAAGTCGTCCCATGATCATTTCGCTTCACTTCGTGTATCGATTTCTCCAAAAGAGAAATATATCATTGTTGATAGGTTGTCGGTGTTTCTCAAAAACTGGATGATTGAATTGCCAATTTGAAGTGACAAAATATTAACACTACCTTGAATAAAAGGAAATCGGTTTTATGCGTTCAGTGCGAATGATTCATTTTATTTTCTGAAATTCTCGAAGTTCTTTGCTTCCTTGTCATGATGATTTCCAAGGAAAAAATTCGATGAATGAAGAGAATCACAAAGTTCTGGAACTTCATTGAGGCCTCTGGATCCATCTCAAAGAACATTTCCCTCAATAAACTGAGGTGGAATAGGTGGAATATAGGCCAAACCAGGCGACCCATAAAAACAAGGTTCAAAGAACACATAGCTCATTTGAAATATGGCAGGTTAGATGAATCTTGTGTAGCCGAACATATGTTCAATCACAATCATAACACACATATTACTAACCTCAAATTAGTTAAGCAAGTTAATAACATTAGAAAACTAGACGCATATGGAAGCTTAGAGATGTTCAAGAATAGGTAGTAATAGAGTAATGAATAAGGATAATGGACCTATTCCATATAGCCCTCTATATAGTTAAGTGAAATAAAAATTTAGATTAGAACATGTGAACTCAACCATGACAAACAAACTTGACGGTTAGTATTTTTCACAGTTGGGTGAACATATACCTAGTATATAAGCAGCACACTAAAATAGGATATTCAGTTTCAATCTTCTCCTGAAGATGCTAACATAGTAAGCGAAACACGTGTCGAGGCGTTAGAAAATCGGTTTGGTAAGTGGTAAAACAGTGTAGTGTATTAAGAAGATTGGTTGTTACTGTCTCTTTATGGTAATCAATTATGTCAATCCGTCCGGTCCGTCGCATTTCGTAGAAAAGTTGCATGCACTAGTATACCATAGTCGTAGTACCGGAAAACCATTATTCATCAGAATCCCTGATTCTTAAATGGGTATTGTAAAGTATATTATACAATTACACTGCGCCGGCAGCTTTTCATCGGCGGCATATGAGCGTGGATTTTTGAATTTGCTATCCTGATAGATGACAAAGTAAAATTTACAAAAAAGTTCCAGAATTATCAATTTGATATTTAAAATTGTCGAATGTATATTTCAATGGTTCTCTCAGATAGTTGCTCATCTAGGAAGAAACAGAAACCTGTAATATATGGATCGAGAGAGAGAGAGATGTCAGTAAAAAGTAGAAAATCTGTGGAATAGGTATTTACAGTTTATTGAAAAATAAGTCATTCTAGATTATTTACAAATGGTAGATGAAAGGGTAGATGTATTATATATTATACTCATATTATGTTTCAAGTTGATATTGGTACATCATAAATATGATGAAATTACTTCATTGACAGTTTAGTTCAAATTCTAGAAAGAAACCCACTATGAATATTAGTTGTCATTGAATATTGCTAAACTTCAAGGAAATTTCCTGAAAATTCATGAATTTTATGAGGAGAAGCTATACTGTAAAATTGCCTGTTGTGAGCTAGTATTAAGGATATTGGAACTTTCAAATAGGGCTTGAACATTTCGAGTGCACTTTTGAAATATGAGTTGAAGGTATGAGTATATCTTTGTACCTTGATTATTCTGACTTTAATGAAACATATAACTGAAAAAACCTGATATTATCCAATGATGACGTCATGGTTTTGTTCATCATCAGGTAGAAAGCTGAAGTGGATAGTAGACTGGTAAAAACTTGTAGACTAGTTGACTAGGAGACTGCAAAACTGCCAGACTATGATACTGCACATCTTTGAAGCTAGTAGACAGCAAAACCTTGAAAATTGTAGACTGCAAAACGGTGGAGTTGGCGAGTGCAAAAACTGCGAAGTTGGAGACTGCATGAAGGTGGTGATCTGTGGCCAGCCTACCACATGGAAAATTGGGATGGCCCTTGCACAGCCATATCAGCCCAATCGAAGCAGGATGGGATAAGGAATGAGCCCATATGTAAAACCCTGAAATTGATTAGGTAGGTATCAGAACCTGGTCTCAAAAAAATGAGAGGTAACTCTCGTCGTATAAAATGAAATAACTCACCTCTGGGGTATAGAGGATTTTACCAAATCGTGAATCCAGATGAATGAGTGACTCCCAGGATGACCGGTTGAGCAGCATTGGTGTCTATTGAAAAAAAAAATACTTCCTCAAGCACGTGTTTGGAGAAATTCTCGAATGGAGACTTCCATCCTGAATACGATTGAAATATTGTGTAACGATATTAAGATGAGAGTTTGAAATCTTACCATCACGCCGAAACATAATTTTTCCTAGATGAGGCTAGGTGCCTATGCAAAATTTCAGGATCTTCCAGGAGCCTGACGAGCCAACACGTGGATCAGCCAGCAGCAAAATGGCCCAAAAATGATCTCTCCGGAAGAAAGAACTTGACCCTGACATTGAACTTGACCCAGGCATTGAACTTGTCAAAAATCGTCAATATCACGAAACATTAAAAGTTTAAATTGGGACCAATGAACGGAACTGTCAACGAATGAGCAAATGAAGTGTCTCGTAGCAGTATTTTTAATTGCACCTGTACACTAAGGCTGTTGCTGATGTGACCTTGAACCATACGACTCTGCTCCGCCTCGAGCTAGATACTCACGAACATAACAATAGACCCAGAAGGTCTCGTGGTGATTGGAAATTGATGTCATAGCGAATGAAGAATAAGAATGTATCGAAGCAAGAAAAGAGTGACAGTGGCTAATAAAGAAGAATTGGTGAACCATAACCAAGACGTGAACATTGGATGATTCAATTTCAAAACAAAACGAATATAATTGGATCACTTAAAAATACCCAGGCCCATTCGATTCTACAATATGTACAATTTATCCACAATAGAGGTAGGTGCAAGCAGTTTTCTGATCAAACCTATATTTGATTTTCATAATATGGTTGAATGCCATTCTGATAGAAACCATGTTAATTTTCAGTGCCTGCATCATTGAAATCAAGTAGACTATAGAAAACAATGTGTATTCGAAGAAGACAACACTGTGTGTTCAACAAGAAAGGTAAGGTTTTTTCAAGTAGGTACCTAGAATTCATTAAATGATGTTTGTGTTTGTTTTCTAGTTATATTATATCACTGACTAATTTATTATTTCTTTCTGTTTCAGTTCACTACCTGTGAGCGTTCTGTTGAATACAAGATGATAAGTGATATACAGGGCGCTTTGATATTAGATGTTGAATTCTGAACTATGTCAACTGAATTTATCAATAAAGGTTTATAAATTCGACAGTGTATATCTACAGAGTTTCTCTAGTGTTTTAGTAGAAAATACACACATATGCGCTGCTGACAGCGATGGCCCGGCTATTCACCGCCTATTCATTTTTGCTGGGGTACTTGGATATGAATAAGTGGGTTCACTTTTCCATCATGTGTGCTTGGCTTGTTTGACATTCGATGTCAATGCAATTCAAATACAACTCGTGGATTCTCGTTTTCATCAAGAATATTATACATTGTATGTGAAAATAATAGTGTATTTAATGATCAGGTTTTGACTATCGACCAATACAATCGAACACGGTTCACAACACTCGCGCTATCACTACAAGATTCTTGCATAAATTACCATTTCTGTACAGAATGATTCAAATTACTGATATTATACCTGCAAATATATCAGAATATTGTGATTTTCGTGTCGATCAAAAAAGTTCATGATTAACATTCATGATTAACAATACTATCAACCACTGCGCATACATCACATCATATTCCACAATGCACTTTCCATTTCGAACTGAAAATGTTGTACTGGAAGTGACAATTGCCAGTTCACAGCTACAAATTCTAAGTGATGATTGTCAATTCAAAGTGACAATCGTCAGTTCGAAGTGGATTTGGCTCGTTCGAAGTGAGAATCGTCATAAAAAAGACAATTATTGTCATTGTTGGAATTCATTCTGCTGTTAGCAATTCTATGCATAATTTGATTCCTAGCATCCTATAATATCCCAGTTATTGAAAGTGCAATCACCTTGAAATATTGGTAATAATTTGGATTCTTATCAGCATCCTCGAAACTATCCAATTCATTTCTCGAAATCTCAAGATCTTATATTGAAGAATAATTATTCGATAGAAATTTGTCTTACTTTTTAGTTCGAATGTCCTAGTCAATACATTCCAAATACCTCCATTCCGTATCGTTGAATCAATAATCTCATGAAATACAAATGTATATTTTCTGAAAGATCGCACAAGTATCAAAATTTTAAAGAAGCTTGATCGTAGTATCAGAGAAGTTTCGACTGCAATGAATTCGAAGTAAAAGTATGGAAGTGTTTTAAATGCAAAAGGACACCAAATTGAAAATATTGAATCAAACAACCAGAATTCATCGATGAAATTATTGATATCAATTACCTCAGAATGAAAGTACGCCACAAACTCAAAACTATCGTGAATTTTAATTTTTTACTAACTTGTCACTTATAACTATAGCATTGTATCTGAGCATATCCTATTCGAATTCCTTCTGTCTCCAAATTCTGACAACAATTCAATTCGTAAATGAGGATGAGTACAATTCTTCTTTCCTCTCCTTCCTATTCTGTCTCTTTCTCAATAATCGGAGAATGCAAAATTTTCCATGTCATGAACGAATCAGTGGACACTCATTCTCGTCCTTCGAATATTTATTCAATGAAGGATAACTGGATTACAAGGAGATATACCCAGGGTGGCTAAAATTCGAATCTCATCATTGGGATTTCGTGAATTTTCCGTCTCCCAGAAACCATCATAAAATGATTTTGCATAGATACGGAGATGTATTTTTTGTCCTCATCTTCGGATAGACCAAGAGCGATGAACCATCACAAATCTTCATTTTCGAATGTTCTGCTCGAAAAATCTGAGAGAGTATTGAATATGGAAAAGAATACAAAAACTGTCAGTTTTTATGAAGATTCGATAATGAGAATGCGTGATAACTCTTAGTTTCTGAGATATCTCAAGGTGTGAAAGAGTGGAATGAAATATCCTCATTCAAATCAAAGATAAAAGGAGTTTTTGATGGTATCTTGAAGAAGAATCCAAATTCGAAGAAGCCAACTTGTAGGGAAGCAAATAGTGGCCATAACAAAATGTCTTTCACTTCGAATTCTGTCTCAAAATAACTTGTTGAAGAACATGGTTCACCTCCGGAAGTATTCGGATTTTTCCGAGTATAAAAACGGCATTCTGTTAGCCATCAAATGTCACAACTTTGCTGTACTCAATCGACATTGTATCTCCCATGATATTCACATCATGATGCTCAAATTACAGTCACCTCATACCAGATGTAGATGTCACTGAATTTCTGCAGTTTTCCATCGTGATATCGATACATTCACAATCAAAATAATTTAAAAAATTGTGAGTAATTCTGTTTTTCGTGTGTCTGCCAAAGTGTGTCGTCATCGTTTTCATACAACTTCAGATTATCCTTCAGATAACAACATCCTCTTTTTCTAGTGGGTAGGACTATCTTTTCAATGTCATATTCGATTTCAATAGATCGTTGATTCTCTTGATTGAACAACATTGTATCATCATGAAATATCCAATATGGCTACCTATACGACCTCTTTCCACACATGATATACTGGAGTAGTTATTTATACAACTCGCACTCTTGAATTAGACGTTTGATTGGTTTGCTTTGTGCCCACGTGTCAGCTACGCAACCCATTTAACGCTTTTGTCCGTTAAATTGATTCTCCAGGAATGCCCTGAATGTCCAGGAGAGGCATTCTTTGAATAATCATAAGACGAGTCTATGCTGTCTCTGTATAGTCGCGTTTTTCACTTGATGTAGCTATGATTTTTGTTACTGTTGTATCAGATACAAGTGGATTGGTTTGCAATCACCATGCATAATGATGAATTTCAGTTGATAATCGATGAATTCGTTCTTGGTATCAAGAAATAATATATAATGGAGGTAACCTCTATGATTTTGTCAAACAGGAATTTGATATCAATACCAAGTTTATCTTTCATCTCAGTCGATTCAAATGAGGTCCAGGTACTTCACGATTCATTATAGAGGTGAATTTAATCAGGAAGTCACTTACAAGTAACAATATATTGTTGACTATTCCACTCTTGATCTCGAGAACCAATCAGAATGAACTATTTTCACGGTTTCTTCAGTATTCTAGCGATATTTTTTGTTCATTGAATTTTATCGGACTTGCTCTACCAATACCGAATTGACCCACACGTGACCAAAGAACCTCGTTTATCAGCGATACAATTTTGACATCGTGTCTGGTCAAGATTGCTTTGGATTTTAATCTGAGACAATAACCTAGGCACCTACTCTATTTTATTCACTTATAATTCGCGTTAGTGAGACATTTTGTACGAAAGGCGAGACAATTTTATTCTGGCTGGACGTTTCATGTGTAATCTGAAAAGTTTGCAAATTTGTTGACTGTCTGACACAAAAATACTAGAATTCAAATTCCTTTCCAAAGTAATCCCAGCAAACATCTTGATATGGGGCATTGATGGCCTAGTATATTTTTCCCATACCTGACATCAGCGGCCCAGTAAATGGTCCCATATGCGGGACTCTATATATCAGTACACTGCGGCCGGCAGCTGGTCCCAGTGCTGGGTACCCAGCAATCATATTCAGTTCCCCGGCAAAAGGCCAGTACAACATAATCGACACATTGAGTTTCCCATAGCAAGCCCAGCATATACATAAATGATGGGACTGTAATGGCCAATTAACGACATTGGTTACATACTATCGAGGTAGGGGAGGAGTAGGGGTTTTAGGGGTCCAATGGATCTGAAAGTTCTAGTACCTCTTTATTTCACAACAGAACCCTCTCATCATGAATCAGACACATACCAGATTTCAAGAAAACAATTTTATGAATGACACAATGATATCTTCTTAACCTCTCTGTTCTTCAACGATGAAACTTCTCGGAGTGACTGCTTACTGGTTGGTGTGGTATCTACATCTTATTGGGTAGCATTCATTCGAAGTTGATTCTTCGTTGTGAGGTACTTCTGAAATATAAAATGAATCATTTGTTTCATATTAGTGCTACATGAGTTGCATGAGTTTATAACTTGATAATATAGTCAAATGACGTGATAACATGGAGCTTTTCAATTTTGATTATGGTGTTGGCACAGGTAATTCTATAGCTGAAATCTTATTGTTATCCAGTTATTCAATATAGAGATAGGTTCACATAACCTGAGATTGCTCTTGATAACAACAAACTAGTTGAAAATGATGAAATGAAGTTGCTTTGAGAGAAGTATAGTTAACTCCAATTATCATAATCATTCGGTATATGAGGTTACGAGATACCAAACACATGCATCAAATAATGACATTCAAAACACTATGTAGGTACATTGATACTTACTCAATATTATCATAATTGAAGACTCTGTCTTCTATTATTATCAATTGACAATACTCCTGCCATCATGAATAACCACCACGGAAAGAGAGGACCACATCAATTCGACATAAACAAACTAGACGCGATCACCACTCGCGAGAGTCAGCCATCTTAGTTACAAATGATATTGATCAGCTGATTGTTGATGTAGACGTTCTCAAAACATCCGCCAGGGGGACGGGTAGTGAATATGAAATTGGCCAGCAAAGGGCCAGATCTCGTTAGTATTCAATTAGTTCCAGACATCCTACCATCACAAGGCCATCATCGTATTTTTAACTGATGGTTACTTGGCATGGGAAAATCATCGGCCCATTACCTATACCCCGGCATCGTCACTTTCCCAGACTAACCTGCACTAGGCCGGACTTCTCCCGCTAGTTCAATGTTTGCTGGGATCTTCTTCAATCACTCAAGTTATTGTAGATAATGAAATTACTGGATGATGTAGCGCAATTGGATAGGGTTGTTGCGCGAAGATACGAAGGTCGATGGTTCGAGCCCCTCGGCGACGATATTCTTTTTTTTAAATTATTTCATGTCATAAATTCAATTGATTTTGTTCGAATTGTATAGCAATTGTATACACTCTTCTGAGAGCAACCATCTTCAGGATAATAATAAAAATACTGTTTATCAAAATTTTACATTTTACTTTGTGAATAACTATAAAAAGGTAGCTAATTTCTAAAACATCGAATTCTGTATTTCATTACAATCATTATATTCTCTTTCGCAGTTTGGGTTGGAATATACCCAGATTATGTTTCTTATTTCTTATACATATTGACATACTCCAGCTTGCTGCTTTGATTTCGCTCATGACATTGATCCAAAACATAACAATGTCATTCACGAAATTACTAGGCAACAAGCTGTCGTAACAATCAACAAATATTTCTAGCAAAATTTCATCACTTGTGGTATTACATATGAAAAATCGATATAGTTACGATGATGACCCAAGTGCTACAATCTAAATAACTAAAAGGATTGAAAATTTTCAGGTTCCTGGAACTGACAAGAAATTACCAGTATACTTATTTATCCATGGTGGTGCATTCATTGGAGGGAGTGCAAGTAATTTTGGTCCCAAGTATTTGATAGATGGAGATATAATCGTTGTAACTATCAACTACCGATTAGGTCCTTTAGGTGAGGAAATGAAAATTAGATACTCATGTTCATCTAAAAAAAAAAATGATTGCGTGATTGCTGATCGATTATCTTTGTTTCATCTGTATATTTATCATCTAATTACGATCCATACAAGGTCTTTCGCTTCCATCAAAAAATCAAATATCCGAGATCATCTTATTATATCAGGTGACATTGACGCAGTAGACGGACATTCGACTAATGTTCGCGAGGTCATTGGTTCTTATCTCAGCCAGCGCAAGATTTTTTTTATTTTCGATTTGAGCGAGTCACTGCTGCGTACCAATCAACACTGCTGCTCCTAAGGTGGCGTATGGAGTTAGAAACAAAACCTGCGCTGAACATAAACATCATTGCAGATCACTTTGGGCTGAATATCTTCACCCAGACAACGAATAAAATGTTATGAATATTCTGACAACGTTGAAATATACGTACTCAATTTGAGATATTCTTATAGAATATTCTCGAAATGACTATAGAATATTTCCATTCTGCGATATTCCATATTTTCTATACGATTCTTCTCCAGTCAAATACAAATATAGGCGATCAATGGTAATCTGAGTGAATTTCTTTTAATATCATCCATTTCTGAATCTCTCTAATCATCTCCACAGTTTTTGACGTTCATTCATTTTGAATGAGTTTTGCACATAATTTCAGAGGATTATATTTCATTGAAGAAGTACCAAGTCGCATATTTTTGCAACATCGTTCAATGGTGAGCTGAATTTAGTCTCAAAAGATTATTCAGGCGTGTTCCAATTTATCAATAAGCTCGGGAAATTATATTCATCGACATTCTGGAGATCGTTCCCAACTTCCATAATGATCAGTCATTTGATGAAACGGATATAAGTGATTATGTAAGTTCCACTTCTTTTATATAACTCAGCACACTCTACTTCTGAGGTACAGGTTTTAATTCCAGTCTAGACTATGCGGCCCCTGAGGCCACGCACAGTCGATCTGGATTGAATAAAATAACCACTTTCCCCAACTCGCGAGGCGAGTGATTACTGGGACCAAGTGCTCTGAGCAGAAGCAATGAGTATGACGGCATTTTGTATTCTATACCATACCATGTGTGTCTTCGCACGGCCTGTTAGAATCATTACAATTTTTATATCATTATGATTGATTTTATCATAATCATCATCATTTTCATCCATCAGTATTGTTCAATTTTAATTATATAGGTATTGGTATTTGGTATTGGACCAAGTGCTCTGAGCAGAAGCAATGAGTATGACGGCATTTTGTATTCTATACCATACCATGTGTGTCTTCGCACGGCCTGTTAGAATCATTACAATTTTTATATCATTATGATTGATTTTATCATAATTATCATCATTTTCATCCATCAGCATTGTTCAATTTTAATTATATAGGTACATGGAGTTTCAAATTACATTTTGGATTTTAGGTTTCCTCTCTACGGAAGACGGAATTGTATCTGGAAACATGGGTTTGAAAGACCAGCACCTAGCTTTGCAATGGACTCACAAAAATATAGAATTATTTGGAGGTAACCCAAATGATATAGTGATAGGTGGTGAGAGTGCTGGTGCATTCTCTGTTAGCCATCAGCTCCTCAATTCAAGAAATAAAGGTGAGTTTCATATGCAAAGATATTCTCAATCGAAATAAAATGCCTTCACTCTCATGAAACATATTAAAAATCGAATGATGATGATATATGCAATATCAGGGCTAGCCGACGAACCGGTCTGGCCTCATATGTTTTGACTTTGTGACTCACGATATTGTTTCTACCTAATCCCATAGTAGGTTTGAAGATCATTCTTTACCGTTGAAGCAACCTTTCAAATTTTTTTGTTGATTGTTGAAGAAGTTACTTGCAGCTAAGACGAGTTTTCCGAAGCTGTCCACCTCTCCAGTGATTGCTGTCACCTGGTAGATTATGGAGATTTCAAGAAAGCAGGTTCTGAATTCCGATTTTCAGCAAATAGTCCTTGGATTATTCTTTTTCCAGATGAATTGAACAGGAACATGTTCGTATATTGACGACAACTGAGATTCTTCGTTCGATCTCCTCGTAATGGTTCCAGGGTTCCATTACAGTTCTGCTGTCTTGTTTCAATTATATATCCTCCATATGAGGCTTTATTCAATCGCTTCAATTTGTTTCGATAGTAGTACGTCCTTTTTTATTGTTACCTCTATTCGCCGATAAAGGTCAATCTCTGCTGCACTCATCTCGAATATTTGCTTCTGGAGTTCAGTTGGATCATCCACGCACCAATGATGTTCATTCATAGAGAAACTAATTCATTATCTGCCGAAATGATTCTACATTGAAATTCGATGGTCTCGATCAGGATATCCATATCAATTTTCCCATAGACGGTGCCAGCTTCACCTGTAACGGTTTACAGATATCTTCTCAAGTTTACGAGTGACTCTCCACCAATGTCCACTAACAGTGCACATTTCCATACCAGGCCATCCGAACGTCTTCGTATAGATGGTGGTAGTATCACGGTATAAGGGTGCTACGAAAAAAAGCAGGTCTTTTGAATAACGGGTCGAAACTAACTTCTTGGGGTCGAGTTCCTCAAGATTATTTGCATCTGAACTGCTTTTTCATTCATCTCAGAGCCCTCTCTGGCTTCGATGAGGATTTCATTGGAATAATAAATGAGGTTCGCTTCCATGTTCCCACTCTCACTTATGGCTCTCGTGGAGTTTATATCTCGGCTTCGGCTCCTTACGCAGGAAGGAGAGTACTAGTGCAGTCTTGAGGTTGAATCAGACGTATAGCTCTTTGCATTCAGGTATCTCGTGATCCATTCACGAAGATTTGGACTGCAAAACATTTCATTAGGCCTCGAAGACTGACAAGTAGGAGCACAGAAACAACAGGGCTACATATACCTAACTCTCCTGCAGGTTCTTGGTTGCTCTTCGTAGACGGTGTGTCCTGGAAATCGATTACTCGTTGCAGATATTTGCTAGCACAGAGAAAGTCATTCGAACAGTTGCAAACTGCCTGTTCCTAAATGCTCTGGACTATAACCATTGATTTGTTGCTCATGAATAGAGATTTAATAAGATAAATCAGTTCAGCACAGGGCATTGTCGTTGCTCCTCACATCACAAGCCCATAAGTCTCGTTCACTTTCACGCACATGGCATTTATCACTCCATTCAATGATATGAATGGATAGTGATGCGAATCATCCAATTGGGTATCGAGATATTGCCATGCGATACACTTGATAATGTGTTGTTATCAATTTCACTAAATGAATCATCTGAGTGGTGTGGAGATGATGAAATTCTGTTGGGATCTTGACTAAAGCTTCAGAAAAGATTCACACTGCGTTTGAAATATTCTCATTCTCATCTCAATTCTACAAATCCATCTCCGATTCCGAGACAACATTGTTTTTCAGATTTTGTCCATTCAGCTGAAATATCTTTCGACTTGGTTGAACGTCAGATGCTGTGGCCTAATTATTTGATGAAGGAATTAACTTATGATCATTTTGCAAATGATTCTTTGGGGCTAACTCCCTATCCCATTTTATTTTTCGTTTCCCGAATAATGAAGAATATTCCCTTCATGGGAGCCAATCCAACGTCGATATTGACAACTCACACAGCGGTATGTTACTGCTTCATGATCATATCCTGATGATATCTAGTGATTCACATACTGATCTAGCAAGCAAATATGAAAGAATATTTTGCCGAGAGTAAGTTGACAGTCAGCACACACAAAATAAATTATATTCTGTAGAGGCGATCGACTTTCCAATTTCAATTACGAATGAATGAACCCTAGAGAAATAAACAAATCACTCGCATCCTGGGGTGATATTTTCTCCATTTGTTCACTCGGAATATTCATTCGAAGATTTCTTCATCGAATCAAATCGTGCTATGATAGCTGATATGAATATAATGTGAATGAATGATATCAACTCATAGCATGATAGCTTAGTATTGATTGAATGCAGAATTCTGTCATCTACGGTCATCGCTCCTCACTCCATGGAGAGTTTGAGTCTTCGTTATTAAGGTGGCCAAGCTGACTTGAAACAAATGTTGCAGGTTCTGGTCAATAAATTCAAGCAAGGATGATTATTTTCCCGTGGATGAGTGATTTGTGTACTCGCTCATCAATTATCATTACCATGTTCTACATCGAGGAATCGAATATTCACACGTGGATAGTTCATCCGTTTGACCTTTTTTTTCATCGCTTGGTGTGCAAAAAATGGCATCCTTGTAATGTTCGAAGAACTTGGAGAACATCGTGCGTACCTAGGAATGATAGAGGGAGAAGAAAGACGTTGGAATTTTTTTGGAATTTCTGGGGATTATAAGTCCTTTCTCCTCTTATTCAGGGCGAATCTGAGAGTGTGTTTTGATTCAACTAAATATATATCTCATCAAGATGAGTAGTTTGTTCTTGGTATACCAAGGTATGTCATACCACAAACCAACCATTTATTAAGAAAGCAGAACAAATCGAATGTTGCTTGTTTAATTAATTAAAGAGATCTACAATATTTTGCCGATTAGTCTTATATAACCCTATCGAATACAGTGACGATAAAAGCTCAGATTTTTGTTTTATCAGTCTCTCTGACTATATATTGATGATTTGAATCATATCCAGGTGCTTCAGTTGCCCATTTGACATTCGATTATCGAACAATATTATCCAGCATACCTTTCGTGAGAAATAATAGCCAACAATCAAGCCCAGTATTCTTCTGTCGTGAAATTATCTTCACACCAGGCAAATGTGAGATCGTTTTCACGTTCCTATCGTTGGGAAATCGTGACCATTTCGATTCATTCTTGTCTGAAACATATCTGGTATCGTTTTCATCATGTGAGCCAGCAGATTGCGAGTCAGGTTGTTCTCTAGATTCTTCTGATCCCTCTTACCTGTCTTTCATGTACCTCTCACTGTGCTACTTTTCCATTCACGATTTTCGCTCCTTCTTCTCTCGGAGTTTCATCTCTATTGTATTCGGACCCATCATCTATGGATGATTCCACCTCAGAAATATCACTCCAAACTCTTTTCATGATTTATGATAATTTCGTTGATATTCTTCGTGTGACATTCTGCTGAAAACATCGTCTGAATAATTGATTTATTCTGAAGAATACGATGAAGATCAATAACTCACCTACGAAATCAAGATACACAAAAAGTCACGTCAGTAGTGTTCTGGGGTATAAAGTACCCGAATCGTCTTTCACGAGATCTTATTTCGTACTGAATGTTAGTAGACCTACGCAAATGAGTCTTGTATGTAGGAATATATACATTTTCAAGCTACTGACCGTCAGAGGTCGCTCAATTGCGAGAATCACGTTGATGAAGCAGTGTTGATCTAGGTGTTGAGGTATGACATACCACAACACCAACGAATGGTTGAAGAAGACTTCAACTATAAAATATTTTGTTTATATTTTTATCCGAAAAAAAGAAGAAAATGGTCGTTTTGAGTCCAACATGAAATACCCTACAGTGTCATTATTTCATCATAAAAATTGATCAGGAACCTCTCACATTTTCCTTCAGAAGTGGACCAGAAAAACTCCAGGAGGGAATTGAAGCATGTGGCCAAACAACTGATTTTGATTTTTTTTTGTATAGATTACCTATCCGTTGTTATCAGGAGAATCATCTCCAACAATGAATCCATCTGCCTATTCATTGAATTCATTTTAGGGTATCGTTTTATCCATGTTTTGTATGAGCTAATCAGATGATTTGAAATTCCCTGATACTTTCTTGAAATTGATGAGCATTTTTCACGGAGGGCATGAAGTAGAAAACCAACAGTATTGGAAAATCTAACCAAATACTAACTTTTCATCACATCATAGTTGAAAATCTCCACAGAAGACAACTTCCACATTGGTCATATGGATTTTTCAGAAGCACTATTGAATAATGTGGCAATGATTCATCATTTACAGAATCAGGCAGTATATGCCAACATTTGAGAACTCACAGACAATATTGGAAAGTATTCCTTTGTACTACTTCAGTTTCATGGAATCGACTTGAATGTCGCTTCCTTCCCAGTTCAAGTTATTTTGATCATCCTTTCAGCCTTTTTTTGTCATATTGAATACTGAAGAGTATTTTCTAGGTCTTATCAGTGGGATAATTCAAGAAAGTGGTACTGCTATCAGTGGTACTGCTTTCAGTGCTAATGGAGTAGATTCAAGGCCTAGGCAAAAAGCATTCGCTTTGGGAAGAGCTCTCAACATATCTACAGCAGATGGTGATACCAGTAGTCTCATTGAAGCATTGAGAAACACTCCAATAGAGAAACTCATTGCAGCTGCAAATCAGGTAATACATCAACGTATTCAAGGTAACTATATAGTGGAATGAAATAAAAAATCGAATACATGTCAGTTTCGGAAACGAAATATTTTCAGTAGTTCAAATCATCAGTCATCATTGAAATCATCAATATATATGTATCGAAAATAGTACTAGATATTCATCATTTCCACTTGAACAAAGATGAATACTCACTTCAGTACAAAGTGCCCCAGTTGGGCGCTAGAAGTTGATGAATTATTGAAATTATTTCCTTCGTATAAATTCAGGTATGAATAGGTGGAGACAATTACATTTTCGAATTGATTTTATGATACCTCTCTGGTAATGAAACAATAAAAACTTCGAGTCGGTGTGAAACATGACAGACAGACAAAGCTACTGACGAAATAACATACATATCTTAAAGAAATGTAAAATTACAAATTTTTTAATTTGATGCTGTGTCAATGAACCAGAAATTCAGACCGGTTACGAAATCAAATATTCTTTGAAACAACTGAATAGCCAAAATAACAACCTGATTATGAAATATAACATCGAATCGAAATAATAGGGAAGAATTGGGATGAAATTCACTCAGCAAGAGTTTCATCACTGGTGTCCATAAGACGAAGGCTGCTAATGACTGTGTGACAAGTGATACAATTCAATATAACATTCGATCAACTCAATGACCTGAATAATATCAAGAATTGTGACATTGTTGTGAAAATAATGATTTCGAATGCAGAAATATATTATTGATGAATAGTTGAAATTAGAATTGATGCGTGATTAGGCTGAGATCTGATGAATCAGCTGAAAGAATGAAAAGTGTCATGTAGTGAAAATCATGAAAATCAGGAAAGAAAACGAACAGGACCCGTCCTACTGAAATTAAAAACGGCATTATTCAATTCTGAGAACTTGTGGGAGTGCGAGAAATATGTGGGCAGGTTCAAAATTGGATTGGTGATTGGGACAATTGACATTTGGGTTGTTGATACATCTTCAAATTCTTTAAATTTCTAGGAGGTTCAGCAGTGAACCTTCATTGCAAACATTGATAATTTCTGTAATGGAATTGACATTTGAAGGATAACTGGAATCGATAATATGATTTGAAAAGGATGGGGTATTGTAAGAATCATCTGTCATGTTCCAATTCACGAATTCTGAAACGTTCAACCGTTTGGCACAAATAAGAATAGTTACTCTCGATAAAATTCAATTCGTGTACACCAGATTCACTGGTCTGGAGTATTTTGTCTTTGGGATCCAGAAGTAACTGTTTCAGATTGGAATAAGTTTTGTAGGGAATATAAATACATACATTTGATAGAATGATTACCTTAGAAATGAACGGATTCAGAAATTGTCTCGAAGTGACGAAGTAATTTCATTTATATCCAGTTTTGAATTCGGAATGAATCTTCATGAAATAATCCCAGGAAAACCAATTGATATGCGCCTTTCGTTTGATAATGTTAATCTCCCCATCAGAGGCTGGTCGGAAAGAGGTGATAAGAAAACCATATCTCTACGTTTCACAGGCTAAATATCTGATATGAGAAATTTATGTATCAAGGGTGCGAAGTAGGCTTGAATGGATCGCAGCTTGAAAGTTAGACACGCTAGGTCCATAATATTTATTTATGTATCAAGGGCGTAAAATAGGCTTTTATGAACCGCAGCTAGTTACGCCCGAAATACATACAACATTTTATGCACTAGCGGGCCGCAAAGTGCAATTTATCGCCCGGTTTTGCGGGCGTTAAGTTGCACTTTACCGCCCGCGGGATCATTATGGCCCACGGGCCGTAAAGTGCACTTCACCGCCCGCTGTTCTCAGTTTCCTCATGTCCACATATCAATTCATGAAAAACATATGATCATTTTCCTAAATTTTTCGGGATTCGCTCTCCTCGTGAATTGAACATTGCACCTCCTCGATTTAACCTTCATACAGTATTTGAATACCTATATATTGTCCACCAGTCAATAGATTCAGATCAATGAAGGAAAACTCTTCTTACCAACATTTATTCATTAATTGACAATTCCTTTAATATCAAATTATGTCATGAAACTGAATATTAAAATTTTATGTTAATAATACAGTTGGTACAGCTATCAATGCTGAGATTTGGATATTCATTTTCTTCTTGAAGACAATTATTGGAACTTCTTGGGAGCTGCTGCCTAGTATCGGCATTGCTACGAGAACAATGAGTTGTATTAATTTTAGAAGTCGATGGTTGGTTTGAATGATCATCTGGTATCATTCCGATATCATCGCTGGCAATTTTTTTAGCAATATTGATTTTATTTGATATTGATTCTTCAATATAGCTTTCAGCTACTGTAGTTGATTTCCATCCAGCATGTCTTTTGATATTGGTGATACCTACCCCCGCATCAGCCAATAAAGTGGCTGAAGAACGCCTGAAACAATGACCGGTATATTCTTTTGGGCTCGTTAGCTTCAAAAATGTTGCAATTTTCGAAGGGATTTGACCGAAAATATTCTTTCCAACAACTTGTTTTGTACATTTGTTGTTCTTATAGAATACAAAAAACCGCCTATGTTCAGTATCTGCGGGTCGTAGACTAGCGTATTTCCTATAAATACGCAGATAATTAACTGGTTGGTTTTGAGTATCGATGACTGTAAATGTTCGTTGAATTTTAGTTTTCGATTCTCTAATTGTAATCAATAAAGTATCAGTTAAATCTTGAATGTCATCAACCATAAGATTCGTTAATTCTTCTCTGCGACAGGCACCAATCATCAGTTTTGAAATTTCTCAAAGAATAAATTAGGTGGATCATACCTTGATCATTAAATAATCGTCATCTGGAGATTTTTTCAAAAAGAGTTCAATTTCATTCCTCTTCAATATTTTAGACTTTTTTGGCTTATATCCATCATTCTTCCTTTTCAAAAATGCTATCAATCTTGGGTACTTGCTTATGTCGGTATTATTATGCAAATTCAGAGTTGATTTCAACATCGAATAGTATGACCACAAAGAGGAGGGTTTACGATCCTTAGATTTCTCAAAAAAATATGCTAGTAGTACATCTTCTGTGATCATCTTCACATTATTCTCATCACCCCATCTGATAAATTCAAATGCGTCTTTTCATATAATTTCTTTGACTTTGCATAGTAATTCGAGATTTGCATTTTCCGCTGATTCTAATATATCCCGCGGTATCTGATAAACTTCCTCTGTATCCGATTCCATAGTCTCGCTTGGTCTCGCTATTATTATTGTCACTAATTTTACTTTTCAGTCAAAGAATGACAATTCAGCTTGTTTATTGAATGTATTGCTATTGCTATAGACAACAACCATCAGCTTGCTTGACAACGTCAAAATTAGGTAGGTATATATACTGGGTATGCATATTGTGAAATTCTGATAAATGAACCTCTTCTAGAGATCGAAGTGTTTAACTATTACGATAATTGCAATATTCGTACGATAATTTTTATATGTAAATCATCCATGAACATTACGCTTTCCTTGATTACTGAATTCATATGAAACAAATTAAATTCGGGGGAATATTAGTTTATCGAAATCTGTAGTCATTACTTTTGGGAAAATAAACCACTAGTGCATAAAATTTTGTATGTATCACGTGCGTGAAATGCGTTTATGGCCTTCAGCGTGTAATGGCCCTCGGCTAGCGCCATTATTCACGCCACAGGCCATAAACGCCTACTTCACGCCCTTGATACATGAATAACTATTATGCACGACCTGTTTATATTCGATATCTCATGTAGGTATCTCTTCTCCCCTCAAACCCAATAGAAATACATCACGGTTGCAGTGAGGCTGTATTGTATCCATATCGCAAATACGATTAATCAAGAAGTATGGAATCAACGTTACCATGGCAACTCAGTCAATTTTCCGAAATAGGAATTAATAGGCCAGTAGCCATATTAACTGTCAATTTGTGTAATCATACATAATTCATTAGTGATTTCAAAATGAATTCTAGTGATGAAGAAAGTGTGAATTGTAGTCCACTAGAAATTAGTGAGGCAGCTGAGGAAGCAAAATCGAGTTAATTGCCAAGTGAATCAAGAAAAAAATATACGACAAAGTAAACGAAGAATTCTTAAGCTGGTGCGGCAGAAATGATGTAAAAAATAAGAACCACATTGAAAGTGTGCTTCTTGTCTATTTCCTGGAGAAATCATTTTGCATTGATTGAAACCATTCGAATCTAGATTTTTATCGATATGACAGTGACATTAGCTTTACCACCAGCTGAATGACTTAATCGCCCACCGGGCGTTGAAGTGCTACTCTACGCCCGGTCGTGCATAAAAACAACTTACGCCCGAGATAAATGATATCATGAACTTCCGTTTTTGACATTCATTCAATGTCAATATAGTTTAGTGAAGCTGAACATAAAGAAAGAGTCGTGCTTGCGAAAGTTCTGGTTGTTCTGAATTCTTTATATGTTGTTGGGATCTGTACCGATATTGAAAAATCAGTTTTGCAATTTCCAAACTGCCGTGAGAGCGGCGGCATACCCAAAATACAATGAAATTCTCGACTTTTTTCTGTTTTTTAGAGAAGGACGGGTTTGATCGGTTTAATCACCATGTATACTTTCGAATTATACTGAATTTATACTCAAATGTCAAGATGAGCCCCATACAGCAATTGGTTCCCAAGATACAGTTCTCTGAAAATTGGCAATTTTTTCGAAAAAGTGAAATTCCTCCAAAATGGTCATATATTTTGTGAGTTATCCTCTGTAATACGCTTCCAACGTGAAATATAATATGTGATGAAGTTGGAGAGAATTCAATAAGGATTGTTTCATCTGTAAGCCCAGCGGTTCTCTCAAAAACGGCAGATATTCAAGAACAACCATAAGTTAGTATTAGGGAATAATGCGAATGAACTGTTCTCACGTCTTTTCATTTCCTATTGATCAAACAGTTACAGTTTGTTCATTTCTGATATTATTGAAAAATTGTTTGATGAGAAATGAAAAAAATAATTTAGAGTGACTTTTTCAAAATGGTATGGAAACAAGATTGAAAGTGTTGCGATAATATAAATCATTGATTTTGAAAGTACAGGGATGCGAATTCCACTTCTTGAACACAATGTTGTTCGAATATCGTCCATCCTTCTAATAGCACTCCTCCGATGATTCTGTTAAATGTTGGAATACCCGCTGACACATACTCATATGCCAATAAGAATGTTATTGTTAATTGCCTGTCGGATTTTGTCTTTCAACTTCTCTGTAGTGGCTGGAGGATCGGAGTAGACGATATTCTATATATCCGCACAAAAAATCAAGGGGCGTAAGATCAGGCGAGTTTGTCGGGGAAATGGTGTCACCAATTTTCGAAAGACTTGCTTCGCCGTAACATAGGAATCATTGGATTGGAAAACGCCATGTTTCCTGACAATCAATACGGAGTCGCCGCAATTTACCAGCGCTACTTCCCTCATAACTGTTAGTACGGTTGTACAGGACGCATGCGAAAGAAAAAATCTACCCTGTATTACTTCCAGAAATAGCGCCATCATAAAACATTGTTTTATATATACCTACATACTGAAATGCTTGCACAAACATCATGATACCTTCTATAAGGACAAATAACATCAACGTAAACATCGAATAAAACTGATATGAAACATGTAGTTATTTTGTCAGGTAGGTAGCCAGATCATTACTTTCTTTTCATCTTTGATGGCCCGGGCTTGGGTTCGCACAAAGATGATGTCTTGATGACTGTGATGGATGCTGGGATAGGCTCCGAATCCGTAGTTGGGTGTGTCATCTTCATTATCCGAGCATTTCAGCTCTACATCCGGGACGTTGTTGCACAATTTGCCACCGCATAACTGGCAGAGGACAAAGCAGTGAAGCCCTGCCTTCCTGCAGGAACAGCTCCCAGGGCACCCTTTCTTGCACTTACGTGAGTTCTTCCACAGAAGAACAAGAGGTGCGAGATTCATGATGATGGAGATGGGGGTGAGTCCCTGAGAAGACATCTGCCAGCCCCAATCTGTAGTACTCAAGTTCACTCCCCGGCACTTTTGCACTTGGAGGTAGCACCTCGCTGCATGGTGGCCTGTGGCATCTTCCGTCGGTAGCAATCGAGCAAGGTTTATGCTCGTTGAAGTAAGGAACATCTTATACCCCAGGAAATCCAAGGTAACCTTCCATTGTGGCTTGTGGAATGAAGTCTGGCCAAAGAAAAACTTCCACGTGCTCAGCAAGTGGTTCACTCTTGCTCAGGAGTGTAGTGAATTTGGTCTTTTCTTGGCCTAACGGCGCTAAGGAAGTATCTCACCTGGTGAATTCGTGAGTAAATAGTACCGTCCCTGGTGATCGCTGGGAGCCCTGGTGGTTGTAGGAGTTTGTATGGATAAATGACAGCAACCAGCTCTGCTCTTCGTGCGCTTCTGAAGGTAGACTGTTTTTGGTTATCAGCCGTTTTTGAAAGAACCGCTAGACCCACAGATACCAGTCTAGTTTCAAATAAAAGATAATTGACTTTTCAACTGCTTCATTTCACATACTATCAAACGTACAAAACGTATTTCATAGATGATTCATTTTGATGAAATTCTACTCTTTCGAAAAAAACAGCCCATTTTCGGAGAACTGTATATTGGGAACCAACAGCTGTATAGAACTCGTTTTAGCCTCAAATTGTAGCAAATTTTGTTATTTCCAGAGGTTTATGAGATAACTACAGCGGTCAAACCCTTTCTTCTCTGGAATATTGAGCGAAAACTGAAATTAGTCCGAAAATTCCATGGTTTTTTGGGTATACCGTCGCTCGCACAGCACTTTGTTAATTGCAAATCTGTTTTCTCAATATTGGATTGGGTCCTGATGATATATGGAAAATTCAGAATGACCGAACCTTTCGCGAGTACGGATAAACATCTTGATTGGAATAATATGGGTTCCTTTTGAGATTTTGACTCCATCTGACCAAATAATGTATGTGAGGGTTATTCAGATGTTCGCACGTGTCGATAGACAAATAATAGTACGAATTGTTGTAATTCGTGTGAAATAATTGATTTGATATCTTGTAGCAGCGCGCTCTCAACTATATGAAGTCATGATGAGTGCGTACTCATCAAGTTGACAGCAGAATCTTTGGTCCTGTTGGTTGATATCAAAATCATGGCTGATCACTGTTCAAATATATTGGGAGTGATTGAAGTGAAATCATGTTTTGAACTGATAAAAAGAGATCCTGTGGTAGTCTACTGAAAATTTCTGGGAGAACAGTGAAATAACTTTACCGACAATTCACCTTCTTCACCGTCCGCCGGACTATTCCATCGCCAGCTGTACTCATTGCTCCGCCTGAAGCGCTGGAATGTTAGTCTACTCCGGCAAATTCAGGCAATGAAGTGCCACCTCATACTTGGTCGTGCATGAATGAATCTCATTGTTGTCATTCGAGACAGCAAATATATCTGGACACATTACTGATGGAGAATAACTGATTGATACAAACTGCCTCTCCGTCTTCTGAACTCTCATGGATATATTTCATGATGGATATTACCTCATCCTGTATGATGAGTAGAAGAAAATCCCTGATGACTATTGAATCTTCAGGTTCCAAGTTCCTATTCAGTCGGATTCATCGGGCAGCCAATATGGTCACCTGTTGTGGAGAATGTCGAAGATGAACAAGCTTTCACCACTACTCCCATGCATCAAGATTTCATGGACGGAAATTTCAATCATGTGCCCAGTATGATTGGATTCAATTCTGAAGAATCTCTACTTTTTATGCCTGCAGGTGAGTTGAATCATCATCATCGTGATGAATTATAATACTTCCATTGTACCGTTTGAGATATTCAAGAAACGGCACGACTTGTTAAATAGGGGTGACGTCAGCTGCACGCCACGCATTCCGATATTTTCACGGTGCCCTGTTACAGATTCATTAGCTAGGCCTAGACCGAAAGTAGAAGTACCGCTACTACGCGTTAGATGGGGTTGGTAAAATTAATTAAGTAGAATACTGTTAAGGAGTTTTCTTTATTTTCTTGGTGAACGTGACAAGTCAGAGATTTGTATTGATACAGATTTCATCAAATCATCTAGATGTAGTTGTGTAGCTACCGTTAGTGTCAGATCCAGTACAATGTCGGTACCAGTGCTTCAGACAAGGAGAGTCCTGTGGGAAGAACTAGGGTTCCAGTGATGCAGTAGATGTGTTATTCATCATAATAAGGTTTCTTCATCGTCGTAGCCTGTCGTACCTGAAACAAAAATCACATTAATAGGGTGCATGTCATCTAGTACACTCATCAGTGTTACCCACCTATGTTTTCCAAATCCTCTATGATGATGATAGATTGTCTTGTTTGAAAGCAGATTCCATTACACCTGGAATACTATTCGCTTGGAGGCTATTTTGACGCTGCGCAAAACGATAGTTCTGTGCTTCTGATAGTTGTCATGTCAGTCCTTAGATGGCGTTAGGATGATGGGAGATGCGTTGAGCCTTGACTAGAAAGGCGAGGAAGGGAAAGAGAGGCTGGTGAGAGAAAATGGCGGTGAAAGGCTAGCCAAGTTTGTGAGTCGCAGAAAGAGGGTTTTTATCACCGTATGTTCGGGATCTGTACCCAAAAACCAAATTTCTGGATGTCTTCATAGTACCTAGTGGTTGATAGTAGAAGTTGGGGCTTATTGATACTGATAATAAGCACATCTAATCCTCATGCCTACTTACCACCTCGTGTCATACCGTTTGCTGTTTTCTGTGAGTACTTTTTATAATGCTCAATAAAATACGTCAGCTACATTCCGGAATGTTTTTCTAGTTGGATGTTCACTGTAGTTCGAATTTTGTTTGGTTTAACCATTTTTTTTGAAGGATGTTGGGGTTCTTTCCATTAACCCTCCGAGTGGGGTAAGTTACGCCTGAGGGCGAAGTTTTCGTTTGAGTTCGAAAGTACATAGCTTTCTTACAGGGTTTTAGGTGGAAGTATTAAATTTCAAATTAAGGGGTGTCTCTGGATGTACCCAGAAGACGAGTAGGTTAGAGAAGCACCATTTTAGTTCAGATGTACCTAAATTAACCCATGACAACCCTTCAGACCATCAGATGTTTAGTCCTGGACCAGAGTTCCTGATATTAGTTCTTAGGTCAACCAGTCCATAGCTAGAGACACTAGCTGTGTAGCTGTTCTGCTGCTATGAACCAGTAGTTCCGGAGGAGCAGTTTGACTGAGAATCAGGCCAGCTATAACCTTTTTCTTTCATTTTTTTTAACAATCAAAATTTCTGCTATACCCATGTTTTCACCATGATATGACTTGTTACACTATGTTTATGAAATCCATCCACCATTATTGTGATACTCAACCTTGATCGATTTCGCTCAGTACTGAGCGAACACTGATAGGTATCTTTTGAACCAGCACTACTCAATTTCATCAAGTTTTCATTGTGATTCACACACCTCTAAATGTCAAGGCTATATCTGGTTTAACTGTGCTTTATAATAAATCAGCAAGAAGTTTTATATCACAAAATGTTAAGAAGTTATTAACATTCCTATAATGTTTTCAAATTCTGATGTTAAAATTCAACAACAGATAATTTCTGAAGAGTTGACAAGGGCTGCTAACTGTTGCATTTCAATTGAGGTGCATCAGATATTTTTTTGTAAATATACAGGGTTGCTGGGAAACGTGTTTGATTTCTTTCCACATGCAACACATCTATACAGGGTGATTCTGAACTATATCACAAAGTTAGTCAGATTTTCTTGTACCATCATGCTTATATCATTAGGAAATTTGTTTTCTTGAATTGAGCAAATTTTCACTTACCTTTGCCAAGTTCAATTCAAGTGGCGCCTGGGAAATTCTAGTTCACTTTAAGTTATAAATTTCTTTGCACCACCATTTGTACCTTGACCAGATGCTCTACCGACCCAATTCAAACGGAGATAGTGACTTTTATCTTTTCTAACAAAGATGAGGTTACACATTTTGGCGCACGAACGTGGGGCCTGAAGCTGGACTAGGAAATTTTTTAATTAAAAATCTAATATTTACTTATATAAAGATATTAGTGTGAAATTGTTCAGAACACTGTTGTGTGATGGATGTGGAGAGTATCAAGGCAGTTCAGTGCATAGAGGTTCACAAATTGTTGAAAAGGTTCATACAGGGTGACCCCAAAAATTTATTTTGTTTTTGAGATATTCTGAAGGTGTTTTTCAAATCTCTTCAAACTTTCATTTCATTTGGGGAATCGAGTTCGTTATTGTGACGAGTCCATTATCGTGATAGTATAGCTACAGGGTGGTACTTTTTTACATAAATGAAATTTCAGAATTCGTCACTTTTGACTGGTTTACCGGAAGTGATCACAATTATTGGTGTTGCAAATGATTCTTAGGAAATTTGTGCCGATATACAGGGTGGACAAAAATTTTATTCACTTGAAATTTTTATGATTTTGATCAAAGTAGTTTAGCTTTAAATTTTATAACAAGGTTTGACTTGTATACTTTTGGGAGTTTGTTCTGATAGTTTTCCTGCAAACATGGAGGGAGTTTTCAAGCCTAATCATTTATTGCTGGATGAACTAAATCATGAATTGGCCATCAGAGGCATCTTGACTACTAAACAGCAGGATGAGAAGAGGAAAATTTTGGCGCTACTTTTAGACAAAGAAAAAAATAATCCGGGTTCTCTCATAACTATGACATTGTATGTCGATGGTTTCGATACTGAAAAAACAGCTGTCGACGGAAGTTTGAGTTCAATTCAAACTGTGCTCAATGATTTTGAGGGCACCTCATCTGATTCCATTTATAAACGCCTTAAGTCCAGATTAGCGCATGTCACCGGCAGGGTCATGCGTATTCCGGTCGTGGAAGGAAGAGCAGACGAGATAACAGCTTATGAAAATGAAACTTCAGCGACATGTATTTTGTTAGATGCTGAACTGCATGAGAAAGTCACTCCGGAAAATCTTAACACTAGTACGCCACCAATTAATAGTATGACACCTGTCATAAATGTACCTGCTCTGGTGGTTACTTATAATACAAGGCAAGTTCCAATATCTGATTGGGGATTGAAATTCGAAGGAAACCCTGAAGAACTTTATTCGTTTTTGGATAGAATCACAGCCTATGCTCAGGCTCGAGGAATAGATGATTCAGAACTCTTCAAGTCCGCCGTCGAATTATTTTCCGGGGACGCATTCGTATGGTTTTTTCAAGCTCGTGTACATTTAGATAATTGGGATAGTTTAGTGAGTCAGCTCAAAACTGATTTTCTTCCACCTCACGCGGATGATGATATTTGGGATGAAATCAAATCTAGAAAACAGGGTAGGCATGAGTCGGTAGTAATATTTGCCGCAGTTATGGAAAATATTTTCCAAAGACTTTCGTGCCCTCCGCATGAATCAACTAAGGTCAAAATCCTCAGACAAAATTTAGTTTCTGGATATATATCTCATTTGGCACTGTCCGAAATCACTACTGTTGCGGAGCTAGTTAAATTGTGCAAACGTTTAGAAGAAGCGAACTATCTGAAAAATAAATCAAATACGAAAAATAAGATACCAGAGAAGGTTTGTCAGTGTCACCAGTCGGATAAGACAGAACCTACTGTTCAATTCATGGCCACTAGTTCAAGTGAAACAGTCAGATCAAATAATTACTCGAATAAAAATTTTAGTTATAAGAATAGATTCTCCAACAGAAATTTTCAACATAGAGCACCAGCAAATAAAAGTAAGAATGAAAGTGTTGGCAAACATGAAAAGTCACCAATTCCTAAGGATAACTCTTCTTCAGAAGGCACTTCGAACAGTCCAAAAACTTTGATCTGTTGGAACTGTCGGTTTCCAAATCATACGTACCATGGTTGTACCATGAAACGTACCATTTTTTGTTTTAAATGCGGCGCGCAAGGAGTATCGACCAGGAATTGTAAGAAATGCTCGGAAAACTAAGTGGGAGTAGTTGTTCTCAAGGCCGGCAACTCTCTCCAAGAAATTTTCAGGCCAAAGATGTTAGGTCAACGCAGACAGTTTCGTGGAAACGCTGGTTAGACCATGTGAAACATTTCTATAAAGATTACAAGGTATTGAACGGAATTAAGCAGGTGGCGCCCCTTTTCGTCGAAGTAAATAGCGACAATAGGCCTTATATTCTAGTTGAAATAATAGGCAAGGCAGTTACTGCTCTTTTCGATTCAGGTTCGACCGTGAGCATAGTTGGTGGTGTCGGTGTGAACCGCATTACACAGCTAGGGCTCGACGTTACGTCCAACAACTCGGTCACCAAGCATATCACTACAGCTGATGGGACCAAGAACTCCATTTTGGGATTTGTGGACTTGCCCATTTGTATAAGTGGTTTGTGTAGGTTAGTGAAGGCATTTGTAGTACCTTCGATTAAACAATCGTTTATTTTGGGTAGCGATTTTGCTAGGCAGTTTGGAATCTCACTAGATTTTTGTGAAAATAGCTGGAGCATCCGAAGTTCTTTCAATGAAATTGAATTGAAAAATGTAGGTTGTCCTCACAATGAAGAGTCAGATAGCAATCTGTGTACTATTGACAAACTCTCACACGGCGAGCAATTGCAAATTGAACAGGTCATTCCAGGTTTTCAGCGTATCAGCGGTGATAAAAGGTTAGGTCACACAAACAAAATTTCGTTAAGTATTGACACAGGGACGGCTTCTCCGGTTAGGCAAAGGCAGTACGCTATGTCACCGTACATGTTAAACATCTTAAATAAGGAGCTCGACGAAATGTTGGAACTTGGTGTAGTGGAACCTTCACAAAGTGACTGGTGTTCTCCAGTCATTCTAGTAAAAAAGGCTAATGGAGAAATGCGTTTATGTTTCGACGGAAGAAAACTGAACGAGCTGACGAAGCACGACAGTTATCCTTTGCCCCGCGTAGACCGAATTCTCAGTATGCTCAGAAATGCGCGTTACATATCTTCAATAGATTCACGTAAAATCTTTTGGCAGATTCCATTAGACCAGGCCTCCCGCGAAAAGACCGCCTTCAGCGTGAGTAGGCGAGGACTTTTTCATTTTAAGGTTGTACCATTTGGCTTGAGAAATTCAGCTCAAACTCTATGTCGCCTTATTGACGCAATATTTGGACCGAAATATGAACCAAACGTATTCACATATTTAGATGACATCATTGTGATATCATCTACTTTAGAACAACATCTCAAATTATTGGATGAAGTACGTAGTAAATTAGAAGAGGCTAACCTCACGGTGAATATTAATAAGTGTGAATTTCTCAAACCAACTTTAAAGTACCTAGGTTTTGTCATCGATGAAAATGGGATTAGAACTGACCCAGAAAAAGTTTCCACTATGGTAAATTACCCCAGGCCTACCACGGCTACAGAAGTTAAACGCTTTATAGGGCTTTGCTCATGGTACCGCAGATTTATCGATAATTTTTCATCATTAGTTTCTCCAATAAATTCACTGTTAGTAGGTAAAAAGAAAAGTCAGCAGATTTCATGGTCTGAATAGGCTGAAAATTCCTTTATCAAAATTAAAGAGGCATTGGTGTCGGCACCAATCCTTTGCAGTCCTGATTTTAGCAAGCCGTTCATAATTCAGTGCGACGCTAGTGATACTGGTGTGGGAGGAGTTCTCACTCAAAATATCGATGGTGATGAAAGGGTCATCGCCTATGCCAGCCGTTCTTTGTCACGTTCGGAGAGAAACTGGACAGTTACTCAACGTGAGCTCATGGCAGTGATTTTCTGTGTTGAAAAGTTTCGGTCGTATGTTGAAGGGACCCGGTTTACGGTGATTTCTGATCACCATTCGGTACTGTGGCTAAATAATATGAAAAATCCGACCGGCAAGCTTGCCAGGTGGGCGGTAAAATTGCGGCAGTATTCTTTTGACCTTCAACACAAAAAAGGTACCGCTAATGTAGTTCCCGACGCTCTCTCTCGGATAAATCCAGAATTACCTGAAGCTAGTGAGACCGCGTTAATTGAGATAGACGTGCAACCCGATGAAGTTGATGCCTGGTATACCGCTATGAAAGATAAAATCTTGAACGAGCCAGAAAATTTCCCTCAGTGGAAAATTGAAGATGAAAAGATCTGCAAGTTTGTTTCTTCGCAACTTCCTCTCCGTTCCAATGTAAAAGAATGGAAATTGCTCGTGCCTAAGTCACAAAGGATGTCCATTATGGTGTCTTTACATGATCCACTCACCAGTGGACATTTTGGTTTTTACAAAACGCTATCTCGTTTACAAGAGTTATACTACTGGCCGAAAATGAGGCAAGACGTCCTACGTTTCGTTCGGACGTGCAAGGTTTGTGCTTCTCAGAGAATTTCTTCAGCTGTACGATTCGGTCGTATGGGTACTGAAAAATCTGTAGATTTTCCCTGGCAAGTTATTGCTGCTGATGTGATGGGACCATTTCCGCGATCTAGCAAAGGCAACACACATCTACTTGTTATAGGGGACTGGTTCAGTAAATACACTCTAATGCATCCGATGCGTCAGGCTGCGGCCCAGAACATAGCAAAATTTATTGAAAATAATGTTTTTTGATTTTCGGTATACCACAGTATGTTATGGTGGATAACAGGACTCAATTTGCGCGGACGATTTTCGAAAAATTGTGTGATAATTATCAGGTGCAAAAGATATGGTACAACGCGCGCTACCATCCTCAGGTGAATTTCGTGGAGCGGATAAACAAAACAATTGGCACCACGATGAGGTGTTATGTTGAAAATCATAAGGATTGGGACCAGCATTTACCCAAGATAGCCCATGCTATCAATACCGCAAAACATGAGTCAACGGGTTATACCCCATGTTTCTTGAATTTCGCACGACACATTCCATTGAGTGGAAAATTTTATGGAGAAATACAATCCACGGCGGATCTAGAAGTCCTTCCAGGGGATCAAGACACTTACGCATCGGATTTACACTCATTAAGAGATGTTTTCCAAGAAGTTCGTGAAAACCTGCATAAATCTTATGAAACAAGTTCTTCTCGTTATAATTTGCGGAAGAGGGAACATTCTTTTGAAGTGGGAGACAGAGTTTGGAGGAAGAACAAAGTCCTCTCGGATGCTGCAGCTGAATTTTCTGCCAAACTTGCCCCCAAATATGTATTGTGTACAATTATTAAGAAAGTCTCACGACTTGTATTCTCGTTGAGAAATGCCAATGGATCACCTGGTGGTGATTGGCACGTCAAGGACTTGAAACCTCACCTAGGTTCTAATTCCGACGTTTCGAGAGGGTGAATAACCCAGAGTATAAAATTATATTCTTGTAGATATTGCCTTGTATATATCCTGATGATAATTCCTGAGATATCACGGAATTGGTGATTTTTGTTTGGTCAACAAAACCGTTTTTTTGTAAATTTAGTAGATAACATAACATTCGCGAATGAAAGTTTTTTTGTAAATAATTTGCAGGTATTGAAATCAAGACGTCGTCTTGAATATCGCACAAATTTTCCATGATGTTCAGTTTTAAGAGACATTCCCGATTTGGACTTTACCCTATTGTGACTTACCGATTATGACCTTTTTGCTTTTCAAGTCGCCTTCATAGGACGTGTGGTACACGAAGTTACCGTATCATGGGCATTTTGGAAAATGAATCAGGAAAATTAAATTTGGAGAATTTTGTAGAAAAATTCGATTTCAAAATTTCGAAAATTTAATTTTGACAAATTAGTTAAAAAAAAAATGGAATACCTACGTTATTCATTTTTTTCTTTCTGGAAGGGGGTGGTGTACCGTTTGAGATATTCAAGAAACGGCACGACTTGTTAAATGGGGGTGACGTCAGCTGCACGCTACGCATTCCGATATTTTCACGATGCCCTGTTACAGATTTATTAGCTAGGCCTAGACCGAAAGTAGAAGTACCGCTACTACGCGTTAGATGGGGTTGGTGAAATTAATTAAGTAGAATACTGTTAAGGAGTTTTCTTTATTTTCTTG
This sequence comes from Phaedon cochleariae, assembly GCA_918026855.4. Lineage (NCBI taxonomy): Eukaryota > Metazoa > Arthropoda > Insecta > Coleoptera > Chrysomelidae > Phaedon > Phaedon cochleariae. Next base: position 11,134,030 of record OU896723.1, read on the forward strand.
GTGAACGTGACAAGTCAGAGATTTGTATTGATACAGATTTCATCAAATCATCTAGATGTAGTTGTGTAGCTACCGTTAGTGTCAGATCCAGTACAATGTCGGTACCAGTGCTTCAGACAAGGAGAGTCCTGTGGGAAGAACTAGGGTTCCAGTGATGCAGTAGATGTGTTATTCATCATAATAAGGTTTCTTCATCGTCGTAGCCTGTCGTACCTGAAACAAAAATCATATTAATAGGGTGCATGTCATCTAGTACACTCATCAGTGTTACTCACCTATGTTTTCCAAATCCTCTATGATGATGATAGAATGTCTTGTTTGAAAGCAGATATTCCATTACACCTGGGATACTATTCGCTTGGAGGCTATTTTGACGCTGCGCAAAACAATAGTTCTGTGCTTCTGATAGTTGTCATGTCAGTTCTTAGATGGCGTTAGGATGATGGGAGATGCGTTGAGCCTTGACTAGAAAGGCGAGGAAGGGAAAGAGAGGCTGGTGAGAGAAAATGGCGGTGAAAGGCTAGCCAAGTTTGTGAGTCCCAAAAAGAGGGTTTTTATCACCGTATGTTCGGGATCTGTACCCAAAAACCAAATTTCTGGATGTCTTCATAGTACCTAGTGGTTGATAGTAGAAGTTGGGGCTTATTGATACTGATAATAAGCACATCTCATCCTCATGCCTACTTACCACCTCGTGTCATACCGTTTGCTGCTTTCTGTAAGTACTTTTTATAATGCTCAATAAAATACATCAGCTACATTCCGGAATGTTTTTCTAGTTGGATGTTCACTGTAGTTCGAATTTTGTTTGGTTCAACCATTTTTTTGAAGGATGTTGGGGTTCTTTCCATTAACCCTCCGAGTGGGGTAAGTTACGCCTGAGGGCGAAGTTTTCGTTTAAGTTCGAAAGAACATAGCTTTCTTACAGGGTTTTAGGTGAAAGTATTATTTCAAATTAAGGGGTGTCTCTGGATGTACCCAGAAGACGAGTAGGTTAGAGAAGCACCATTTTAGTTCAGATGTACCTGAATTAACCCATGACAACCCTTCAGACCATCAGATGTTTAGTCCTGGACCAGAGTTCCTGATATTAGTTTCCAGGTCAACCAGTCCATAGCTGGAGACACTAGCTGTGTAGCTGTTCTGCTGCTATGAACCAGTAGTTCCGGAGGAGCAGTTTGACTGAGAATCAGGCCAGCTATAACCTTTTTCTTTTTTTTTTTTCAACAATCAAAATTTTTGCTATACCCATGTTTTCACCATGATATGACTTGTTACACTATGTTTATGAAATCCATCCACCATTATTGTGATACTCAACCTTGATCGATTCCGCTCAGTACTGAGCGAACACTGATAGGTATCTTTCGAACCAGCACTACTTAATTTCATCAAGTTTTCATTGTGATTCACACACCTTTAAATGTCAAGGCTATATCTGGTTTAACTGTGCTTTATAATTTAAATCAGCAAGAAGTTTTATATCATAAAATGTTGAGAAGTTATTAACATTCCTATAATGTTTTCAAATTTTGATGTTAAAATTCAACAACAGATAATTTCTGAAGAGTTGACAAGGCCTGCTAACTGTTGCATTTTAATTGAGGTGCATCAGATATTTTTTTGTAAATATACAGGGTTGCTGGGAAACGTGTTTGATTTCTTTCCACATGCAACACATCTATACAGGGTGATTCTGAACTATATCACAAAGTAAGTCAGATTTTCTTGTACCATCATGCTTATATCATTAGGAAATTTGTTTTCTTGAATTGAGCAAATTTCCACTTACCTTTGCCAAGTTCAATTCAAGTGGCGCCTGGGAAATTCTAGTTCACTTTAAGTTATGAATTCTTTTGCACCACTATTTGTACCCCGACCACATGCTCTACCGACCCAATGCTAACGGAGATAGTGACTTTTATCTTTTTTAACAAAGATGAGGTTACACCATATACGCTAATGAATTACATATACTCATCAAATATTATCAAAACTCTTCGAAATTGATTAAATTGTAATAACTTACAATAATTATCTGAGCTACGAAACTTGGTAACAGGTTCTTATCAATATTCACAGTTCATATATATTTTTCATGAGACTCTATGAGGTATTTTCGGTAGAGCTTGCGTCAATACGGCAACACATCTAGCCTCAGCTTCAACTTTGATATTCGTTCCTTTCAAAATCGGGATTGTAATTTCAAAAATCTATCATCCTGATAACATCTTCATTTTATACAATCCCACTAGATTTACTTCAGGTCCCCATACACGTATTAATAATCAATACGAATAATCTCTATCTGTTTCCATAGCGAAACATGAAGCCGATTTTTGAAGACAAATGACTATCCATAAGGAAAGTTTTGAAACGATCAGACACATACTGCTTTGATTGAAAGGCTAGTAAACGTCATTGTCCACCGAAACGCATGTCTTTGATGACTACTATAATAGCGCATGGCGCATGCGTATCATGCCACCAAATCCTTATGGATATTCATTTGTTTCATATTTTTGGCTTCATCGTGGCACCTGTTATGATCCATATTGTTTATTAATACGTATATGCAGGTTCCACGTGTTCTTTCTTGTGAATCCTTATACAGAGATATATGGTTTATGACAGATTCGAAGGTTTTTGTAGCTTAAAGAAAATGTATATTTATAACATTGTCGAGATATGGAAGATTAAAAAATTGTCAACAATAGGTGGAGTACATTTTCCAAAGTCAACATTAAGATTTCGGAAGAAGTGCCTCCACATCATGAATCGGCGATAAGGACTAAAATGAATTAGTGAGAATTCATTTTGCCCAGAATTCATGGGGAACAAACTCAAACAGAGGCTACCTTGATAAGTCACAACTGATACGAGGATAGCCATTTCAACAACATGAAATCACAATCTTAAATGCCGGAGGAGAAGCACCTCAATATAGAAATGTCCAACATCAAGGATGAATTGAAAATACTCGAGCAATTTCTTGAAAATCACGAGTTTTTGGAAACACCTACATTGCCAAATAATTCAGAGTGGTTCAGAATGTCTTGAGGTTGATGAACGAATGTGCTGACTGGGTTTTGCAATTTCGTCTGACTGATGTTGGTTCAAAAGCATTCCACAAGAAAATATACAGCGTGTCCGGAGATTATTCGCAAAGAATCGAGAGGGTGATTTTGCATAAAAAAATGAATTTCCTTTCATTTATGTATGAGTACAAAGATTCATATGCTGTCAAGATGTGTGAATATTTCAAATATCCTTCCACATATTCCCTCGGAATTTGAGAATTATTTCTTCTTGTTATGAGAGGCCGATTTACCTATAATTAAATGGTAAATGTGAAATCCAGTGGCGTCTCGGGGGCATCCTACAGAATATTATTGTTAATAGAATGTGTTCTCCACTCCCAGATTGCCTGGAAAAAACAATGTTCGTGAAAACAGAACTGCTTTATGAACTGTGACATAACTCGGTTTGACTGTGCCAGAGCAGTTTTCTTGAAACAAACAGCCTACCATATCTGACGGAAGGACCCTGACCTCGTGACAGTAGCAACCTATGTTCAAGCCTATTATACGTGCTTTTGAAGGAATCATAATTTCAATGTCAGAATAAATCGAAGAACCAACTAGAATTCTCGATGCCAATAACCATTCAGCTAACATAATTGACTCATTCCTCACTGATAATTCAGCACCCTACACCATAGATGTACAAGCTCCACTTGGCAACTCTGACCACTCACTCATCTCCACAACCTACCCATTTTTCATTCCATCAACTGCTCCGGCACCCCCACGTCCTATATGGCATTACAATTAAGGAGATTGGGACGGTCTCCGCATGTTTTTTTCCGAGTATCCTTAGCATAGAGTATGCTTTGACTTTGTGGACCCTTCACAGTGTGCTGCGGAAATATCCGAGATCATTATGCTCGTAATAAACACATACATACTTCATTCTTCGAAAAGATTACCACCATCGAAATCCTGATTCAACAGAAACTGTTCTAGAACTGTTGCCTTGAAACAAACAGCCTACCATCGATGGCGCAAAAACTCTAACCTCGCGACTAGAGCAGAATACGTTGAGGCCAGGAATACCTGCAGCCAAACAATAGATGCTTCGAGAGAGACATACAATGCCAAGATAATATAGAAACTCATTGATTGTCCCAATGACTCTTGTTCGTTTTGGTCCCTTGCTGAAGTGGTCGGAAGAAATTTCACTAATAGTTCATTTCCACCACTGTCCAAATCCGACGGCACATTAGCAACAACATCGCAGGAGGAAGCAAATATTTCTGCAGAGATGTTCGCAGCTAACTCTACTTCAGATTCCCAAGGAAAAGTGCCGCCAGACATAACACCCGTTGGGAGTCGAATGCCCGAAATCGTCTTTCGTCAACATACTATCAGACGAATTTTGCTTAGTCCCGAAACGAATAAGGCTCACGGTCCTGATAGAATTCCACCAATTATCCTCAAAACCAGAATTAACACCAATTTTCTGCAAGTTGTTTATCGTCTCGTACAGGTCGGTTTTTTTTTCCATCATGATGGAAGAAAGCTAGAGTCCAATCAATCTCCAAAAAAGGGCACAAGAACCTGCCCAACAACTACAGGCCCATTGCCCTGTTATCAGTTATTTCCAAAGTGATGGAGAAAGCCATCGATATTGAGCTTACCAAATATCTGGAGAGCTCAGGAATCATCAATGATAGACAATAGGGCTCTCGCTACCGAAGGTCTACTTCATTGAAAAAACACAGGGAAATCTCTAGCTGTCGCGTTAGACATATCGAAAGCATTCGACCGTGTTTGGCACGGAGGACTCCTCCACAAACTACCATCATACGGCTCACCACCTCAGCTATGCCATCTCCCATCGAGTTTTCTCTCGGGCAGATCGTTTCACGTGGTGGTGGACGGTGTATCGTCTGATACCATTGGCATCAATTCCGGCGTTCCACGAGGATCAATTATGGCACCAACATCATTCCTTCTTCATATCAATGATCTGTTGAAAGTAACAACTTGCCCCATCCACAGGTTTGCAGATGATAGTACCCTCGATATTGCGTTATCTTCCAGAATTCCCATTCCTTCCCAGGAAACTGAGAACTCACGGCGCAGACAGGTCAATGCTGTCGATGAACACCTTGCTGAAATCACAGCCTGGGAAACCAACAATCTAGTTGAATTCAACGCCACCAAAACTCAAGCCTGTATTTTCCCTAGAAAGGCGAAACTCAGTATGCCCGATATTGTAATGTCTGGCACCACCATGCCCACCAAGCTCACCATATTTATGCTCGGTATTTCCATCAGCAACAAAGCTGCTTCACAAAAACTCGGATTCTTGTTCCGTGCGAAATGCTACGACTTCACACTCCAACAGCTTCTAATGATCTACAAAGCGCAGATACGGCCTGTTCTAGAATACTGTTTCCACATATGGGGTTCAGCACCAAAATATACGCTGATTCCATTCAGAGAAGAGCCATTCGCCTGGTGGGTGACGCCAAACTCACTTTTTGACATCATTGGAACACCGTTGAAAGGTCGGCGACCTTTCACTTTTCTATCGATACTTCCACGAGAAACATTCTTCAGAAATCTCTGCTATCATCCCTTCACTAGCAATACCAGTCAGACAAACTAGACAAGCCCAGTCAACACATCCTTACGTTGTCAACCTCGAAAGATGTCGAACAGCACTTTATCGAAACTCCCTCATCCACAGAACGGGTAGGCTATGGAATTCATTGCCTGAGGAAGTATTCCCAACAAAATATAATCTCCAGAAGTTCAAAAAAAATTCCAATACCTACTATTCGTTCCTATCCTTCCTAGGAACGCACGATATTCTTTGAACATTATTGGGATATCCTTTCGTGCGCTCCAAGCGAATAAAAAAATCAATACTCATATGTGGTCGGGAGGAATTTTACTAATTCTTCATTCCCACCACCCTCCAGAGCCGACGGCACTATAGCAATAACATCGCAAAAAGGAAGCGAACATCTTCGAACAGGAGTTTGTAGCAGACCCTACCTTGGGTCTCCAGGGAAGAGTGCCGCCAGATATTTCACCCATTGAAATTTGGATGCCTAGAATTGTCAACGCACTATCAGACGTTTTCTGCTCAGTTTCAGAACGAAAGGGTCTGATGTTCCTGATTGGATTCCACCAATTTCTTTCAAAAATTGGGCACCAGAATAGATATCAGTTCACTGCAAACTATTTACGATCCCCTACAAGTCGGGTATTTTTTCATGATGCTGAAAAATAGCTTGCCCTGAAAACAGAAACAGCGGTCTTCGTCAACTATCGGCTAATCACCCTGCTATCAGTCTTCTCCAAAATAATGACGAGAGCTATCAACATTGAGCTCATCAGATATCTGAAAAGCTCAGGAATCATCAATAATAGACAATATTATGGCTTCTGCCACCAGATATCAACTGGAGAATTGCTAGACTACCTCAACCCAGCATAGAAAAACATGGAGGAATCTCTAGCTGTGACCTTAGATATGTCGAAGGCCATCGACCTTGTTTGGCACCCAGGACTGCTCCACAAACTCAGTTATGCCATCCATCATCGATTTTGTTTACAGGCAATTCGCTTCATGTAGTAGATGACTGAGTTTCGTCTGATACTATTGCCAGCAATTCCAGCGTGTCACAAGTATCAATTTTGGCACCAACATTGTTCCTACTTTATATCAACGATTTCTTCGTTCTGTTCCATCGTATTCACATTTTTTCCCAGGAAACCAAGGACTCGCGACGATGGTAGCTATCAAAGTAAATCTTGCAGAAATGACAGCCCGGAAAACAAATATCCACGTTGATTTTCGCCATCAGAACTCAATCCAGTAATTTGTCTAGTAAGGCAAAAATCAGTATGCCTGAGATGTCTTGTATATCTCGAATGTTATGTTTGTCTAGTACAACCATTCTGAGACTGAGACCAAGTATCTATGGTCGGTATTACCATAAGCAATAATCACCCATTAGAAAATCATGTCGGATTCATCGCAGGACCTGCATCACAAAAACTTGGGATCTAATTCCGTGTAAAACTCTACTGCACACCTCATCAGCTGCTCACGGTTCACAAAGTTCAGATACGGCCAGTTTGAGGATACTGTTCCCATGTATGAGGATCAGAACACAAAGATACGCTATCGCTATCAGATTTCAGTCAGAGGATAGCCATTCGCCTAGTGGATGATGCCACGTTCACTAACTCTTCGACCTCATCAGAACAACGTTAAACAGTTGGCGACCTTCCACTTCAGAGAGATACTCCCACGGGAAATACTCCTCAGAAATTTGTTGCTCTAATGCGATCACTAGCAATACCAGTCAGACAAAATGGACAGGCCCAGTCAGCACATCCTTTTGTCGTCAACCTTGGAATTCATCGAACAACACTCATCCAGCACTTGGTCATCTATAGAACAGTAACTGTAACTCAACTGTTGAGCTTCGGTATTCTTTGCCAATGGAAGTTTTCTCAAGAGTACCTGTTCATTCGTATTGCTCTACCTGCTGAACTCGATATTTTTTTATGACTTCTTCTGTCGACATAATGTCATTGACATAGACAAACAACTATGAGGAAATAGTTTACTTTCCAATGTTAGGATATTGTGCATACTTTTTCAAATGCAGAATCAAGAAGCATGCGCGCAAGTCATTCTGATCTATAGGGATTGTGAATTATAATGCATGCGAAACATATTATAGTGTTATGGAGAATGTTCTTGAAGCCTTGTGGCTTGTGGTGATTAACAGAATGACAATCAATGGTTCAAATCACATAGATCAATGAAAAAGCTATAGCTGGAATAACACAATGATATTTTTCAACAATATTTGCAAACGTATCTTGACAACTGTACTGTGACCCTCAATATATTCTTCAGAAGATGTTATTTCCAGAAGAAATCATCTAATGTGATGCTGATTTCACCGTTGAAACAGTCTTGAACACATTCAGGGTCATCAATATGTTGTATATATCCAAGGACATATCATGCTGTCATAATGTGATATAACTGTTCATTAAGGCGATGATAACGAAATATATAAATGCATTGATAATAATGTCATGATAAAAACTTGAATTAAAACTTCTACGAAGTTATTTCGATGAATACACCTTCGGAAAAATTGGTTCAAATATTTTTGATGAAGTAACCTGATCTAGTGACATTGAGTTACATTCGAAATATCTTTATTTTATAGAGGAAGCGGTGGTTCAATTCGCTGCACTCAATGATGCTGATCCGAGTTTGCTTGTACAAGATTTGATGAATGTCGATAACAAAACTCAAGTAGGAACTAAGCTCAAAGGCCTGTATACATCAGGACCTTTTTCAAAAGACTTGGCAGCATTCGTTAAGGTAAGTGCAAACACCCTTATATTTTGTTCATGTAGTAGGGTATTTATTGATTATTGATAACGTGTATCGAAGCAGAGATAATGATAGTATGAGGTTCGATCATGTTCAAACAAATGAATTATCGAATTGATTGCGACATTACACTATCAATGAGAAGAATCTGAGCGAATGAATCACATACAGTTACCAATTCGGAAGCATATTTTTCAATTATGACTATCATTTGAAATCTGGGTGAGCGTATTCTGGATTCGAGTGCCATCAATTCCTCCCAGGAATTAATTTTCATTGCATCATATTCAGAGGCTGAAGAATCCATAATCCATATCACCGAACATTCTCAAATCTGCGTACGCCACTAGAGTCGGCGTCATCTGACCAAGTTTCTGAAAACTGGCAAGTTTTCCATTATGCGGTCATATCATTCGATAAGCATTTTATGTTTTTTTTTTCATCGACGTGGTTGAAATTATTTATGGACACCATATGGGTCCAATCCCCCATATGATAGTGTGGGAGTTTCCTGACTCCAGGTTTACCCACTAGACACTCCACCCCGTTTGTAGGCTCGTCTGACCGAAGTCTCAGACAACACTTATGCCTAGTGGCCCATTGTATCTTACCTTCATGCCATTATCAATTTCACTATATACGACTCATGGTGCTTATTAAGGGCCACTTCAATATGGAAGACCCTTTTCGGTCAGGTTCCTGAAGATCACTCTTCTGATCCCTGTTCTCGTCTACGAAGGAAGCACAAAGTTTTCCTTCTCCTACGAGTGACGGGAAATGGGGTTGGTCCAGCCCTGTTGTGCCCCCTGCACAGTCCTAGGCCACCTAGACAGATATCAGCAAATCTCCCCATCCCTGCCACAGATGTTCACGAATTGTCCCATCTGGCCCGGAGATAGCAAATATGGTCCCAAAATGCTCCATCCGTCGAGCGGCCGCGGTTTGTCCTCCCCACACCACTTGATGGTGAGGTTGGGCTTGCAGTGGAGAAGGAAAAGAGGAGTTGACCAAGAAAGGCCGATATAAAAATTGAAAAAGGAAGAAAGAATAGGATATCACCCAAGACAAGTTGGAGTATGGTGAATATCCGACTAGGGTACCTCGGGTTCAACATTCCCGTACTCACAAGTTGTGAGCCCCTGAGGGGAAGCAGTTCATGTTGCAATATTCAATATTCATGGATGTAGGCTTCGCAATTACTAGAGTCACATATGATCGCAAACTTGAAGCAGTATCCTCCCATATCGCTCGACTCAACTACCCAAAGAGGATTCGATTCAGAAGAAGTAGAAAATTCCAAAATCTGAAATTTTCCAATTCAATATCATCTCAGGAGAATGTCTTCATTCCAATGTATGGAAGTGAATGTCTATCGTTTGGTGTTATCCAAGGAATGCATGAAAATCAGTGATTCCATAAAATTGTTCAATTCGCATATCTTTTCATGACAGTAAGTATAGATCTATTTCAGAGGACGTAAGTTTCAGGGGTATATGCAGATTCATCCTGAAACAATCGCTGATATGGATTCTGGATCCATCAGCGTCTGGATGTGATCTAGTGATCCTTGTTTCTTGAAAGAAGTAGACACCGTCTAGCTTCAAAATCTTAGTCATCCACAAGCCGATTATTGATAGGATCGCCGTAGCCTTGAGGTGAAAGTTTCACTTCCTATCCACTTTGGCTTGCCGGTAGGTGGGTTCGATCATTTCTTGCTCGCTTGAGTCTCTCGAAGACATCTGAGGGTTTCTTGTGGGGTAGCAACCAAATGATGGAGAAAAATAATTTTTGAATAATTCTAGAACAATGTCAGGACCACCTCTGCCTACGCACGATTGTGAACATTTGTATTCAGAAATTATTTCACAATGAAACTGATATTCCTAGTGATATGTCCTGTAGAGTCTCCAAGTGATTTTGGTATGTCAGTGTTTGGAGGAAAATATTTGGTACGAATAATTGATTGTCATCGATGCCACATCACACATTTACTGAAAATTGGTACTGTATATGGTCTCTTTTTGTAGCATGTGCATTTTTTATAGTACAGACCACATATTCGAGTTTCTAAGATTGAACTCATCTCTTGTGAATTGAGCCCCATCGTAAAAGAGAGATTTACGTAATATGATTGTTTGCAACGATATTATCTTGAGATCCGTACCAAAGGAATATCAGTTAATTTGATTTCGATTTTTCCATTCAAAACAGGAAGATGACAAAATTAGATTGGAATATATATTTCTGAACACACACTTTTTGCGTCTCCTGAAATGGTGTCAATTATTGGTGTGACCGGGATGACGAGTTAGTCCCAACACTACTATTGTTCTTGAGCTGATGAAAAACACTGCGAAACTGCAGACTGAAAGAGTATTATACAGCATTAGCTACAGCTCTTGACTAATAAGTCACGGCTCCACCTTCAAAAATTATATATATGTGTGAGTCTGAATTTAGGGATTCTTGCAGACTTTCATTCGTAGAATAGAATATTTTTACATCACTTTGCATTTGCATTCCAGAGACGGTATGCAAAATGTGATGAATGTGGGAATAGAATTTTTGCTACGTCCCAGATCAATACAAGGAATATATTCAACAAACGTTGACTGATTCCAGGATCTCCAAAACTTGAAAGCTCATTCATTCATGATGATGGTGAAGAAATATTTGATCATCTACCAAATGCAATTGAATGTGTCATAGATAACAAACAAAGTTTCAGTTATCATAGGCATATTACTCTTTGGACGAATCAAACGCAGATATAAATGTTTACGATTGACTTCATGATGTTCTTGTTCAACTCTGACTCACCCTGTATATACCGGGTGATTCGAAACCAATACAAGAGTTGGCTACACTTTCGGTCAAACCAGAAGTGTAATTTTTGAGTGACCACTCACTTTACCCCTCCTCTTCAAATCCACCGATCTGGAGAGGTTGTGTTGGTCCCTAACTTGTAATGAATGATGTGCTGGGGCTTCATCATCCTGTTGCTGTATCGCATTCTCCACAGTCATTGGTGAATTCTCACATTAGTTTGACAATTGGTTTCGCAAAGATTTCAGATACATAGGGCCATTCGAATTATTGTCGAAAAAGAAGGGACCAATAACATGTTCAACAATAATTTCCCCCCACACATTTAATGACAATCTGTGTTGTCTATCGATCTGTCCAATGAACCTTGGATTTAAATTGGAGTGATGATTGGAGTTGTGATGATTCACGAATCAATTCCCATGGAAGGTGGCCTCATCAGGAAACAAGACCTTTTTAAAAAAGTCGAGGTTCATTCCAATTTCACCTTGCGCCAAGTTGCAGAATTCGACACGTTTCTCAAAATCTTGTTCAAAGAGTTTTTGATGGAAGTGAATATGATGGGCATGGAGACAGTAGTCTTTTGAAATCCGTTGAACAGTTATTCCGCTCACGTCCGGAGCATCTGCGATTGCTTATGGATGGATTTTCCGTAATAGATAACAGCACAGCCAATTGATTTTCTTCATTTCGAACCGGTCTATCTCGAACCGGTTCTGTATATGTCACATTCCCGGTTTGTTGAACCCTATATAATGAGTTGTGCAGCCTTTTTTGTCTGAATGACGTCGTTACAGATAACGTTGTGCATAAAGTCTACTCGCCAAAAAAGAGTTTTTTCTACGAACGTCAAGAAATGACAAGGTTCGCGCATTGAAAACAAAGTGCGAAGTGACACATTTTTCAGTTACCTACGTTACCATGATACCTTGCACCTAACAATGCGCGAAGTAAAACAGTGCGCGAAGTACCTACTTCGCGCATTGTTATGTAATATATATGAGATATTTATATTTCAACTTCACGGTTCTCAATCGAGCAAACATCCACGAAATCATTCATTTCTGAATGTTCAACAATAACTTTGTTTTATCTCTTGGAGCGCACGAAAGGAAATTCCTATTATGATCGTGGAACATCGTGCGTACCTAGGCAGGATAGGGGAAGGCCTTTTAAGCCAGTTCAAGACTATTTTTTATATCAAGCTAAGCATATTTTTACTTTGAACTATCTTTTTCGGCGTTTGTAGAAAAAATTTTGTTTGCAACTCGAGCGCGAAATACTTTGGTAATCTCGACTATCTTTTTAACTCGGCTACGCCTCGTCAAAAAAATCAGATCTCGATCACCAAAGTAGCATTTCGCGCTCTAGATACAAAAATAACTATTTCTTACGTTCTCCTAATATTAAAATGATATCTACGAGCTCAACTTGGTTTTGTTCCATGATAAAAAACAATATTTCATCATAAACAGCTCAAAAAATGTATTATAATCATAAGCTAACAATGTATCGAATTTGAACTACTCGAGCTGAAAGAGACTCCTGACATCTCATTTGATGTCAATATTTGACTTCTCAAAGCCACCTTCGTTTTCCCTTCATTTGAATGACTATCAAAATAGTTGATGAAATGAGTTTACCGCAAATAACTCCTGAAATTATGAGAATTGCGATGAGGTTGTAAAAAGAAGTAAGTTTGTTCTTCATTCACGCATAGAATGACATGGAGAAATACAGGGGCTTCAATTTGAAATAAGAAAAATATAGTGCTTCGGAATTTGGAATGTTTGCCACTGAATTTCGCACACCCTGTGATGGTTCAAACTTGGTAAGCGAACCTCTCAGGCCTTATTCGATATGTATCTCTTATGATTTTATGAAGCAGGCATTCTCTTTCCTGTTATTAATGTTTTTCACCAGTCGTGGCAACCCTAAGGAGCACTCAAATGTGGAACAAAATATGTCATGCCATTTAAATAAATATATCATCAAGACGTCACACTTCTTTTGAAGACTCTGTTCAATCAAAAGAATCATCTTGGTATTCGCCCTATGATACAATCAGCGTCTGCAAAATATAGAAATCCTTACTCAACTGACAACTGATGTTGGGAAGACGGGAGGTGAGATGCAGGACCCTTCATAAAAAATCTCTGAAAACGGGCAACTTTTCAGATGAATTCAAGAAAACTGAAATAACATTAATTCGCGAGAGAAGATGGAGATCAAATCAGGAATCATCGAGTCATTGCAGTATTCAGTCAACTGAGCAGCAAAAATGTTCGAATCGATTATTCATGAACAGTCAGTCTCGAATGTGTCAACAAATTTATGCGGTTTTCACAAAAATGAATCAGTAGAACCAAATCTTCTGAGATTCACAAAAAATATCAGAGTACTTGGATGCAAACGCACAAGTGGAATGTATTTTCACCAACTTCGCTCGAGCCTTCGATAATGTGAATCATGATACATTAGCAAAATTGGAATATCACGGATTGGGCAATCATTTTATCATCAATAATTGAGACTTCATAATATTACATACGAAGGTGAGACATCACATCAATCTACAATATTCTCATTGATGATCTTTCTATGGAAGTATCGTTCGACTGTCTGCTTCATCCCAAAATATCAATTGAAATTTCAGATTTGAATGACTACTCACAAAATGGCAAGATGACATAGACCGATAAATCTTCCTGTAGAAGTTACAACGATGAAACTGAGTATTTAAGTATTCGACGTGTTCTCTCATTGAATGACTACTCTACAGGTGATGTCAACTCTTTTGAGTTCGATACAGGGAGAATCAAGATATGAAAAATATCAAAATGTGCCATTGACGTAACACCCTATATACGATTCTGCGTTCAAACAATGTATGAGCTAGTTATTGGTGGGGAAATGCCCCATAGGCGATTTCAAAAAATTCACCCCTCCAACAATCTAAAGTAGGACTTGAAGATCTTATCATTCTAGAATTGTTCATATTCTCATTAGAAATCGGTCGACGGGTTTCGAATTGCGAGTTGAAATCGCACACACTGTATATAAATCATCATATATATCGTTCTTTGAATTGTTCAGTTGATTGAAATTAGAAGTACCTCTCACATATTAATTATAAGTGAAAGGATATAGTTGGGTTGGTGTAGTTGAATTATATATAAACTGTCTGTGGCACTTCATAGAAACTCTTCTTGAAATATTTTGTTGAAAACACATTATCAGGCATTGTCTGCTTGCCTGCTTCTGTAATGAATGAAGAAATCCATGAATGAGATATTCCATCGATTATGATTATTTTTATTGAATTGTGGAGCTTGAAGAAGAATACACCAGGATGAAATATCTTTTTAGCAAATACGAAAACCTACTAAATGAACTTTCAGGGAATGTAATTCAAGATATCATAATATGAATATTAGCAATTTCTCAATGAATAATTTGAAATCACTATTGAATTCAGCACCCATGTATGCCAAATGTCATGAAATAAAACTTGATATTTTGATAAATCCACTGATACGTAATAGTTCCACTTCTCAAAGATATACTTCCTTCAAATTATCTCGAATAGAGAGAATACATTGCTCAGCCCTGCAATCATCATTTTCATATGATTTCTGAAGAATACGACATCATGTCAAACAAATCAAATATAGAGATGAAACCTATGTCTACTTTTCGAGGGTTGAGTTCATATGGTGGTTCGAACAGATCTCAAAATTTCGTTTGATGCAAAAGTAAATTATATCCTCCTCATTCAATACATGGAGAAAGCCAATGCCAAAATAATATCTGCAGAAATCATCATATCACCGATTTTCACAAATTTTCGCCTCAGTAGGAAGGTAGGGTGACAATTAGAAGGATATTCAGTAGTTATACTATGAGTTATTCAGAATATTCGGGTTATATATCGATAACTTTCCGTTTAATCACAAATAGTGTCAATTTAACAGTTGAGATAATTAGACCGCGAAGCTCGATAACTATTTTGTTGAAAGAAATCAAATTTATTTTCAAAAATACAATGAGTTCGAAACGACGGGAAAGCTAAAGATAATTCCATTTATTTTTGAACGCTGTTGGAATGATCTTCTCAATGCACAATCCTTTTCCCCTTTCACCGCATCCGTATCGAGATCTCCATGCATTTGATCATCTAATCTCCACGTTTCTGTCCAATTCGCGTGTACTGAAATATCTTCGTAGAACATAACAGAGGTCTACTTGCATCATTGATTGATAAATGGATTCCATTTCAGTTTTCAAGTGATGCAGTTTTCGTTCGATCCTGCGTTCGTCAGGCAGAGCTCACATCCCAATATGCACCAGTCTATCTGTATCAGTTCTCTGCTGGACCCAACATATCTCCACAATATCCAGGTAAATAGTTGACATCTATTCCATAGCAAGCAACTCTCCTGGAAATAAAATAATATCATTATTGACCTATTTTGATAGTTGCTTTCTGAAAAAAAAAACAATCATCACATTCTTATACTTTCTTCTATGGGCATTCAGATTGATTATTTTCCACAGTAAAAGAGGTCTTGTGATGCTGGACATACCAGAAAAAACAACGATTTCTTCTATAAACGTGAAAAACCAGAGAAGTCATCTATAAATCATGAATCATGATCATGGATCATGGTATTTAGGTGAAATTGTTTAAACAATTTGTATCCGAATCGAACCAAATTCCACAGAAGACACAGATAGCGCTCGTGGAGTCATTATATCACAATGCAGGTGTGGAAACCTAGGATTATATTTTTTGAATGTCTGAAAAAGCAGTAATCGTTAGGTTGTTCTGATATCTTCATGACTTTTGCACTCATCGCCTAATCTGAACAATCACAAGTCAAAGACAACTTGTGCTCATCGCAAAACTATCATAGCTCGATTGTCCAATCAGCGTTGATGTTTCCAACGATATAACCATGGATAACGAAGGAAAGGCTAAATGACCATGAATAGCGAAGCACAGTCTACCAGTTTGTTATGAAATCAAAATGACTGTACTTTTCAGGATAATTCGCTCATTTTCAATAAGTGCTTCTCATGCTTCGTGATTGTGAAAAAGTCTAGCAAATCAATTTCGTAAACAATGAAGCGACAAAATCATCTCAAATATTCAGATCATCGTGAGTGAGATGTTTATAATTCCTCTGGTGTGCCCACTCGTCAATTGTTTCGTCAGACCAATAATTTTCGATATAAACAATTGAATGCGAGTTCGGAACGTGAAGTTCTCGTATTCGATGATAGATGGCGTGAAAGATAGAGAATTTCTAGGAATATTTCAAATTTTCTTTATAATCTTATCAAAAAGATTAACTAGACTTTCAAGCATGGGTTCTTCCTCTTTTGGGACCCAAAGAGTCCCGATAATGATGCATAAATTCGATAAAGGCTGAATAGTAGCATCTAAAGACAGAACGCAAACGAGACAGGGCGCAAAAAATAGTTCATGCGGAAATACCCTGATTATGACGAAATATCTGTCACGTCTCACGTTTTTGATAAAGTCATAATTTATTTGTTCAAATTCCATGAAGAGAATATTATAAATTTTAATGAATGATTATTTATCGAAATAGAAGTAGTTTATCAAGCAGGTATTGATATTACTATAGTTGAGTGAGTGTATTATGCTTTCATCATGGACTGACTAGAACATTCGTTAAATTTTATGTACCGATAGTAAGTAAATGAAGTATAATCACAAGACTTTGCGTTATTCATGAATTCATCATTGAAAGTCGGAAATTTATTGCTTTGTTCACATTCACACAAAAAGATTGTGAACATAAAAGTGTGAACTCAAAATAATGTCTCATGATGCCTGTAAATTTGGTTTGAAACTTCGGAAATTTAGCAAGGACCTTTCACGCCTCGCTATTCCTTTTGAAACTCATTTCAATTAGGAAGTGATGATACCATTCGACATTTATATCGTGATTATGCATTGTGAGTCACGATATATAACTCACAATACAATCACTTTGAGTTTCGTCATCTTGAGTCTTCCTATTGAATGAAGTTGGTACTATAAGGACGATATTCCCATATCTGGACAGTATGAGTTTGGTTAAGGAAGAGGAAACCCATTGGAACTGGGAAATATCGTTGAGTCATTATACAAAACAAAAGTGAATTTTCTCTGTTTCAGCTCATATTTATTCCTGAAAATATGTGATGTATATTTCAATTAAATAGACCCATTGAAACTCACTTATTTGATTCACATATTTCGATGAATTTCAATGTAATGAATGGACTCACAAATCAGATTGATATATGCCAAATAACGAATCGTGAAATGGTTCTCATCTTGTTTATTGCTGATTCATCAATTCAGCAGTTTTTCTCAAGCGGCTATGGAAGGAACCAATCAGCAGCCCAAGTCAAGTTTGGCTCATCAGTAGGACCTAGGGTCCCTTGATGGAAATTGACGTTTAAGTCATCTTAACAGGGTACGGACAGATCCTTCTCTCACTCTAAAGTGTTTGTGAAACAGTTATATAGTTCCATCCTTATTCAATTCTGGGGATAAACACTAGATTTTTGACATTCGTTGTTTTTTAGGTTATATTGAGGTCATTGGCGTATCATACGTGATTTCCATATGGGATTCCTGATTCACCTATACCAAGATATAGATAAACAATCCTCTAGTTCCAGAGTTCACTACTCAAGGATAATCTTTACGAGATAAGGAACATAATATAAAGTGTATTGAAAGCTTAATATATTTCACCAAAAGATACTGTTCTTAGACTGTATACCAGGGTTGACTGAATTGACTGAATGAATTCTGATTTCAAGCTGAGCAGTAGCTTACCTATGAGCTGAATGAGCTGAGCCTAATGATTAAGAAATGATGGAAAACTCGATGATGTGGGTATCTAAACTACTGTACTTATGTCATGTGTGCTAAATATATTCACGGGAATCCAACTCAGAAAATAATTTATGGAGTGACTGATATCACACTATGAATAAAACTTCGTCTAGGACGAAAAGTAGGCTGATAAGAAGTTATACGTACAATGTGCAGGAAAATGAAGAATAGAATATACTTTACCCCCATGTTATACGATATGATTTTTCTGTCTCCATTAAATAAGGAGTCATTTCCGAATAATTTATTGATGAAAGTAACAAAGAAGTAGGTATATGCAGTATAACTTATAGGCACGTTATTTTCACTCTTGCATCCTACATATTTTCTATTTGTGGTAGAGTGATTATATAAACTGATGTCTTTCGCCATATTGGATTCGATATTTCGGAAGAAAACCCCCAGATACCAATTTTGAATTGAATCGGATCTTTATCACAAAACTCGTCCACCATATTTGATCCACCATCTTGAATATCGCAATTATGACGAAATAATTATAATTTCCGACCCCGGAAATCCCCAGATACCAATTTTGATTCCTGAATAGAATCGGATATGATCTTCCCCAACAAGCAAATACCCTGTACATACCTATTGTTAAAATTTTGAATGATTTTCTGTAGCGCCCATGGATTCGACGTGATAGCAATGTCAAGGATGCCAGTAGACAAAACTAAAGTCTCTAGATCATTGAAAAAGAATGCAGCTATGATCTGTCCGTACCCTGTTAAGATGACTTTAACGTCAATTTCCATCAAGGGACCCTAGTAGGACCGAACTTGACTCTTGACACTGATTGGTCGGTCAAGTTCGTTGTTTACAATTTGTTTGTGACAGTTGAACGTCAAATATAAGTATTAACGCTGTGCACGCATTCAGCAGATCACATTCAACTTATTGAACAGCAACACGAAAAAGTTGTTGCAAATGTAAAAAATAGTATGGCAATCAAGATAAAACAAATATTGAAGTACAAGCGCGTGTTTAAATAATCAAGATAAAAGCATCGTACCTATCTGATAACTGTATAACATTTATAATCATAATTGCAAATATTCAATGGATATGTTATGTTATCACTCATCCAAGGTTCAATGGAATATTCATTCAGTTCGATGTCGATGATTTCAGTTTATTTAACTTCATTTGATCGAATTCCAGATTTTTCATCTCTCACTTTGTGGAATAGTCTTATACCGGGTGACGCAGGAGACATGTAGCAGCCTGTAGGTTTTTGATTTGAAGAGATGAAATTTTGAAATTCACAAGGGGTATATAATGGATGGTAGCGCACTTCACGAACTCAACAACAATTTTTTGCATCCACCTGTTTGACCGAAAGTGACCCCAACTTTTTTTTTCATATGTCACCCTGTGAATTTTTCCAGTCTATCTTATTCGCCTTGAAATTGTCTATCCAACCATGTATCACAAAGTGGCATTTATTTCTTCATTCGCTGTTGAATTGCTTTTTATTCATAAAGAATGAGTTGGCTGTGACATTAATTCGATGATATACGGACACTTGGTAGGCTTTAAAATTTGAATATCATTAGTAAACCGATATTATTCAAAATGTTTTGATATTCTGATCAATGTCTGCAGGTTGTCGAGATGAAAACCTCCGAGAATAACTCATGATATTGAGGAATCTAAGATAGGAACATATTTTTTCGAATTCAGTTACTCGTACAGAAACTATCTGTCTATTAGTTTCGTACTACCTATCACATGATCTTTCCATTTGGATAATCAAAAGTAAGATTGTTTTTCTCATACGATGATTCACAGGGCTATCAGTCGATTTTTCCATAATTATTTCACTTAGTAGGCGGTGTACCGACACAAAATGTTTTATGTTTTTGACAGTTAATCGATTGCATCAATAATTTTTCTTCTTCATTTTGTGTTTCGATTGAAATTGCGTATTGACAATATATCGACGTTTACGTTTCTTGAATACATTTTCCGTCTCTTTTGTACAGGGTGACATTTAAAAAATTGAAGTTGGGGTCATTTTCGGTCAATCAGGTGGTTAAAAAAAATTGTCGTTAAGTTCGTGAAGTGCGCTACCATTCATTATAATATACCCCCTGTGAGTTTCAAAATTTTATATCTTCAAATAAAAAAACTGCAGGCTGCTACATGTCTCCTGTGTCACCCGGTATAGTTCCACTTGTAATTTGATTCATTATACTAATAGGTCAGTATTTCATTCCTGAGCGCAATTGAATTGCTTCGAGAAAACACCACTCGTGATGTTTTCTCGATCAATTCAGTTTCGTTCAGAGATGAATCGACAGATCTATCGCTAAAATTTGATCACTTGTGGCACTACTGTCGAATATTGAGCCAAAGGAGTAGCACCATCCAATAACACTCTGGATTATTCCTTATGATACACAAGAAATGTCAGACAAATTTTTATTTTTTGAACCGAGCTTCGAAATTTTCAACAAAGACGAAGGAACTCAGAGCCATTATACAATAGTTCATAAAATGAACAAGAATGGTAGATAACGTTAAAAAAACAACTACTTTCCTGGCCTCGTGCCACGCAAACCATTGAATTACATCATACCGAGATCTATGCAACGATTTTCGTTAACGAATTCTGTTGCAACTGTTTCCTTCCAGAATGCTGAGTTGTGCTTGTTCGGTTTCGAGCTTTGGCACACATCGAGGCAGGGGTGTCCTCAGATGGCACTGATAATCGTCATCAGGTGCGAAACTGAACCAACAAGAAATCACGAATGAAGTTCTTTCTCTAGTCCTGGAATATGAAGCGAAGACATCAGTTTCAAAACTTCCGTGGTACATACTTCTACATTTCAATGTCATCAAATCAAACATCTGATGAGAAAATATACCTCTGAGCAAAAAGCTCCCTACCAAAATAGATCGATTCTTGCAATTGAAAACTATGTCCAATTTCAAGATCTTCGATATGTCATTGATTTGGCAGTCCGTACTCAATGAAATACTCAAAACTCTCAGGTTTTCGTGTTTGGAGCTATCAAAAAAGTGAAATTCAACTAGAATCGGTCTCAGATACTTGAATAATCATTGAATATGATCCTGTTAACGAGTCTAGGAGAATACTCTGTCACAATATATTCGAATTTATTTGGGAACATAGTGTCACTTTTCCTAAATACGCTGCAACAATTTTTGTCGAAGAAAACGCATAAGCAGAGAATTCAACATATTGAATCTGAAAAATCATGAATGATTAAAAAAAATCATAAGGCACTCAAATGCAGTTGGATTGGATATAGAACCAGCGTTCATCCGATACATATTTCGAATTGATAACCCATGATAATATACAGGGTGTTTCAGAAGAACCTTACCCCTTAGCAAGGGTAGGTAAAACATTGCGAAATAAGTTGGGTTTGCTTCGTTAAACAAAGTCGTAACGCCATCCGTTTTCAAGATACAAGGTGTTGAAACAGTATTTTTTTCACACATTTTTTACGATTATGTTGAAACCACTGGCAACATCGTGATGAAATTTTGTATGGATGGATGTTTCTTGGAATCTGACACATCTCATGCATTCATTTTTATATCTGAATCTCATAGAGGGCGCTAGTTACACGGTTCCTACCGAGTAATTTTGAACATTACTTTCTTGAGGTTAGGTTTTCCAATCCAAATTTGATGTGAACTTGAACATCATTGAATTTCACACCAAAAAGGTATTCTTGGTAGTACTCGATACTGTGTTTCGTTTCCATAATATTTCGATCTGAAAATGATGAAGTGGTAACTGTTGCTGGTATAAAGCTATGTATTAGAGTGAGTGTCATTAAAAATTATCATCTCTTCGTTGAAAATCGAAAACAACAATACATTTCTGATGCAAAACTCATTGATTTAAAGAATAATCACAAGGATAACATCGAAACAGATTTGACTAAGAACATGGATTACACAGTTTTGTAGTATCTTGAGCAGAAAGTCTATGCTACATAGGAAAATTCACATCAAGAGTTGTGAGACATAATTGAACATCACTTAAATGACCTAACAGCTGATCCTCAATTGTACAGGAGAATAATACATTCTAAAAGAATATATAAAGAATTGTGTATTCTTCGAAACGTAGGACATTTTGAACACTTACTCTAACTGATTCAATATTTCATGTTTCTAGTCAAATATCTGTCAATTTCCTACTTATGATTCTTTGTTTCATCAATAACTTCAGCACAAGAATTACTTCATTGTTTTTGAACCTGAATAAATAGGTAATTGAACTCAATGAAATTCATTTTATACCAGCATCATTACTACTCCTTTATTTTCAAATGGAAATATTCCGAAAACGAAACATAGTATCGAGTTTCACCAGGAGTACCTTTTTGGTGTCAAATTGAATGATGTTCAAGTTCATATCATATTTGGATTGGAAAATCTAATTTCAACAAATTTATGTTCAAATTTACTCGGTAAGAACCGTGTAACTAGCGCCCTCTATGAGAGTCAGATATAAAAACGAATTCATGCAATGTGTCAGATTCCAAGAAACATCCATACAAAATGCCATCACAATTTCGCCAGTTCGGAAGGATCGTGAAAAATGTGTAAAAAAATAATTTGTTCAACACCTTGTATCATGAAAACGGATGCCGTTACGACATTTCTTCACAGAGCAAACCTAACTTATTTTGCACCTATATATTCCTGGCAGAAATGTATATTTTGTCAGCTCCCACTCGACTACAATGAATGACAAATCGTGAAATTTGACCAAAATAATTCAATAACACATAATTATCAGTATTCAACACCATCGCCATTGAATTCAGCTAGGCAACCAATTCGCAATGTATCTATGTATGTATCATCTAATATTTAATCTCCATCAACAATAATTTACAAATAAGTGTATATATTTTTTGTACCGTATCCCGCACTATATAATTTCATTGCTGATATTGATTTTTGTTCACGTATTTCGATAGGTATTGCACATGCTGCCGAATTGCAGTACCTTTGGGACACATCTGATGGAACTGGAAGTGATAAAACCATTCGGGAACTAATTCTTCCACTGTGGTGGAATTTCATCAAATACAAGTGAGTTCAAAAAAATATGTACCTTCTTCCTACTGCATTTCAGAATAATTACAGTTCACCAATTCAATAGTTATGGCCATGTCGCAAATAAACAGAAAAAATGTGCGTCACATGCACAATATAGATGAAATAATTTCAATTTCGAGATTTTCCAAAGAAGTTGGCATATATTTTCATTCATTCGCTACATTCCATATCATAGTGAGAACTGGCCTCGAAAAAATGTGCAGAGTAGGTTTTAAGAGTTTGAATTCTATGAAAAACTCACTTTGATACTCAAATCAACTCAATTTGTATATTTCTCGCAGATTTCCTCAATCGCAACAAACACTAAACCAAATTCCTTTTGATTATTCATTATATACAAATTATTGGAACTGCATTCGCCAACTTCAGTGTTCAGTGTCGTGAACAAGAGTATATTGGATTGAAATATTTGATTATCAATTTGTACAATTCAGTCGATGCGATGAAATATCGATTAGTTTACAAAATATTGAGATGAAATCGATGTTATCAATCATCACGTTTGAACATATTCTTATTCGTCCCGGGACAATCTGGGCATATTTTTTATCGCCCTTGTATATTCATCGTCAAGAATGAAGATACATTCCATATTTCTGGAAGTAACATTCTATTATCTCACTTTTAACACAGAGAAAATAATGTTTCATCTACTGAAGACTGCGTTATTCTCTATTCCATCATTCAGTATTTCTTGTATCACTTTGTATTGACTACTTCAGAATTTTCTGTGTTCGTACAAGATCACATATCCGTCGACTAAACATACAAGGTTGATTCTTCGAATGAGAATTTCAACTCTCAATTGCATTCAATTAATCGTCGACAAAATGCATCACTTTGAATGAATATTCATAACACGGTTATCAAAGCTCTGAATTCGAAAATTCCGGAAATGTTTCGAGCAAAAGCATCAATCGAGAGGATACAGGTCAGAAAAAAAGATGAAAAAAATTATCTGTTCAAACGGTAACGTGACGACCACGATGCAATTTCACACTCATTCAATTATCACCCTGTAGCCATGTTATCTGAAATTACAGAAGTTTTATATTGCCACAACAAACAGTCAAGAGATCAGGCTAAAACCGATTCCAAATTGGTAAGGCAATTCGTGAGTTATTCTACTTTGAATTCAGGCTATATTTTGGACCACGACGTTATCAATGTTGAGCAGTTCAGAATGTAATAGTTTCAACGATGTTGATTTTCTCAGAATCACCGACACTCCGTAGAAATTGAAGAAATATATGAGGCACATATGTGATATTGAAATAAAAACAATTTTTTGTTGTGAACATTTTTGAAATTTGAACGAATAAGCCGAATTTCAGCAAATAATTTGAACAACATCAACTGTTGACATGTAGCGAAAGTCACGTGATGTCGATCTAGTACTCCATGGCTCATATTTTTCAATACACAACTCAACGCCCAAGTCAAATTTTGGAATGGGTCATTATTGAAAGTTTCCCTACTATGATGCCGACTTCATGTATGACACTGTACTCATAAGCATAAAAAAAACATTAAGAAACACTCTGAGTATTGCATTATCTATCGGATGGAACTATGAATTGATTTTTGGTATATTCAACGAAGAAACAAATATTTGTATGATTTTCTGTCGCAACAAACATCATGATACATCTCTCGAACACACAATGAAAATTTGATTGTTATTGGGTATCCGCATTCCTGTTCAGTGAAAATATATTTGTATATAATATCGTTCGGAATATATAACTGAGAACAACAGCTTTCCTGGCTATTTGCAGAGAGATAAACATTGTTCATGTTATTGAGAACGGCTGAAACAATGACTGGCCGTCAGGTTACTGACGAGGGTTTGATTCCCGAAACGAGTTCATTAAAATTGAGTCATATTATTTGGTTGTGAGATATGTATCGGCCAAAATCAGTGATTCCAATGCTTTTTGAAAACTGCAACGTCCACAACATCAGAGTTTCTTCAACTATATTTGCCCCCTCACATTTCAATGTTCATTAACTATTATATCACACGTCATATTATCAAGCCGATATGAGAGTGGAAGTTGATTCATGATTCATGTTATAAATCCTCATATTCTGTATTCAACAGATCCAATTCGATGTTTAATAAGGTAAATAACCAGGAAATAAGTTATATTTCTTTAAATACTGAAGAAGAATTCATAGTTCCATCATAAATCTATACAGGGTTATTGGTAATTTGAAACATCACTTTGGAGATGTGTTCTCTCGAAAGATAGACTTGAGTTTGGAAGTACGTTTCCCGGAAATCTGCTGCACATTTTCCTAACATTTCAACTAGAATGAATGATAAACAATATCGTCTCATGTTTGGAACGAAAAAAAATCAGGAATAATTCAGATCCTAGAATATTGCTGATACGAGGATGCATCTTCGTTCTTCAATTGTGGAGTTCAACTCTTTCTGGCAGTTATGTTTGGAAATATATCTGAACGATATTTCTGTTAGGAGTTTGTTAAAACTTCCTTCATGAAATTGAAAGCTATCTAACTAGATACAAAAAAAAATAAAAAGTTGGTCGAAACTCTCTTCATACAATTAAAAGCTGTCTGACTAGATACAAAAAAAAAATAGTACTCGAAACGGGTTTGTAATTCCAAACTAATTGGTAGTAAAGGAACAACCTTGAAAGATGCCTATCAGTGTTTATTCTTGACGATACAGTAACAATTTGGTTTTTATTTTCGTTAATCCGCTCGAGGCATCCAAACAGCATAACAAATGTTCATAACCCCGATTATTGAGCCAAAGCAACCTCTATTCAACTATGGAAACTAGTTCCCAGCAGTGTTTTCTGTGAATGCGTGTAGTAGGGACTCATTGACCGTTATTCAATAGGACCACATACTATTTGAACCGAGAAATGTATGAACATTTTCTGTAGCATGATCTAGTGGACGAATGCAATTACAACAAGACGGTTGTCCAGCGCATTATTGGCTGATCGTTCGGCAGTTCCTGGATGAACGTTTTCCTAACATTTGGATAAGTCGATTTGGACCAATCGATTGGCCAGCACTGAGCTCTGACCTGACCCTCCTTGATTATTATGTGTGATGTTATATGGAAGAGCTAGTATTCGAATTTTGATAATAAACACCGGGCATAAG
The DNA here is from genome assembly GCA_918026855.4 of Phaedon cochleariae. Lineage (NCBI taxonomy): Eukaryota > Metazoa > Arthropoda > Insecta > Coleoptera > Chrysomelidae > Phaedon > Phaedon cochleariae. The sequence goes on from OU896723.1 coordinate 11,160,482, forward strand.
CTAATACAAAAGGACAACCGACGCTGCCCTGCACATGCAAAATGATTTGACAACACGAATGAAAAGGACGAGAATAAAAAGACGCTGCAGAGCAAATATTCGTGAGAGAGGCTTTCACTTCAGATAGAATTTGTGAGAATCAAATAATAATGAAATTTTTCGAGTATGTTTCAACTATTCATTCGAAATAATAACCCGTATCAAGCACTTCAAGTTTCATTTGTACCCAGTAAGATAGCTATTTCCTGATGGAGATTTTGACAAATTCCTGAAAAATGTGACTGAGATAATTAAGAACAAAAAAACCGCTCGAAAGTAATAATATTCACAATTCGAAAATGGAAGTCTTATTCACAATTTATCTATGATCTGGGTGAATTATTTCTTGAATTCTCTCATCTCAAACATAAGACCATTCTGTTGATCATGTATTCTAGTTGAAAGGTTGGAGAAATATACAGCTCTTTTTTGGTGAACTTACTGTTGAACTCTCCAAAGTATACCTTTTGGAAAAAGACAGGAGAATTTTGATATCTCAAAAACTATTAACTTTTGCATAATGCATATAAGGATCTAATTTACTCTTTATCTCCTTTCCTATCATATCACCCAAGAAATTCATCTTACTAATACTAGTAACCATATATAACAGTATTTCATTCATTTAGCAATGGATTCACCCTTCCTTGAAATACTCTGTGAAATGAATAATTTTGGTAACTTTTCTTCTACCCATAAGTGTTATATCCTTTTTTATATATCTCATCAACACTTTCCTCACATTCGCATTTCCATTTTTTTTTTTAGGAATCCAACACCTGGAAATGTTACTACCCAGCAGAATATTAAGTGGCCAACAGTTGATTCGAATGATATAAGATATTTCAATATAGACGAGACATTCAGTGTATCTTCAAATCCAAGAAATTACGAAAGTATGAAAGATGTTCTATTGGGCCATCTCAGATCACCATATCTGGTATTCTGAACAGTGTTTCAGATGATTTCAAAATATTACTCCTCAATCAATCAATAATGACAGTCCTTGAGATTATCTGGATGAAGTTACTCCAAGTGTTGATATGGAGTTGATCTCTTATTGATGTTATTATTCTGATAATATCCCAATAAATGAGAAATAATATATTATAAATTGATTTTCATTTATCCGTCACATTGTAGCCCTTCATAGTCTGAGTACAAAATTCGAAAAATTTCGATTCATTCTTATGCCCCTGGACTGCTCAGGTCGATTTGGTAGGGTGTGAGTTCAAAATTTACAATTTCACTATCAGGATGGTAATTGTGTTAATAATCCAGATGTCAATTGTATGATTAAGTCGCCCTGTTCGATTATTCCGGCAGCAGATTTGCAAAAGACAGAAGCTACTTGGATGAATACAATTACTGAAAACCTTGCCCGAATAGGAAGACAAACAATATATCAAGAAACAAATCAATCATTCATTTCCTTCAACAGAATTACAAATGGGGCAATTGGTTGAGATGTTCAGATCAACAGTGTATATAATTGTATCAATTCAATGCTGAGAAATTCAGCAATGAAAGAAGCTGAAGGTTTTTCGAGAAGAGGAACAGGTATTCAGAATAATGAGCTGAAGGCGTTCCAGAACATACCACTTTTCAATAATTGTATAATCTGATCCAAATTGAATACCTTGGCACTTGGACATATTATACCTGAGAGTCTGGTTATTCCAGAGAGTCGTTTCCTTTTACTGGTTTGAAGTTCAGCTTCCAGAGTTCAATTCAGCTTGTAGAGTTGACTCAGCTTCTATAGTTACCCCAATACTGAGGCACTCCTTATGTTGGGAGTGGTAGAATAGCCTCTTTTGTTCCTGATTGCGAAGTAGGATAACTCCTTGTGTTCCCAACCTCCATAGTTGACAATGGTTCTTGGAGTAGCTATGTAAGTGCATATGGAAGATGAATGAAGGATGACAGGTCTATTCCAGAAGTAGAATATCAGAAGAAAGATAGGTAAAGTCCAAACACGATAACTTAGGGACAGCACGTGACACAACGCATATGCAAAGTCAATGTTTACGCGACCACGTGCTGTCCCAAAGTTATCGTGGTCGAGCTCTTCGTCGAGTTTGTAGCTGACAAGTATCAGATCAATATCTGGTAGACCTTGAAGATAAGATATTCATTGACATATGGTTGAGTTAGAAAATACTGAGATTGAAAGCAGAGGAAGAAAGAAGGGCATCACATCAGGAAAAATTGAGCGGACAATATTTTTCATTCCTCATATTTTTTGTGAAATGTTCTGGTGGAACATTCGCGTATGTCGTTTTTCATTTATCACCCTGTCCACTCTTTCATACATAGGTTTGATGACGGATGAGCCATTATTAGATCTCTCCTTGAAAGTCAATCTGAGACTCTCCCGTGAGATGATGGTCTGGTTTGGTGACGATTCGAATGATGGGACGTCGTGTAGGATTGACATCTTATTTCTTGTGATCCGTTTCACTCTACTGAGCCTTTCATTATCCTCTTGCTTGTTGATAGCAGTACTTCAATCTTTATTTCCTTTGTTTCACATCCTTGCAACCTTCTGCTGAAGAGGATGTATGCTTCTCCATTCACGATAGATTCAGATGATTTCTGTGGAACAATCAAGTCATTATACTTGTTCCATAAATCAGTGATTGGGTGATTACAATATACTGTGTAGTGTCAAGACAGAGTTGTTCCACTATGATTGGATACCTCATATAGTTTATATCCACAAGAAATTTTATTCTCTGCTGCATAATTACCCAAATCCGAAACTTCTAGAGAAAAATCAATGGTACTGTTTACTTTCCCATGGAGATTCTCCAATGGCAGTAAGCGTATCAAATATATATATCACTAGTATAATAGGAAAATTCCTTATTTCCCTAAACTTTGAACATGTTCCCAAGTAGCACACTCATATTGGGCCGATATTGGACCAATATAGATGAAAAATTGGCGCAATATCGAGAAATCAAGTAGGCACAATATTGGATCCAAACATTCAACATGCTATTGTGGATCGATATTGATTCGATGTTTCATAAAAAGATTGTTAAATCATTCAACAAAATATCTGAAATAATATTGATTTATAATCATCCTACAATATTGATTTGTTGATATGAAAAAAACAATGAAGTGCGTTGATTGAGAATCATTCATCATCTCTATATATGTAACTGATGGCTCATCGATATTGACCAACAATATAGTAGGTTGAAGATGAGCAATATTCTTGGCATCACCACGTAGTGATATATTATAAATATTGACACCAAATATAGATCAATAATGAGAAATAATCTTGTTATTGCATTCATGACTGATGTTGAGACCAATTGAAAAAAAAAATATCGACACATATTCAAAAGAATGCTTCAAATTAAATCAGTATCTTATATTCATACTATATAGTAACTCAGACATTGGGTAGGAATATGGACGGGTTATTTATTAACAATATCTCAAACATATCGCCAATAAATATATATTCCGTATGAAATATCGGTATGCTTAGGTATTGATGGATGATATTCATGTTTCTATCAATCAAACGTTGATACAATATCTATCCATAATATTAACAGGAGATTCAAAACAAATATATACACATATTGAACAGTATGCTTGAAACAGAATCAATATTAAATATTCATAAAATATAGTTATGCGGATATTGGTTGAGAATATGTGGTGATCATTGAAAATTGATATTCAAGATATATTTAAGGAATATATAAATATTATATCCAACATCAATATGCTGGGATGATAAATGATCATATATGGAATAATGTCGTATTCGAAAGTTTATGGAACAATGATATTCCAATGTGGGGAGTGAATTGAAAAAAAATATTGACAAATATCAAAAATGAAGCTCAGAGCTATATCGAAAACTCATATATAGACAATTTAGTTGAATAGATATTGTGATATATCTACAAAAACATATATATTTCATATTGAACATCAGTATAATGTGATATTGATGGATCCCATTGAATAATGTCATAACTGGAAGTTGATACGAGATAGATAATGAATGAAAGTAGTATATTGATTACAAATATTGACACATATTTAAAATAATGTCGGAAATTATATCGATGGCCAATATTATTACATATATGTATGTGGATATTGGCGAATAATATCTAGTAGCTATTGAGAAAGAAGTCTACAGAAATATCTACAAACAATATCTATAACATATTGAACAGCGCCTTTTCAGGATATTGATAAATCATATCGATCATTCTCACACTTTGAAGTTGATACAACATTCATTTTCAATGCGCGAAAAATGTCGAAGTGAAATATACCTATATATTCAAAATATTGCCCTAAATTATATCTAAGGTAGATATTCACACAATATCATTATCCAGATATTGAATGAGGATATAGAGTGGTTATCCAGGAACAATCCCCACAATATATCTTCAAAAAATTGTTATTTTATATTGAACATTCACGATGATACGATATTAATGAATCATCACGATCAATCTCTCATTTATAAGTTGATACACCTTCGATTCTGAATGTAACGGATACATTGAAAACAAATATTGACACATATTCAAAATGATGCCAGAAACCATATCGATGGCATATATTTTTACAATATATATATACACATATGTGAATATTATCAGAAAATATCTAGTAGCATTTGAAAACGAATTTTCCAGAAACATCTACAAACAATATCTGCAACATATTGAACAGCACTTCACAAGAATATCGATGAATTATATTGATAGGGCATTATTACATTATATTGATTATTTTCACACTTCAAAGTTGATACAATATTTATTTCCAGTATTGGTAAAACGTTGAAGGGAAATTTACATTCATATACACAATATCGTCAGAAATTATATCGAATGCTCATATCCATACAATATAAGTATTTAGATATTGAATGAGGATGAAGAGATCTATCTGCACAATATGTCTACAAAAAATCTATTCCATATTGACCATCACGATGATCAGATATTGAAGAATTATATCGACCAATCGCTCATTCATATGTTGATTCATTTTCGAATCTGAATGTTAGGGATATATCTAGAATGAATATTGCAACATATTCGAAATGGAGTCTGAAATCATATCCATTGCTAATATTCGTTTAATATCAAAAGACAATTTGAGTTGAAATTGGGTGACAGTATGGAGTTTTTTATCGCTTGGAGCGCACGAAGTATATCTTCCTAATAGTTTCACGAGATATATTTATTTCATATTAAACATCACTATGCATAGTCATTGATGACACATATTCATTGATCTTCAACTGGAATGTTGTCACAACGTTGACTTTTAATATCAGCAATAAACTAGAGATAATTATTGGCACATACAGGGTGGCCCACGGTCGATGGTACCTTAGACGTATACGGAAAACGGTACATTGGATTATCCTGAAAATGCGGTTACTATAATAAGCGTTTGTGATCTAACGATTCGAAATATTTTCAGAGATGCAGCGTTGCCACCTTTACCAAAGAGTAGCATCATCTTTGTTATTTCAAATGGAACACCCTGTATTTCATTGCGTTTTTAAATTCTTCCCGAAGAGCTGATTTCATCAATGTATCACACTGTTCAAAATCGAGATTTTTCAATATCAGGAATTTTTTGTGTCGAAACTATTCATTATCGATCAAAACGGCTTACATGTCCCTATCTCAACTTTTGATTCACTATCTACTGACATTTAATTGGAACAGATACAGGGTGATCAAAATTCTGAATCTTGGACCATCCTGCATTTTTTCCAATTAAATGTCGATAGATAGTTGATCAAAAGTTGATATAGGGACATGTAAGCCGTTTTGACCAATGATGAATAGTTTCGACACAAAAAAATCCTAAAGTTGAAAAATCTCTGTAATAATTCCCGCTAGACCCCAAGTGTGATACATTGATGAAATCAGCTTTTCGAGAAAAATCTAAAAACGCAATAAAATACAGGGTGATCTATTTGAAATAACAAAGATGATGCTACTTTTTGGTAAAAGTGGCAACGCTGCTTCGCTGAAAATAATTTGAATCGTTAGATCACAAACGCTCATTGAAGTAACCAAATTTTCAAGATAATCCGATGTACCGTTTTCCATATACGTCTAAGGTACCATCGACCGTGGGCCACCCTGTATACAGAATAATATCGATCAATCATACACAGCTATACACAGAGATTATGATATTGAATCACCATCGAAATCGAAATTCAAGCTTCTCAGTATACCTATATCTTAAGAAGATATTCATTCCATGTTGAACATCACTATGCTGGGAATATTGATAGATCATATGGATCACTCTCGCATTTGAATGATGAAATGATATTGATGTTCAATATTGCGAATTTGTTTGGAAATTGATATTGAAATTCAACCAGATTAATCCTCAAAAATATCGATGGTTTATATTCATATAGATATCGAGTGAGAATATGGTATTGGCAATTGAGATTCAAACTCCTTAATACATATTATATATATACATATAATATTTGTTTCATATTGAACATCACTAAGCTGGCATATTATTTGATCAAATTGATCATTGTCTCATTTAACCGTTTATACAACAATGATTTTTAGTGTTGTGAATATATTGAAAAGATATGTTGACATTTTGTATCGAGGAGGATGCCTGAAATTATATCGAAAGCTTATATACATATACAATATAATTATGTAGATATTTAGTTAGAAATGGATATTTCCAGAAGTCTACGAAATAAGACTGATTTCACATTGAAATTAACCTCACATACTGGAAAGTTTATGAGATAATATTCGATATTGAACCTATCTAAAAACGGCAATATCTCGAAATGGGGAACACTTTGTATGATAGTATATACAGTGGAATATATTCAATATCAACTTTTCAGATATACGTCGGTGTGTATAATAAAATAAAAAAATAATATCTCAAATTCTTATAAAGAGAAATATTCAAAAATTTATTTTCTTCCCATTCATTATGTCATTCTGAAGGCCTGGACTTCCTTCCCCCATCTCTATCTGCTGCTTGCGCCAAGCAAGAACGAACATGCCTTAGGATGTCGTTCTCGCAGGCAGTAGGAATCACTACTCTTGTAGCGTCTGAAAATGTCGTATTTACTATAAGCTGAGTGATTCAACTCATTTTTTGTGAAAATTGTAGTGAAGGGCAATGAATTTCCATTATTTTATATAGGTATTATGTTTGGTTGGCCGGTTCCCGTGTTACCCTATACATATTCAAGAATGAAAAGTTTTGAAATAATCCCCTCTTCGAATTAGTTTTGTCACGTTTTTGAATCAGATTTTATATACAGGGTGTTTCATTGGGAAAGGAGAATAATTCAACTGTGGATAGGGGTCACTGGGGTGATTTAAAAAAGCCCATGGTTAATGGATCTTCGACTTCTTATAACCGAGATACAGGATGTTTCATCAATTTTGTCCATATCTTCATTGTCTCATAACTTTCCAACCAACCTGTATATATTTTCATAAATTGTTACACTCGCTCAATCTACCCTGTGGAATTGATTGAGGCAACAACAAAAGATAAAATCCAGGTCCGGCTTCACTTAAAATTCACAAATTCTTTCTGCCAGAAAACAACACCATATACATTCGAATTTCTCTTTTTTTGCCATATCTGAAAATAACATCGAAATTTCTATTCAACGATGTGCTTTTTATTCGTATTTCAACTATTCATATGCTCAACATATTATTTCTGCTCATTTTGAGGTACAAAATTGGAATCAGACGAGATTTATGAATTTCATTACTTCCTATTCAGTATACGTGAGTATTACATTTAGAAGGAGTATTTCATATCGTTCTTTGTTCCAGACTCAGTTGCAGGTCCGTCATCAAAACTATACAGGGCTTTTCACGATGAGCGTTAATTTGACGTTTTCGGCAAACCAGGCAACGGATAAATCTGAAATTTCGATGGTATATATAAATTAACATAAACTACACTACTGAAATATTTGAAACGATCCGGCCTTGCTGCTTCTACTAGAAAGTAGCAGCAACTTCGATTTTTCAAATGGGACACCCTGTATTTCATTACATTCTTGGATTCTTGCTGAACAGCAGAATTCATCGATTCAAAACATTCAAGGTCTAGCGGGACTGATAACTGAGATATAGGATGTGGAAAATCGAGATGTTTCAACTTTAGAAATGTTTCGTGTTGAAACTATTTGATATTGCATGGTCAAAAGGGCTTCAATGTCCCTATCTCAATTCTCCATTCGATATTCAATTGAAACAGATACAGGGTGGTGCAGAAAACTGAATTATGAACCATCCTGTATTTGTTTCGATTAAAGACATAAAAGCCGTTTTGATCAATAATAAATATTTTCGCAAAATAACTCCAAAGTTGAAACATCTCGATTTTTCTCACTCTAAATATCTCAGTTATCAGTCCCACTAGACCCCGAACTTTGTGAATTGATTAAATCAGCTCTTCAGGAAGCATCCATTTGAAAAATCAAAGTTACTGCTACTTTACAAATATTTCAGACGTGTAGATCATGTTAATTCATATACATACCTTCGGATTTTTGAATTTATCCGTTGCCTGGTTTGCCAGAAACATCTAATCAATGCTTATCGTGAAAAGCCCTGTATAGTTTTGATGACGGACCTGCAACTAAGTCTGGAACAAAGAACGATATAAAATACTCCTTCTAAATGTAATACTCACGTATACTGAATAGGAAGTAATAAAATTGATAAATCTCGTCTGATTCCAATTTTGTACCCCAAAATGAGCAAAAATAATATTTTGAGCACATAATATGAATAGTTAAAATCGTCTGTGCACGAATGAAAAGCACATCGTTGAATAGAAATCTTGATGTTCTCTTCAGATATGGCAAAAAAAATGAGAAATTCGAATGTATAGGGTGTTGTTTTCTGGCAGAAAGAATTTGTGAATTTTAAGTGAAGCCGGACCTGGATTTCATCTTTTGTTGTTGCCTCAATCAATTCCACAGGGTAGATTGAGCAAGTGTACCAATTTTTAAAAATATATACAGGTTGGTTGGAAAGTTATGAGACAATGAAGATATGGACAAAATTGATGAAACATCCTGTATCTCGGTTATAAGAAGATAAGACCCATCAACCATGGGTTTCATGAAATCACCTTAGTGACCCCTATCCATAGTTAAATTATTCACCTTTCCCAATGAAACACCCTGTATAGAACTTGACGATCGAGCTCAAAAGCACTATTGCTCCACCCTGGATCTGATCCAATTAAATATCAGTAAATAGTAAATCGATTGTTAAATCATAGATTAACGGGGGAGTCATTAATCTATGGTTAGATTAAGGACATGTAAGCCGTTTCGAACAATAATGAATAGTTTCGACACAAAAAAATCCAGAAATTGAAAAATCTAGATTTTGAACACCCTATACCTCTGTTATCATTTTCGCTGGACCTCAAGTGTTATGCATTTCTAAAACCAGCCTCCCACGGAAAATCTATGAATGCGAAAATATACAGGGTGTCCTATTCGAAAAAACACATATTCGGCCGATATATCTTGGAATGCTAACACCCTATAGATTTGAAAATAATTTTAGGTGACAGTTATCATGGAACATTATAATTTATAATTATTGTATTTGAATTTTTTCTATACTGAGTGTTTCCTAACTTGGGGCGATCAATGAAATGGATGATGAAGACGGAAAAACAAAACGAAATGAAAGAATACATTTTTGTCGAAAAAAATCATTTTGGAAGATATTGAGCTCCAAAGTTTGCCTGAAACTCTTGTAAATCATTGATGAAAGGTTAATAGCCCAATTCAAGCGTTAATTTGCTTTCTGCGAGATCACAAGCACCGGAAGTACCAATGACTTTTGCAATGTTGCCGGACGTTCAAAAATAGTTGAAAGATGAATTATGGTGTAAGCGCACATTTTTTGACAAAATTTCAGAACAATTTTTTTCTGTCTCATAAAACACCGCATTCCATTTATCGCCCCAACTTCGGAAACACCCTGTATATCTGACGTTTGGCTAATATCGAAGGAGAACATACTATCGCTTCACCCTGTTTAGGTAAGTACATATTATCCCATTTTCTATGATTTTCTTAGATATCTCAGTTGTATTTGGATATACAGCGTTGCGGTTTTCACAATACTGTACTATTTTAAAAAATCTGAGTCCAACTATACATGAACATACTAATGTCTCATTTGAAAAGAATTTATGTTGGCTCCATTTTCTGAACAATAATCATTTATGGACGTCAAATAAATACGCCAGTGTATTCTACGTAAGAAAAGCAGAACTGTGAGAATTCTGTTTGCGGCCAGTGGCCGATCAAGGAAGCGGTAAAGGGAGAGATTATCCCTTGAGCCTCGTTGAAGATTGATATAAGAGAAGTGCATAGTAATCGGCCAGTGCTGTAACTTCTGAATCAATCGTGATAGGATTTCGAAATTTTGTGGGTAGCAACTAGGTATACCAAATTAATCATTTATTGATAAAATCACTTCCGTTTCAACCGGAATCAACCTCAACTTTTTATGTTTGAATAGTAAACCCTGTATATTCTTTTATATTCATCTTGGATTTCCTGTATATACGTAAAAAAAATGTATCAAAGTTGGGCCAACAGGGCCAACATAAATAATTTAGTAATGTGAAAACCGCAACTCTCTATCTCCAAAGACAACTGAGAAAATCATCGATCATGTCACGCATTGTATACCTACCCCGAGATCTAGGTACCTATATTGAAGTTACATCATCGAACAATACTCATATGTTTCAAAAATCGCATTACCGTTATTAATAAAGCATCTATACTTAGGTAGGTATGTAGGTACAATATTTTGCCAAATCTAGGAATCCTATATTATACCATCATTATTCCCCAATATTGTACCAATAACTTCTCAACAATATTGTTTCGATATCGTGCTGGAATGAGACAACTGAGAAAATCATCGATAATGGAACACATTGTATATACCTACCCCGAGATCAAGGTACCTATTGGAGTTTCATCATCTAACAATACTCATATGTTTCGAAAATCGCATTACCGTTATCAATAAAGCATTTTCTATACTTAGGTATGTAGGTACAATATTTTGCCAAATCTAGGGATCCTATATTATATCATCATTATTCTCCAATATTGTACCAATAACTTCACAACAATATTGTTTCGATATCGTGCTGAAATGAGACAACTGAGAAAATCATCGACAATGGAACACATTGTATATACCTACCCCGAGATCTAGGTACCTATTGAAGTTTCATCATCTAACAATACTCATTATGTTTCGAAAATCGCATTATCGTTATTAATAAAGCATCTTCAATACTTAGGTATGTAGATACAATATTTTGCCAAATCTAGGGATCCTATATTATTCCATCATTATTTCCCAATATTGTACCAATAACTTCTCAACAATATTGTTTCGATATCGTGCTGAAATGAGTAGGTACACATTGTGTGTGCTGCTGGATAACTTATGGCGAACACTGATGTGTACGAAACAAGAAAGTATCTACGACTTTACTTAGGTACATGGACTTAAGTACTCGAATGATATCAAAAGGTTAACTTATACTTGTTACATAGTAAGTAGGTAAAAACATTTTTCTGACTGAACTACCAAACTGCACGAGGGCATCGAGGGGTCGAAAAAAATTTTGGATTTTGCAGCATCAGCACATGGTATGGCAAGAAAGAACATAATCAAAATTGTATCAAAGTTGAACTAGTATCAATAATTGGGATAAGTATTTTACCTTATCATTTTTTGCACCACTGTTATAATATACCACTCGCGATCCACGCCACATGCTTGAAGACTCTATGAGACAACTGAAAGAACTGAGCTAGTGAGTGTCGAGCAAAGATAGTCACTCTATGACCTGAGGTATTTGCCCGACAGTGTTGTCGGGTGTACTAGTAGACACGTTATACTAGAAACATACATTTCTTGTTCAGACAAGAATATCAGAATAATGTGAAAAAACTGAAATGCCTACCTAGGTGTATCTTGAATTGAAATTCCACAATGAATAAAATCATTTGTTTGATGTAATATTTGTGCACAAGTTCAGAATTCCCAAGTGATATGGAGGAAGCAACACAAAATGCACTATTCTCTTATTCATCCATTCATAATTTCGTTTCATTTCATAACTTGTGTTGAAATGAACATTTTATCACCAAGTATGTATTATTCCACTTTGCGCATTTGTTTATACAGTGTGCCCCACTTACCATGCTCACGATGGGTATCTTTTTAACGGTGAGAGATACGAGGTCGTTAAATTACACCAAATGTGGAGTTTGTCAAGGCCAACTATAATGTGAAAAAATATTTTGATAAAATCTATTCGTTTTTGTTTTATACGCAAAAAACAAATTTTGATCATTTTCATGTTCCCTCCGTAACTTCTTTATTTATGAAAATATTCAGATAGGAATTTCACATTCTCATGGGAGTTTTTCGAAGTGAATTCGAAAAAAATATGATAACTCTTCTAGAATTTGAGATATCAGCACCAACTTTAGTTGTTCAAATGAAGCTCATAGCTCACTATGACTTAGTTACAAATAACTTTTTTTCCTCTTACAGATGACATGTCGCAGTTATAGTTTTGTGTTGATAACAACGGAGTTATCGTCATTTATACAAAAACATGAACTTATTTGGAAGCCGCCATCTTGAATTTACAAATTTTAACAAAAATATCATGATCGTCGACCTCAAAAACCCCTATTTACCAATTTTGAATTGAATGGGACCAAATCTTGTCCGCCATCTTGGAGCAGCCATTTTTTTCGAATTATTTCCATTTCCATTTACTAATCAATGCATATTGTTACATACAAACAAAGCGTATGGTCAAATTTAGACGTTCGTTCAGAACTACACAAAAAATAATCGCATCGAATACAATTCGAACTTCGAAATCTTCAAGATTATGCATCTTAAACTTTCTGCACAATTACAAATAATCGTGTCCGTTCAACATAATAATCCTTTCGCATCGTGATCGGATTATTTCAACTGTTAAACTGATACTCTTCGTAATTATATGCAACAAAAGTTATCGATGTTGAGCCCTAATCTTTTGAAGTACTCATAGTATTATAGTATTACTACTGAAAATACTAGATTTAGTGACAAAACCAAGATTGCAACTGTGGTGACTAGCCTTGTCGTTCACGGTAACACTCGAACGTGCGCGAGAAAGCTCTAATATTGAGAATTCATCATTGAATTGATATTAGGTGTTTGATATGGTACACATATATGAAATCTAGAAGGTGACTCCACTATATTGAACCTGATGTTTGCTAGCAATATTGAACTAATCTTCATTTCTCAATATTGCTCCATTATCATCATGTTGATAGTATCTAGAGATTACGCCTCAATATTATATCGATATAACTGACTGAACTCAAGATGGATAATATCGCTTGCACATTGTGATGACAACATCGAATTGATATTGGGATCTGATTATGGTACAAATATATGGAATCAGGAAGTTGGTTCCACAATATTGAACACTATGATTATTTGCAATATGAAATTCATATTCATTTATAAAGATTGCTCTATTATCATCTTGATGATAGTTTCAAGAGATCACAGCACAATATTGTATACATAAAGTTGACTGAAATAAGCATTAGAAATATTGCTCTGATATTGAGATTGTATCATTGAATTTACACTGAGTTTTTGATGTGGTACACATTAATGGAATCAAGAAGTTGAACTCACGATATTGAACCTAATGATTATTTGCAATATAGAATTATCTTCATTTCTCAATATTATCCCTTTATCATCCTGTTGATAGTATCAAGTGATTACACCTCAATATTATATCAATATAACTGACTGAACTCAAGATGGATAATATTGCTTGCACATTGTGATGACAACATCGAAATAGTATTGGGATCTGATTATGGTACAAATATATAGAATCAGGAAGTTGGATTCACAATATTGAACACAATGATTATTTGCAATATGATGATCATATTCATTTAACAATATTGCTCTTTCATCATCTTGATGATAGTTGCAAGGGATTAGAACACAATATTGTATACATAAAGTTTACTGAAATATGCATAGGTAATATTGCTCTAATATTGAGATTTCATCATTGAATTGACCTTGGGTTCTCGATATGGTTAACATGAATGGAAACAAAAAGTAAACCTCACGATATTGATCCTAATAGTTATTTCCAATATCGAATTATCTTCATTCCCATTTATGGATGATATCATTGCTTGCACATTGTGATCACAGCATCGAATAAATATTGGGATCTGGTTATGGTACAAATATATGGAATCAGGAAGTCGGTTTCACAATATTGAACATAATGATATTTCGCAATATCTAAATCATCTGCATTTCTCAATATTGCTGCAACCTCATCCTGATGAAATCCACTAGAACAATATCGCTGGGATATTGGGATTTGATCATTGAATCCATATAGAGTTCGTGATATGGTACACATATATGGAATAAATTGATCGACCTCACGATATCCAACGTGATGATTCTTTACAATATCGAGGTCATCTCCATTTCCCAATATTGCTTCATTATCAAACAGATGATGGTGTCATAAGAATACAACTCTTTATTGTATACATATAATTTACCAATATCCACACAAACAATATTGGTGGAATATTGGGATGTCATCATTGAATAGCAGTTTTGTATTCGATATGGAATACATATATGAAATCAAGAAGTCCACGTGACGATATTGAACCTGATGTTTTATTGCAATATCCTCCAAGATACATTCTATGGATATAGGTTACATATCCAGTTGTAATATGAACTGATATCAGGCAATCAATATATCTATCATGAAGATTTATCAATATCGAGACATAAATCATCAGGATATAGGAGGAATATAGATTTCATCACATATGTCATTATGAATATCGATACAATGTAGGATTCTCAAGATCCTGAAAAATGTAAGCCTATCAACATTGTATTCATATTGATCCGTCCAGCTCATTTATTCAATATCGTTACAATATCATCCGACCGATTTACGATATTCAAATATTGGGCCAATGCAGAGCCGATTTGCAGCCGATATTCGGTGCTACTGGGGTTGATGACTCGTCATCGTTCAAGCTTCCTTCTCTTGTGAAAAGGTCTAAGTTCTGTGAAAGTGTGAGGTGACTCGTTGTGTTTGGAATCGGTAATATGAGATCTCAGAAAGGTTCGAAACTCACATATCAATGTTCACAATACAAACATCTCAAAGTGGATTTCGATTGACTATCAAAGTTGTCTACAGAAATCGAGTTTTCGTTCCTCATATATCTAGATCATGACTCTTGGGCTTTTTTATGATCACTAAGTTTGTCATCTATTTCTGTGAAGATTAGTTCAGACCTTTTTGTAATCCTATTCACATCCTTATGAAGGCATTCGAGGAGGTATCTGAGAAATTCTTGGGCGTCCTGTTCAGCGTAATTCATGAGATGTGGAGCAAATATTTGTATCTGATCCTCCAAAGAAACGATATTCACCACAGTATCAGTGAAAACTTCCAACCATAGTCCGTTGATCACTTCTGCGAATGCTTTCATCATCAATGCAGCTTCATTCAACTCGACCAAATATTTTTCTTTCCTAAGAAATTCCAAAATCCATTCATTGTTTGACAAACATTGTATTATGCTGTCCATGGAACAAGTGTTGCCAATATCGTTCAAACCTCTTGAACCAAAAATAACTGAGGTATTTTGCCAAAATACATAAGAGTGATTGATTTCTTCGAAGTGAGAAGATTTGTTATTCAATGTTGGTATCCTCTGCGGGCGAATGGATATTTCATCTAGACGTTCAGTGGAGGAAATAGCACCCAATATAAAAGCAGCATTTCCTCTCTGGATGGCGATACTGATGCGTTGTATGAAGAAGGAACTAGCCCTTGGGTCATTTGTTTCTCTGATGAGCCTCTGTCCAATTATCTCACGTCACATAATTGATCGATTGAAAATATTTCAAGCAAACGAATTAATCGTTACACACTACCCTAACTCAACGATAAAAAATCCGAAGGGTTGAGGGATTGGAAAATACTGAAATTGCGAGCAGAGGATGATAAATAAATATCACATCAAGAAAACTTGAGATGTAGGTTGCTCTTTCGTCACACGAAGGCAAAATCCATGAGAGAGACAGTCGCTAGGTTACTGGACAGGCTATAAAGAGTAGGGAGCCTCCTCAGGTTGCATTCATTTCTCAGAGAAAGAAAATTCGGATGAACTCACAAGTTGATAAAAGAAAATGAATGCTCACCTGAGAAAAAATTATCAAAGTACAGTCTGGACGTCAAAATTCACTTTGACAGGTGTTAGTCCTGAAGGTTCAAGGTTCCTGTACGATGAGAAAAACTCGGAGAAACTGTGATCACTTGGTTGATCATTTTTCGATAGATACCTGGGAAGTTCAAGAGAGTAGACACTAAAATTGTTCTAAAATTGTTCTAAAATTGTTCCAAAATTGTTCTATCCGTCATTCGGTTGCCCCCTTACGAGCAACCCTCAGAAGTCTTCGAGAGTCTTGTGCGAGCACGGAATGACGGGGGCCTTACCTTTTAACGTGTGATCCCAAACACTTTCTTCAGCCATCAGAGAAATTTCTGCAGTCGACGGGATTCGAACCCACGACCGGCAGGCGAATGCGAATTAGTTTACCGACACTCTGTTCGAACGGCTACCTGGTTCATGGAAAAAGGGATAATAGCGGAGCAAGAGATTAGAGCAGCACATTGCACAATAAGCAGGTTCTCAAACTACGAAGGCTGCAGAATTCTAGTGGTACCCAACTTGAGTTAGGTTATACCACGTTTCAGGGGAAAATGTTCTCAACTCTTGGAAAATATCATTAGGAGAAGCTTATATGCGTAATAAGGAACTCCATCATCCTGTAAATTGATAACGATCATAAAATATATAATGATAAACAAGGAATTGATTGATACCTCAATTTGCATTATGAACCGGAAATGAATCTTAGCTGAAAATATGTCGACTCAGAGATAGGTTGATGTGTTATAATCGATTCTAGAGAATCGAATGTCACTGACGACTCGTCATTTCATCCGAATTCAAAAACAGATCGAGACCTACCATATATTTCAACCCCAAGAACTTGTCATTTCAACCTTTCAGGTCGGTAGCAAAGCAAGAAGAGAGCACGATTCTTCTTCGTTGTTCACGGAAGAATCTGTTCAAGAAGTCTTCTTTTCCCTGATTGGTTCTAATGTGATTCTTTGTCCAGAAAGATAAAGGCTTCAAGAGCGCCCAGGACTGACTAATTAGTTCTGGTTATTGAACCAGGAGACGACAAATGAGCAGTAGACTAAAGAACGAATGAACGTCACATAATTGATCGATTGAAAAATATTCCAACGAGAGGAGTTAATCGTTACACACCACCCTGACTCAACAGAAAAAAATTTGGAAACTTTAGGAGACCAGATATTTTTAACACTATAGCAGCACCTCATCTCAACCCTCATCTGAATATATGTGAATTGCAATTCACCCCATGAAATGGAGCATCAAGTCAGAATCATGATTCAGAAAAATTACAATATGCAGATATCACTAATTCCTCATGATACGAGACAAGGAAATACCAATGAATACATATTTTTATGTCTGAGTACCTATTTGAAAGTCCACAATATTATGAAAGTGAATGAACCCCATATAGTATGACGTAGTGAAAATATAAAAAATATACAGCAGGTCTATACAAGGTATTCAGAATACACAATCGATACATAGGTAAAAAAGTTTTATCATCATCATTCAGCTAATTATATTGATTGAATAAGATGGTACTATAGGTATCACTGAAAATCAATCAATCAATCAACTTTATTATTCCCAAGAAACAACATTTGTTTACAGCAGGGATCATAGTGAATACATAAATATATTTGACAAAATAAAATAAAGAAGACAGTAAAATAAGACTCACACTCGAAAAGGATCTTTTTTTTTTCAAGTTCTAATGAAAATGATCCTCTATTGACTCAGCTGTCAGGTACACAATTGAAAACTATAGTAGTTGTACAAGAAAACTATAAAAATGAGATAAGATGTCAATATTACAGGAGTTTTCTTGAATTCTCTCTTGAATTTTTCAATCCTATTAATCAGCTTCAAGTTATTTGGTAGTGAATTGTTTTGTATCATTCCATTGTGATAGATGGATTTTTTCATCAATATCTGATTTAATCTTCTTGACAAAAAAATGATCTGCTTGTCTGGTTGTATGGTTGTGGTGATTACTTTTGACTTGAAAACCTAATTTGAATGCTTTTGACAATATTTAACTGAATGAATGAACGACATTAATTTGAATTCATATAGTGAATCTATATCTAATAATTCTCTTCTTCTGTAAAGGTTCATAGTAGGATCCGAATAATATAGTCTGTATATACATTTGATAATTCCATTTCGAAGAGTTTTGAGAGGCTTTATAAATGAGGAATAATAATATCATATTATTCATATCATTTTGCGATTGATTATATTCAAGGTATCACGATAACACTGAGCATTATTTTGACATCTTGATATAGAGTGCATGATTTAGTTATATGAATTACATGATTCTCAAGAAATAAGTGCATTCAGAACTATGAGGTGAATAGTAAAAGATAGGTCGACAAGATGAGGACTGAGACAAGGTATTCTGAATGAAATATTTTCTCATCACTCGGACATGAAAAATCTCGAACAATCTACAAGAGATTCTCCAAACCTTTAGTTATAACCGACTCAATGAAACAATGAAACAAATGTGGGAGTTTCAGGGATGGAAGTTGACTCTTCGAATTCAGAATTGCTTTGCCTCAAAATTGAGGGAGAAGCTACTGATATTTGTGAATTACCTATATCTACCATCGAAAATGATACAAAAAAAAATTGACAATGAATGGAAAATGTTTTGAAAAATATGTGTACCTTGATGATGATGACGAATTTGAATATCCATGTGGATTCACACTTGCCACTAACACTATGCACTTCCTGGTATCCAGATGAATGAAGATGGCTGCTGTGGAGCGACGATCTACGATGATTGTGAAACAGATTGTATTCTCAATTTCCAACAACCACTTTCCAAGTAGGTATTCCAACAGCACAAGGGGATACTTTTAACGCGCGGATGTTTGCTGAAATTCACTTTCAAACACCTACCGCCGGTTATCCACAATTTTCAGCTCTTTCGCTGGAATTCAACACCCAAAACACCTGACACTACTGTTGTAGTCGGAGTTGGAAGAATCAAGAAAACAACTGATCTCTGATTCCACACAAGATGTATTTAAAAACAACTTGCGACAGTTACCAGAAAATGTCGGTTGACACATTCACGGCATACATTCATTCGATCAATCTCCTGCATGTTTTATCTACTCATAGATGGAAAGGAAGATACAATAGAAAAAAAGGGGAGAAAACGAAGGCAAGATAGCATCAAACCTGATTGTGGAATAGAATTGCTCATGGGATTCATTTGCCATCTGTCTCTAGCCAAACACTATCAAGGAATGATCAGGTCAAACGACTGCAGAAGGAAGGATGAGGGTGTCTTCGGAATGACGAGTCGAAGCTGGTTTCTTGTGATCGGCCCGCTTCAGTTTTCCTGCAGTCATTTGAACTGTTCTCTCTTCCTCATTCAAGAGGCCATTGATGGCGTTGATCAAGGCTTCAGTAGGATCTTGCCTAGTATTTTCCGTTATGTTTCCTCTGTCGTTCATTGCTCGGACTCTCGCTGATCTTTGGGGAGCTTTTGCTGCAGCCTAGATCTCGAGCGCAGCTACTAGAGCACTAATGAGGTCTTCTGGTCGAGTTAGGCGAATTGATTCCTGCATTCCGATATCCCGCAATCCATCCACGAACGTTTGAACAGCTAGACATTCCATAAGAGAGGCGGCTGATAGGTAGGCACAGTAAACCAATCTGGCTACATCTACTTCGAATTCTTGCAGGCTCTCTCACGACGGCTCTCCATTTGTGATTGAAACACTTGTTGCAGATGTTTATGACCATATCGTATGTCGAGACGTTTGACGAGATGATCGTAGCTATCGACTTCACCTTCCGAAATGGCTTGCGTGATGTTCAATGCATCTTCCCGTAGAGCTATTGTTAGAGCCACAACCTAGTCCTGGGATGTCCACCCATTGGCTTCAAAAGCTGCTTCGAACTGCCTCAGATAGTTTAGCCACGATGTTTTTCCGTCGAATGTAGGTGGTTTGACTCGATTGGTAGTAGTTACTGCATCTGGCCCTACTGTGGTTTCAATAATTAGTCGTTGAACATTTCAAGATTTCTCCAGTACTGTTATTCTCATTATTTTGAGCTGCAGCTCCTCCTCCGTTTCTTCTATCTGGGTAATGAACTGGGTTGGAACCTGAGCTATAATCTCGTCCTGCTGAGACGCGATTTGTTTTTGCTCAGCAACGATCTGTTCTTGCTGCCAATTGAGTTTACTATGAAGGTTGCAGTGAACAATTCACTTCCCTTTTTGGATTTGCTTATCAACAAGGACAATGGCCATTTCAACTTTTTCATTTACCGTAAACCTACACACACAGATTCAGTGATCCCCTTCTCTTCTTGCCATCCTAATCAACATAAATTTGCTGCATTCAATTCTCTGTTCCATAGACTGTTCAACATTCCTATGAGTCCGGATGCTTTCAATAATGAACTGAACATTATCAAACAGATTGGTCATAATAATGGTTTCCCGTCTCGTGTCATCAATAGAATATACAACGAACACCTCAACAAATCTATTAATAAAAGTTTACTGCCTTTGGACAACCCTAGGAACCGTTCTGCCTCAATTCCTTTCTTGGGTGAAGTCTCCATTGACATTCAAAATATTTCTCATCGTTTTATGGATAATATAAATATTTCTTCTTGTTACATGAAATTTAACCTTCCTTCTCAAATTTTCAGTTCCTTGGTGGAGTTCATTGATTGTCAAGTGTTTTGAGGATGTTTCTCAATGTCAACCACTAAACAAGCACTCACTCAGTATGTAATGTTTCATTTTCAAATTTCAAATACATGACACTAAAGTATTTGATGTATTCTACCTTGAATGGTCCAGAGTGTAGAGAGGTCCTTCATCCAAAAATATCAAGACATATCAGTATACAACAATAAAAAGTATACAACATTAATAATAATGTTGTAAGTTACTCACCAATACTGTAAGCTGATTCTTTGAAAGATGTCTTGATGTCTTGATGTCTTTTTGATTTGCTTCCACCTAGGAATAAATGAGTATGATGGTAAATTTGAAACAAATTTCAAATGGTGATTATTTTGGTCAGAAAAGCACTCATACAGTTGACCTGAATTATGGTCTTATGAATTTCAAGAATATTGTTTAGTATCAACAATTTATATTGTTGATGTTATGATGTTATGTTGATATCATTCATTTGTAGTATTCTGACATTTGAGAGTAATGACTGGGTTATGTCATATCATGTCACCCACCTGTACTCGTCGAGTCGTGGTATCAAGTAGTGCAAAAAAGCTGCGAACAAGCTGCGAACTCACCGGTGTAGGTTGTTCCATTGGTTCTGTCAGAGTACGATGACGTAGTATCGTGAACTGGGGCTATGTACTGGCTATGTTCCGATTCGTTCCGTGGTCATATAATTGGCTTTTTGTGGGGTTCCGGGCCTCGGAATCGATCAGTTAGTCTCGTGTAGGTTGCCGCAGTACCACCGGAGCTGACCAATCATATATAAGGATGATCATCACGTGAGCAACGCTTCCTGTCATTTTCGATGCTTCAAGTTGCGCAGATGATTTCATAGTTATTTTATTATTAGAATTTTGTTGGAAAAATTCTAGGAGGCGCAGGAGTCAGCCCTTCCTAAATTGGTGGTGTCGTTCCTTCACTTCCTTTGGCACCATCATAGTTCACTACACGATGCAGACCCAGCACTTTGATTCGGTAGACTTTAGTGGTAGTGAGGCCTGTCCTGATTCTAGGGGTAAGTGTCAAACCTGATAGGGAAAAAATCCAAGTTCGTATTTCTATTCGGGTGGCTACAAATATGGTATATTGCCGCAGATTGGTGGGCCTCACCGGATACCCTACCAGATACCTCGTGGGGCATTTTGTCCGACGCCTCGACTTCGGTTGTGGTTGACGTCTCCTCTGGGCTAGGCAATTTTGATCATGTCGACCTCTGCAGTCTTACTCGATTTGACCAGGCACCACATGGGCTGCACCTGCAAATATAGTGCTAACAACCTGCTGATAGTACCACTAGGCCTACTCCTGAGTCCACGCTGCTGTCTCCACTGCAGTCTCGTCAGTTTCCACTGCCGTCTTCGCAGTCTCCGCTGCAGTCTCCGCAGTCTCTACTGCAGGCTATGCTGCAGTCTACGCTGCTGTCTCCACTGCAGTCTCGGCAGTCTCCGCCGCCTTCTCTGCAGCAGTCTCTGCTGTGGTCTCCGCAGTCCCTACTGCAGTCCTTGACAGAGCACCTGCAGGTTGGAGTTGGACCCCATTGTGACTGAGGTGCACCTGCCTGTTTACATCCTAGTTCCACAGTCATGGGTAGAATTGAAGATGAGAGTAAGAGCTAAAATGTGCAGTTTCTTGTTTTTGTCTTTCTATGAAATTTCCATTTACCAGCATCTGATGATGATTATCAGCTCAAGTCATACTTGAATATACCATTTAATTACAAGTATACATTCACAATATTTCTTCACATTTATCATACATATCTTGACACAAAATGTTCGCCCTGTTATAGATCTATTAAAGGGAATCCACATATAATTCATATCAGTGATTGTGAATCTGATTTTGATGATTTTTCCATCCTGGAAACTTTAAGTGTAGTGATTACTCCATGATTGTAAATGTCAATTGGGGTTTAACTATCAACATATAATTAAACTTCCATTGAGTTCACACAGTGTTTCAATTATTTTCTCTTTCAGGGAAGTGATTGAGGTTTGTAATATCTATTATATTTTCTCGGTTTTTCATTCTGATACAAACTTAGTGAAGCAGTATTTCAACATTTTGCAATATTTGATTTTTTTTACCATTTCAGAAAAAATTGTCTTTAGTAGGTTACATTCTTACACTGTTGACAATATTCCAAAAATCTCAGTTAATACAGAAAACGAAATAATTCACACGTCGAGAAATACAATATATTGCCTGTGCATCAATCGGGATTTGGGAATGGTTATAGTTGCACTACAGCGCTGTTAGATGTGACGGATGATATATCTAGAGATGTCGATGAAGGATATGCTGTGGCATTGATTATTCGAAAGCATTTGATACTATCAATCACTGTTTACTGTTCTCTATCCTTCATTATATTGGATTTTCACATAGAGCGATCAATTTACTCAAGAGTTACCTCACTGGTCGTGTACAATTTGTTGAAACGAGCTTAGGGAGGTCAACTTTGAAAAATGTTTTCTGTGGAGTGCCTCAAGGCTCTATATTGGGACCTATAATATTTTCAATTTCTACATGTAATATCACAAGTTGTTTGGTGGATTGTGAACTATTTATGTATGCTGATGATACTCAAATAAAATTTACCTTATCCCATTCTGATACATATCTTACAAGTTTACTAATTAATGAGGAATAGGGTATACGCGTGTGAAAATTTTACACTGGAATATATTTTTGTTCCATTACTCATATGTATAGATGTCGAATTATACATCCGAAAAACATTATTAATCACCGAATATTTAATAATTTCTGATTGAAAATCATAATATTTGCAACTTTCCGACCAACAGCCGAACTGCAGCGATGATTTCCGACTGTACTGTTTTTATTTGTTATGTCAAACATTCATGTCCGAAAGATTGAAAATAATATAAGAAGAGAAAGTGACGTTATGATTATTTGAGCTTGTAGTTTCTATAATCTATCTCAATTATATGATATCAATATTCTGAATAATGATAACTGAATAATAAGCAAATATCTACAATAAGAATGATCAAACAGGACTTATTTTTGCATGTTGTTTCAAATATATATTACCACCTATCAATTCATATCTCATATAGTTTTCCATATCTTCTTCAAGCTGAAAACGAAATCACATATTATATTATTCTCCTAATAACATGAGGAACATAATCATTGATATACAGGGTGTAACTAAATAAGTGTAAAACATTTGAGGGGGTAAATCCTCATCGAAAAAAAGATGGGATCTTTCATATAAAGAAACTTCATGAAGGCATCTCATGTTAAGATACAGCCCCTTGAAGGGGGTACATAAATTTTGTTCAAAAATTTTTTTCACATGCACTAAAAAAGTTACAGTATTGTAATTAACCTGACATTCTCTACTACCAAAAAGACACTTAGCCAGTAATTTATTTGGTTTACCCCATGGTTGTAAGGGGTGGAAAACGCAACCTCTAAATTTTATTTTCAATGTAACTTTTCGTCCTATCATTTGTTTACCATTTGAAAATTCATTTCCGATAGCCTGTTTCATTCTAAACAAAAAATATACCCGGAATTTTTTGCCCAAAATGAACCAGTTGGCAGCAAAAAAATATTTTACCATCAACTACAGAGATACATCGTCATAAATGCGAACTGGATTTATTGTCATTTTGTAGTTACTACCTGCGTTAAATGATTAAAGGGATTGAACCATGGGGTAAACCAAATAAATTACTGGCTAAGTGTCTTTCTGGTAGTAGAAAATGTCAGGTTAATTTCAATACTGTAACTTTTTTAGTGCCTGTGAAAAAAGTTGTTGAACAAATTTTATGTACCCCCTTCAAGGAACTGTATCTCAAGATGGGAAGCTCCAATGAAGTCTCTTTATATGAAAGATTCTATCTCATTTTCGATGAGGGATCATCCCCTTAAATGTTTTACACATATTTAGTTACACCCTGTATAATGGGTTTCACTAGGACATACTTGAACGTATACTCACTTCGAAATTGTCTTCACAAACAAATCCTCTGGTTTTCTCGAATAAATCATTTCTATTCATGACTTGCAACCATAATTTCCTTTTCTCTTTATTTTCATCACTCGATCCCACTGGCAATGAAAGGAATATTTTTCCTGGTGATACTTTCGTTGCTGAAAGGCATTGCGG